>PVLA01002203.1:0-46146 GCA_004027455.1 Hydrochoerus hydrochaeris | reverse complement strand
ACTCTTAAAACTGAGCAGAGTGTGTCATCTGACGTTGTTCTGTTTCAGAATTGTTGTAGTTATTTTTATTCCTTTGCCTTTCTGCTGGGTATGGCAGTGAACGCCTGTGATCCCAGCACTCAGGAGGCTGAGGCAGGATGACTGCCGTGAGCTCAAGGCTGGCCTGAATTACATAATAAGACTCTGTCTCTAAAAACCAAACCAAAACAAAAGAAAGCTCTGAAAACCTTTGCCTTTCCTTATACATTTTAACCTTTCTTTCTTTCTTTCTTTCTTTCTTTCTTTCTTTCTTTCTTTCTTTCTTTCTTTCTTTCTTTCTTTCTTTCTTTTTCTGGTACCAGGAATCAAACTCATGACCTCACGCTTGCCAGGCAGGCGCTTATGTCACTGAGCTAAATCCCCAGCCCCTCCTTATATGTTTTAGAATTAACTAGCACAGGATTTTAAAAGTCAGAGAGTCATCAACAATCTGGATTTCCACTGGTTCTATGAAACCGAGAGGTCTGACTATCCTGCCTGGTGACAGTCCCCTAGAGCAGAGGAGCGGCTGCCTCTTTAGCTGGGCCCCTGCTCTCCAGCTTGCTGACGCCCCCACCTTCCCCTGGCCAGCTTTCCTTATTCCCCTCCTGGTTGGGCTTCCGTAGGCCTTGGTGTCTGAGCAGTAGTTGGGTGAATGTCCATGGTCTTCAGGGGTCAGCTCGAGGGACCCTGCGTTATCAGCCTTCTGTGCTGCTGGTCTGGTGTGTGTGTGTGATTCCGGCAACAGGCATCTCACCCTCTGGAGATAGTGGCTGGGCCAGAGGGCACTGGGCCTCAGGCTTGAGGCTGGAGAGTTAGAGACTTGGGGAGGTGGATGCCATTCCATAGTCAAACCAGCTCATGTTGCAAAAACACCTGCCAAGTGCCTGGTGTGTTGTGGTGGGTTTTGGCATCAGAAAGTTGGCATCTGAACTGCAGGTTCACCACTTCCTATCTAGGCAAGTGACTTCCTTCCCTGTGCCTCGGCATACCCCTCTGTGGAATGGGCTGTTTGTAGTGTCGCCCTCACAGGTTGTGAGGGTAAAGTCAGTGGAATAGTGCAGGTAGAGTGCGCCCCATCCACAGAACACATGTCGTGGATGTTAGCAGTTGTGTTGGGATCCTATTACTATTACTGACACAGTGGAAATACCCACTGAGGGGCCCCGGAAGTGTGAGAAGCATCTTCGTGCCCTCTGCACATCTCATGTGGGCTGTGTGTGGCACTGAGCCCTGGAGGGGAGGTCCGTCTCTCTGGTCCGTCCCCTGCTGACTGTGTGTGTGAGGTTTTACCTCCCACTGCTGCTGTTTCCTCACCTGTACAGAGGGATTACTAATAAGAACACCGCCTGCCTTAGGAAGTCATTGGAAGAATTAAGTGAGCTGATGGCTCACGGAATTGGGGTACGGAGCCTGGTGTGACTGAAACGCTCCCTCGATGCTTGCTGGTCTTATTATTTTATGCATCAGCATGGCCTCCTTACGTGTCCCTGCTTACAGTGGGCACTGATCTCCCTCCCGGAGAGGAGGCTGAGCAATCAGAGAAGCCAAATGAACTGCTCAGGGGCCCAGCGCTTGGCAGTTTCTAGGTCGGGAGTGAAGCCCAGGCCTCCAGTCCTACAGGCCGAGCTCTGGAATCTGGAACCCGCTGGGCTGCTGAGGCCCATGAGTCATTGCTGCTTTAGAAAAGAGCCTGGGAACAAGGCTCCCCCCCCCCCAAAAAAAAAAGCAGTACCCAGCCTCTGGGCCCCAGTTGCTGGTTGCCATGGAGTCCAGTTGCCATCCCGTCACCGTTGCTAGGCAGGCGTCTGGTTGCCAGGCACCACCTCCTCGGACACCTTGGCTCCCTGAGTGCCTGTTTGGGGTTGGAGGCGGGCTCGGTCCCCGGAGGCTGTGCGCTTCTGTTACAGCGGGCGTTGATCCTGGAGGTCCGAGCAACCCTGAGGTTGGGGTTCAGGGTGGCCCAGCTCCCGACTTCGCTGTCTCAGCTGTGTTCCTCTTTAGATACCCCTGCCCCAGGCTGGGTAGGACCCACATCTCTATCCTGCAGATGGGACAAGTAAGGCTTAGGGAGGGAAGGATGGCTCAAGTCCAGCCGTGCAGTCCTGTGTGCTGCCCTTGGGGACGGGCCCGCGTGTGGAGGACTTGGTACTCGGATCTCCATGCTGTGGGGGGATGCAGACTCCTTCAGTGGGTTCCCATCATGCTGAGAGCGGAATCCCATCTCCTGCTAGAATGGTCTGGCCTCTGCATTCCCTTCCGCATTTACCCCTACCCCATCACCCCGTGTCATCCTTTCCAGGGCTTTGTGCCTCTTTGCTCTGTTTCAGTTGTGGCAGTCCTTCTAGAAATCAAGCAGGCCCCTGCCACAGGGCCTTTGCACTGACCGGGCTGTCTCCTGGAATCCAGTGACTCAGGCCTTTTCTTCATCTGGGTCTCTGCTGGATGTCCTCTTATCGGGAGAGGTCTTTCCTGGCCACTGCATTTAAATTAGCGCCCAGCTCTCCAATTCATCACTCCCTCCTTGCTTGATTTTCTCCATATTGCTTGTCCACTGTATTTTTGTCTGTTTTTGTGCCCCCACATCCCTTGCCCTCTAGAACACAGTTCTAAGCTGTGCTCTTAAGTAGCTGGTGAACACATGCTTCGTCTGGTGAGTGAAGGAATGAATTCACAGGGCTCTCAGTGACACTGACCACAGTGTCTGGGCAGCCAGGCCTGGAGAAGAGCAGGCCAGGGGCTCTGGCCACCGGGGACTGAGGAGAAAAGCAGCTTCTGTTGCTGTGTGCAGCCCGGCCTTACCGTGGAAAGACACCAGGCCTGGTGGCAGCCCCGAGGCTGGCGTTTCCCTGAGTTTCCCTTCTGGAGGGTGGAAAATCCCCAGCCAGGGCTGCGGAGGGCCTGGCCTGCAGCTTTATCCCTGCAGGACCAGCTGCTCCTGTCCCCTTGTCCTCCCCATCCTGGACAAAGCAGCTTCTCTCTGGGGCTAGGGAGGGCGACGGCATTGCTCTCTGTCACCCGGCTCAGTAGGCACAGACACCCTCTTTAACGGATGAGGAAACTGAGGCAAATAGGGATGAAACTGCCACCCAACAAGAAGACGATGGCTCTGGGATTTGAACCTGGCTCTGGCCAGTTCCAGAGTTCTGATCTCGGAAGCCACAAGGCCTCTCTTCTCGGACTTGTTCCCCACTGGGTGCAAAGTGGGGAGCACATGGCAGCAGCGGCTCTCACCCGCTTCCTCATTTGGCTTCCTGGCCCCCACTCCCCTGGCCTCTTCCAGGCAGTCTGCCCTGAATGCCCCGGCCCCCGCCCCCGGTTGCTTCCTAGTGCTTCGCGTGACTGCAGTGGAGTCTCTTTGGTGCCAGGCTTTGCTGTCAGATGGTCTGTTTCCCTCGCCAGACCCGCCTGATGAGGACAGAGACTTCAGATGTCTCTCACTCTACCCTCTGCCCACCCCCAGCCACAGTCTTTCCTGTCTCAGTAGAAGTCACTTCCATCCTAACAGTGCTGCGGGCCAGAGATCAGGGGCTCAGCCTTGGCTTCTCTCTCTCTTCTCCCCCTCATCGCATCAGCAAATCCCACAGATTCTGCCTTCAAAACGCCTTGGAATCTGACCACTTCTTAATACTACCACAGCCCAGTCTGCCACAGCCACAGTCCGCCACCATGCCTGGCCCCGCTGCAGTCTGTCCTGCACACAGAGCCACACAGTGTGTCTGATCCACGTCAGTTCCCGCCCCTCCCCTGCTTGGAACCCTCTGTAGCTCCCACCTTGCCCAGAGAGTGGTAAATGCTGCAGCAGCCCAGGTGCGGCGTGTTGGGCTTCTTGCTAAGTCTCAGGCCTCATATGCTCCTCTTTCTCCCCTGGCTTCCTGTCATACGGCCTCGGTGGTTTGTTTGCTGTCTTCTGAGCCCAGCTGGTTTGCTCCTGTTTCCATACCTTTGCATATGCTGGTCCCTCTGTCTGGAACAATCTCCCAAAATGTCCGTGTGGCTGATGCCCCTGCTTCGTTTAGATCTGAGCTCCTGTGTTACTTCCTCATTAGATACTTGTGGAATGAATTAAGTGAATATATAAAGATTCCGTCCTAGGAAAGTTACTTGCACCTCTGTGTGGCACTGAGCTGTATTCTGCATGGTTAGTGGTGAGCAGGAAAGGGGGGCAGTGTGGGGCCCTTGAAGCAGGTGAACTGGGACCCAGCCCACCGGAGGACCCCTGCAGGCCCCTGGAGGCCAGGATGAAGAGCCTGACCTTAACATTGTTAGGGACGTTTATTGAGCACTGCTGTGTATTGGACCCTGTGCTAGGAGAACCTTCTAGATCTTATTTCAATCTTCATAGGCACTACCTGCCTAGGGGTAGTGTTTTGCCCATTTTGCTGATGAGTAAAACCAAGTCCAAGGATAGTAGTAACTGCGGGTGGATAGGAGGTCACCAAGTAGCTTTGGGTTTTCTGGTAGACTTCTCCATCTGCCTCGGCCCTCTGCCTGGGGCCATCCTGCCTGGATGGCAGAGGCAGGAGGGCCTCTGACTCAGCCCGAGTGGCCTCTTCCTCTTTCCCTAGCAGACCTGACATGGTTTGTGTTGCTGTCACCATCCTCCCTCCGGCTTGCTGACTTCCTTTTCAGCGTGGTGTGGTGGGAAGTTCCGGAAGAGAAAGAAGGAACTGGGACATTTGTTTTGAGCCAGTCTGGGCCCCATGGCTGGTGGCTGGGGTGATCTTTGGGGCTTGTCTTCCTCCGGCAACCTGTCCCGCAGATGTATCTACAGACCCTCCCTTCATCCACTCCTGCGGGCACTGACCGCAGATGGCTGTCATTCAGAGTCACATGGATGAGGGCCAGTTCCATTTCCAGGAAGAGCTCAGCCATAGAGCACTGATGAACCCTCTCACTCGTTTGGTTCCCCCGAACCCCTGGACCATCCCCACACCACCCAAGAAACTTGGTCCAGCTTTCTGGACCAGTTTAATCCAGCAATGTGGTTGACAAGTTGTTTTGTTAAAAGAATTGAATGCAGGTGATAATAATGGCGAAGGTCACTTGCTGAGAGCTCACAGTGTCACAGTGCAGGGCACCTGCTCCCAGGGGATGGTGAGGATTATGTATGTTTGTAGCCAAGGCACTTTGAACACTGCCCTGCCCAGAATCCCTCTCAGCAAGCATCATCCACGAATGGTTTTGCTCCTGTGCCCTGGGCTCCTCTGTGCCAGGGTGGGCTACACCAATGACAGGACTTGGATTTGCTGCCTTCAGCATCGTGTTAGGGTGGCAAACTGGTGCAGACCCTTTGGGGAAAACCATCCGGAATGCCTGGGGGTCCCACTTGTGAAAATGGAATCTAAGAGAAAATCCTAAGCCTGGGGGGAAAACCCTCCATGCTTTTAGGTGCTTAGATGTTCTGAGGGGCACTGCGTAAAGACACTAAAGAAGTGACCTTACTTGGATACCACCTGCAGGTCCTGAACGGGAAATGATGGCGTGTGTGTTAATCCTGTGTCTTTACCTGCTGCGGGCCAGTGGAAGGTGACATTCCGGCTGGTGTTCAGCCTGTGATGGCAGCTGTGCCCCAGCACTGCACAGGGCAAGCAACTGAAGGTGACACCCCAAAATGTTACCGGTGCTGCTGTTAGTGAGGGACTTTAGTTGTCTTGTCGTGGTCTTTCTACTTTTTGTGATGGAGGCAACCCTGTGTACTCACATCACAAGATCAGGCTCCCCTGGCGCTCTCCAGTGCCTGCCCAGCTCTGCACAAGGAAATGCATTGACAGGACCCTCTCTGTCCCTCTGCATTAGAGCCAGTGGGGGTCCGGGCCCAGGAACCGGCGTTTCCCCCTGAGCTCTCAGTGCTCCTGCTGCCACCTGCGAGGTCACCGGTCTGGCCGCCCCCAGGTTGCTTTGAGACTTGAGGTTTGCAGTCTGGGTCTCTTTTTTCCCTGCTTTTTGTCAGTGCTGCTTAGCCAGACCTTGCCTGTCTGTCAGGGTCTCCCTTAGGGTGCTCCTCCTCTGGGCAGTCCTCCCTGACCACCTGCCCGATGGAGTTCCCTGTGCTGCCTCTAGCCCTTCAGATTGGCTGGAGGATCCAGGGGTTCCATAGCCTTCCCCAGACCTCCTGAGGCAGGTCAGGGTTTCCTGGTGCACCTCCTGGACATACATGTGTTTTCAAACACTCCTTGCTGGTCCTTATGTCTGCTCTGGGACATCAGACCCATTGACCTTGGGGTGGCCCCCACCTCCTTGTAGAACCAGATCTGTTGTTGTGCTTCTTAAATTATATAGAAGACACATGCTTTTGGCAGAAATTTGGAATGATGCAGAAAATGAAAGGCAATCTGGTAATAAAGCTTGGATTTACCTCCCCACACCTCTGAGTAATTTACCAAGCACCTGCTACCAGGTGCCCAGCGCTGCACAGGTAGACAAAAGCCCATTTCTTCTTCATGTTTGAGGGAGAGGCAGTGAAGACAGGAAATGATACATATTAAGAAAAATATATCGTGTTGGCAGGTGATAAGTGCCCTGGAAAAAAGGGGAAGGTAAGGGGCGCCTTGCTGGGAAGATGTGGCAGGGTGGGCCTCACTGAGGAGCAGATGTCTGAGCACAGCCTGACTGGGTTATGTGGATGCTTGCAATTGGGCAAAGGGGACAGCCAGTGCAAAGGCCCTGTGGCAAGAATCTGCTGGCTCTGTCCTGGACCATCAAGGGAGCCAGTGTGGGAGGAAGTGAGGGAGAGGGAACTCAGAGAGGGTAGGAAGCAAAGAGGTCATGTAGGGCTTTGAAGGCTATGGTAGCAAAAGTGTGGTTTTGTTCTGACAGTGGCAGCCAGTGTTGGAGGGTTGTAAGCAGGGAAGTGACATGCAGTAGATTTGATGTATGCCACATGGCCCGTGCTTTGTCTGTGTCTGGGCTCATGGTGATGCCCCATCAGCAACTGTAAAGTGAGTGTGACAGAAGTCCCTGTGTCCCTGGGTGAGTGGGGGACACCCGCCAAACACACCGGGATCCCCTGCAGTATGCAGGGATTCAGTGGGGGAGCCCCCTGCCTCTGCCTCCCCAGCATCGCCTCCTGCCTCTGTTGCCTCAGAGGGCACATGTGTGTGTGCGTGTGTGTGTGTGCACACGTGTGTATGGCAGGCGCTTGTCTCTTGGCAACAGGCCCGACAGAAATGGCCTCATGGGTGTGGGGCCGGGGAGAGGGGGCGCTGGGATTGGAGGGAAGGGCAGGGGCTCGGGGTGCCTGTAGCTGGAGGAAGGGGCTGGGCGGACCGGGAGGATGGGGACAGTCCTCTTCCAGGAGCCCTGAGTGCTGAGGGAACTCTGTGGCAGACTTCTCCTCGTGATGCAGTTGTGTCCCAGAAAGCTCACGGTGAGCACGCAGTCCCATGAATGGGCGTCCGTGCATCACCATAGATGAAAACCCAAACCTCTCCTCCTCCGGGGGCCCCGCATTCCCCCACCAGACAGCGCAGCTCCAGCCTCCGCTTTCCCGAGGAGCCCCGCACCTCCAGAGCTGCAGCTGCGTCCGTTCTCCCGGTGGTGGATGTCTGTCTGTGTGTACGTGTTTGACACAGGGTTTTGCCATACGGTTCAGGGTGACCTTGAACTCACTCAGTAGCCCAGGCTGGCCTTGAACTTTCTGCAAACCTCCTGCCTCAGTCTCCCAAGTCCTGGGACCACAGGCTTGGGCCACGATGCCTGCATTTGTGGCTTTCTAAATTTGAGATTTAATCACATTCTTTTCCTTGTGCCAAACACTTTATGTTTCTGGTGAAGTTTCCTTTCGTTTTCAAAAAGCCCTAAGAGATAGAGGTGCGTATTTGGCCTGTTCCGGATGTGTAAGCGGTCACTAGAGGCTCAGGCAGATGCTCTCCTCTCTGATTTTAACAAGCGTTTATCCAGTATTGTATCCACCTCCTAAATGCAGTAGAGGCTGTAGCAAACCGGACAGATACAAATCTCTGCCTGCAGGAGCCAGCGCTCCAGAGAGAGGATACAAAACTAGTAAGAATCAGAAGCTGACGCTTAGATTGTGACACCTGCTTCACAGGGAATTAAGACAGGTGGAATGGGAGGGAGGGAGTGGGCAGAGGCTGAGAGCCCATTACAGCCAGGGTTGCCAGGGCGAGTTGTCTGAAGAGGTGACATCTGAGCTTTCCTGTGCTGTGATGATGCTAGATAGCACGTGCAAAGGCCCTGAGGTGGAGCAAGCAAGGGACATCCCAGGATAGGCAGACCAGCTGGTGCACAGTTTCAGGGAGATGTCGGGCCAGCACCATGTGGTCTATGCTGGGCAGGGTGGAGGATCTTTTATCACGCTGCTGCTCTGACAGATAAAAATGATGTCAGAAACACAAGCGCTGGCATTTACCCTGTGGCACGGGTGACACTGAAGTCCAGCCTTATTAGCAGTTTCACTTTCTGAAGTTGGTATTTAACTCTGTTTTACAGAACGGGACGCTGGGGTCCAGAGTTTCAGGCATCCTCCCTCCCCAGCTGGTTGGTGGGGACCTAAGCAGCTTGTTTGTCACCACAGTCCCCTCCCCCAGCTCTTGGTGTCACCTCTTGAGGGTGCTTCATTGAGGAGTCTTTGGTACCCCTCTGGTGCTCTCTGCTCTCTCCGCTTGGGGTCCCTGGTTGAGCCCCCTTTCTAACCCCTGCTGGCCTGTCACAGTCTGAGGTGGGGTTGGGTAGGTGTGTGGGCCCAGCTCCCTCCCCCAGAGCTGGGGGGCGGCCCTTGGGATCCATTTCACAGAAGGGGGAACAGAGGGCAGAGTGAGGGGGCGGCTTCCCCAGGGTCACACGTGGCAGGGCCTCATTTGGAAATCGGGGCACAAGGTCCTGAGTATCGGATGCTGTGCTGCCTGTACTGTGTGGCTGGGGTGACTAAGGCCCAGAGAGGGGAGTCTCTTTGCTGGTCCCCCAGCTCATGGGCAGCATTCCTTGTCACCCTTGGGGGGCCCTGTTTTGAGGTGAGGAAACTGAACCCCTGAAGATGGGACTCTCCTCTGTCCTTTCTTTCCCCTCCCCTTCCACACACTGCTCCTCTGAGTGCCAGGCGCTGTGGTACCAGGGAATGGGAGAGGAAAGGCCCCGGGCAGATCACCCAAATCCAGGTCAGGGTACCACGGTGGCGTCAGGATACAGCTTTGGCAGCGCCTGTCCACCTGTCCGTGGGCTTTGGCAGACCTGGGGGAGCTAGGAGGCCATGGATGTCTGGCCGGAGGGAGAAGCTAAGCAGCCGGTGGAGGCAGAGGTCAGGTCCTGCCCTTCCCATCATTTTGGTTACTTCAGAGCAGCGGGAAGCTGGCGACCATGTTTGCATTTTGTGTGGTGCCCTGGGCACTTGCAGTCTGATGGGAGGTGTCTTGGCTCTGGAGACCCAGGATGCAGGCTCCGTCCTCTTCCCTGCGAAGGTGACCTCGGGCAGAGGCCCCTAAGCTCTCCCAGGCTGTTCCTTGTCTGAGGAACAGGAACACAGCGGCCACCTTCCGTATCCCCCTGGCACTGGCATACAGTAAGAGCTTGCTGTGTGCCAGGGCCAGTTCTGCCTCCGTCCTCCACTGGCCACACCAGCATCATGAGCGCCCACCCTGGTGACTTGGTGTCCTGAGGGACCCTCATCTCCTCTCACCAAGGGGCTTTTCAGACTAGGAACTGGACAGATCTGGACCGCAAAGGGTAGTTTATGTACTATGCCCATTATAACAGTTACTGTTACTAGGCCATCTGCCCTTAATGGGGTTTGTTAATAGAAACTGCTGGGGTAGGGGAGCAGGCATCTCCCAGCTTGCCTAGTATGTGCTGAACACCGGGCGAGATGCGTGGCTGGGCCTGACTGTGTCAGGGTCAGGTTAATGGAGATGTGATGGAGGTTGACTTTCTCGTGCACACGTGTTAAGCCAGGTGTTTGTGTCACTTTCCTGTGGTGTCTGTAGTACATTGCCACAAACTTGATCAGGTTTAAAGCAATACACATTTGCCAGGCATGGCAATCCTGTAATCCCAGGATTCCAGGAGAATCTGGGAGGCTGAGATAGGAGGATCACAAGTTCAAGACCAGCCTGGGCAATTTAGCAAGACACTGTCTCAAAATAAAAAATAAAAGAAGGGCTGGGGAGGTAGCTCGGTGGGAAGGCCTTGGGTTCAACCTCCGGTATCACAAAACCTTTTTATTATCTTCCTTTTCTGGAGGGCAGACTCTTAAGTGGGTTTTGTGGGGCTGGAATCAAGTCACTGGCAGGGCTGGGTTTCCTCTGGGAGCTCCGGAGAAGGGTGCCTTTCCAGCTTCTGGGCTGCTCGAGTTCCTTGGCTTGGTGGCTCCTCTGTCCTCAGCAGCGTGCCATCTTGTGATGTTCTCTTCACCCTCACTCTTGTTTCTAAGGGCCTGCATGGTGTTGTTGCGCCCCTGATAATCCAGGAGGAGCTCCCCATTTTAAGACCGTTACTGTAATCACATCTGCAAGTTTCTTTGCCATGGAAGGCACCCTGTTTGCAGGTTTCATGGATTAGGGTATGGGCATCTTTGGGGGCTCTTGATTTTGCCTCAGCTCTTGAGACCTCTCTAAGAACCCCAGATGTCCATAGGCTCTGGGTCGCTTCTGCCCCACAAGTCTCCCCACCCCAGTGCTGGACCTGGAGGCAAAGGTACCTGCCCCTGAGGAGCTCGGGGTGGTGGGTGGTTTAATGTCCTGGTAAAGTGAGCAGGAGCCAGGTTAGCGAGAGCACAAGATTGGGCCTGAGTGGACATGGTTGAAAGCCAGCGCCTGCACTGTATCGGCCTACTGGTCAGGTCTCAGCGCTGTCCATTTATCTGCATGTGCTGGGGCTGCTGCTTCAGCCTCTGGGAACCTCTGTCTCCTCTTCTGTGCCCTGGGAGTGAGGGGCTCTGGGACGAGGCCAAGGACTCCCCAGCTAAGGACCCCCAAGGACACAGTAGCCACCCTCTGTGCCCTGAGAGCGGGCCTTGTGACCAGCAGCCTCTAACCCCTGCACTCCCTCCCTGGGACCCTAGCAGGTGCTGGGAAAAAGAAACTAGAGGACCCTCCATGAGGCGCCCCACCCTGGCCCATCCCCTTCCCCAAACGCCACTATTTTTACATTCTCTCACTTTTGTGCATTGTTTTCTGACTCTGCAAACACAATCCTTTGCAAGCTGGGGGGTGGGGGGTGGGGCACCGTTCAGCCGCCAGCCCAGTTAGCGATTGTTTGGGGAGATGGAAAAAAAAGAAATTGGACTGAGGAAAAAAAATAAAACTTCTTAAAAGTCATTGTCTTCAGATGTCAAGTGTCAGCTCCGTAGAGAGGGGACCGCATTCCACCCATTGTCCTATGCAGACGGCACAGGGATCGCAGGATGGCCAGCCGCCCCGCCCTGCATCCTGGGGCCCTGTGATGCTTTGTCCCTTATGTTCCAGCGGGAAATACCACCCAGAGAGGAGCTGGTTCCCACCGCCACGCCACCACTGGTCACTCTGGGCTTCTCCCAGCCATCGCCACCGCTGGTTACTCCGGGCTTCTCCCAGCCATCGCCATTGCCCGTGGGGCTGATAACATTATCCTGCTGCTCCTTGGACCAGGCTGCCCTGCAGAGGCCCTTTCTGTTTGGCTTTTGGTGGATAGCGTATTGGCGATTCACTCACTTAAAGTGTCCTAGTCAGCGGCTCTTAGACTATTGATGGAGGTGCACCTTCCTCACCGCCATCCAACCGGAGGACATTTGCACTGCCCCCTAAAAGAAGCTCCATTAACTTCACTAGCAGCAGTGGTGTTTTATCTTCTCATTTTCCAGAGGAGGGAGCTGAAATGCCTGCTGCCCAGGGCTCCGGCCAGCAAGCAACTGAGTGAGGGTCAAACCCCAAAGCCTTGGCTCCAGACCACTGTAATTAAAAAAACAAAACAAAAAACAACCTGCACCATGTCTGGAGGCATTTCTGTTTGTCACCGCTAGAGACAGGCGGGTTGTTCCTGGCGTCCTGTGGATAGAAGCTGGAGAGCTGCTGATGGCTTTTGCACCAGAGAATTACAGACTCGAATGTCAAGGTGCCAAAGCTGAGAATCCCCGTCGTAATCCCACTTTGATGAACCTGTTCCTCAAGAAACAAAAATGCTGAGGGGCCCAAAGGAGTAGGGAGGAACTGGGGTTTGACTAGGAAATATTGGAGAGTAGTTTATGAGCGTCGGGGTGACAACAGTGAGGAGAGAAAGACCCAGCAGGACAGAGATCTGTGCTCCGTTAGTGATGTCTGCCCTGGTGGGGGTGTGGGGAGAATAGGCAGGTTTCCTGTTTGCCATCACAGTGTCTGTGTGTCTGAGACAGAGCACCCAGCTCAGATACCCACTGGCTGGGCAGGGGAATGAGTGCAGCCGTAGTGTGTTGGTTGGAAAACAGGATCATTCATTCTGAGTGAAAGTGGTGGCTGCTTCTGTGCTTCAGCCCCTCAGAAGAAGCCTTGTGGGCATCTGAGGACCATAGGTCATTTTTTGGAGGTGGGGTGTTAACGGGAGGTCTGATATTCAAATATAGGTAGAACTTTTTCTCAGAGCCCTCCATGGGCCGGACCTCATTGGTGTGGAGGAGGCTGTGCTTGGGTCTTGGCTGAGGGTGGCGGGTTGTTGGTGAGTGCAGTGGGGGCAGTGTGAGGAAGTGCCCACTTCCCCTGTCTCCTCATGGCCTTACTATTGCATCAGGCCTCTCCACAACAGGCTGTAGCAACTTGGGTTTTTGCTTCAGCTTCCTCTGTGGTGGGAGTGGGGTAGGCCTGTGATCAGGGCTGAGGAACTGGGTGGGGTGAGGTAGTCTATGCCAGATAGTCGATCAGTTATTTAAATACAGCTACCAAGGGCTTTATGCTAGACAGACAAATATTATCCTCCCAGAGGTGACATTCCGGTGGGCTAGATGGACAGTAGACTGATACACGAGCAAACAAAGTGTCCCTGGTGAGAGAACATCCATGCGCATGGCTGTGGAGGATGGAGAATGGGTCAGGGACAGAGGTTTTAGGATTGTCTTGGAAAGAGTGATAGCCCCAGGGCCTTTGCACTGGCTGTTCCTTCTGCTTAGAACAATGTTTCCTCAGACAACTGCAGTTTGCATTACTTTGGTCCCTGTGTGTACAATGCCTGCATCTCAGACAAGCTTCCCCTGAACATCTCTGAAGTAGCTCCCTGCCCTATACTTTGGAGATGATTCCTCCTGAACAAGAATCCTCCTGATTCCTCCTCTTAAACAACTTCCTGTCTCCTCCAATCATCCTGCCTCTGCCCCTTCTAGGAAACCTTTGTGTCAGAGTATTCACCTGCATCATCTTGCTCAATCTCAACAACTGCTCTCCTTTTCTGGGTGAGGAAATTGACTCAGAGAAGCTGGTACCATCCCAAGGTCATGTGGCCATTGATTGGCACGGAGGAAGGGGCAGGTGACAGAACTCCAGGGTGCATGGTGGTGCTACAAGTGACTTTGGGGCCACCCTGCTGCCAGAGGCCTCCTCAGGAAACACTGAGGTTCTCCATCCACAGCAGGGCTCCGTGGTCTCTGTGAGGTAGTGCCAGTTCGTGCTGCACTGAGCACTTCCTGTGGACAGGCACCCCTGAAGGTGCCTGCGGCTTGAGTTGGCTTTTGTGAGTCCTGTTGTGATGCTGCGTGTTTGTTTTGTCCCTGTTGTGGAGAGGGAGGATCACACAGAGCATTGCTGGGAGAGCTGGGGCTGTGCCCTCTTACCCAGTGCATTGTCAGCCTCACCGGAGCCTGTGACATCACTCTGTCTTCCCCATCCATGCAAGGGCTGAGGTGCTGAGTCACACTGAGTGGTAAAGGATCCTGCAGACACTTCAGGGTGAAGTAAGTGCCCAGCATCTGTCCAAGGCCATCACCACCTCATCTGACCGTAGGCCTTGCACTGACAGCTTAGAAGCATTTTGGGGTTTTCACACCAGTTAGGTGGGGCTGGTGGCCTTGGCCTGGCTGTGCTCCCCACTGGGTCACCTCCTGCTGGCTGGGCCCTGGACCTTCTCTCTTTTCAAGGCTGCATCCTGACACTGCAGCCCCTGCTGGGCACTGCAGCCCTACTTCCCGATGCCAGCACCTTGCCCCTTTGCCTGATGGCTTTGTCTGGCTGGCAGAGCTGCTTTGCTGTTCACAGGGAGGGCTGAGGATGCCAGGGAGCAACCCCAACAGGGTGCCTGCTGTCAGGATCATGCCTAGGTCCCAGCTGCTTCCCCTCCCAGAGCCCTAGGGACATGTCCCTCCCTGTCTCAGGGTGGGGGCGGCTGCTTGCCTATGCCATAACTGGCTCCATGGTACCTCTCTCCACGGCCTCTGTTCCCTCCCTTCCCACCTTACTAGGTGCCACATTCCTGCATTGGGCACTTTCAGGGACCTTCCCAGCCTCCACCCTGGGGATCCCATTGGCTGCCCACTGCCCCTGCCCCTGCCCCTGCCCTCTGGCCCTGATTAGTGTTAGATGTGCTGACATCAGTTGTGGTTTGCAGATGGTGAAGCCAAGATTTGTTGCACATATTTTTGAAGCCCCCAGTGCTTTTGTCCAAGGAGCATGTAAGGAGCAGGGCCCCACATGTCCAGGGGAGGAGCCTCACTCTTGCTGTGTCCATCCTGTAGTGGATATGTCCTGAAGACATATTGGGCACCCCTTCAGCCTCCTCACGTCCCAGGGACAGGGGGGCTCCCAGTGTGGGGCACAGGGCTGCCCAGGGATGCTGGGGCTGTGAAATTCAGTCCTCAGGTCAGCAGCTGCCCTTCACAACTGTCCCACTCCAGAGCTGTCACGATGACTTCCTCCTCATGCATAGGCAATGCGTGCATCATGGTTAGTACATCATCCCAAAGGATATCCCTTTTACTGAGCATCTACTCTGTGCAGGCACTGGTCCAGGCTCTGGAGAGTGCTGCACAAACAAGCCACTGTGCTCCTGAAGCTGGCCTGGAAGCAGCAGATAGGCACGGGTGCAGAGAATGCAGCAAGGAGAGGCACAGAGGGGAAGGCCGAGGATGTGGGGGAAGGATGGGCTTCTTCTAACCTGGGGAGTGAGGTGGGGCCAGCTTCTTAGAAGAGACAGGAGGAGGGGTCCTGCAGGTATGTGAAGAAAGAGTTGCAGGTAAGGACAGCAAGTGCAAAGGCCCTGTGGGGGATCACTTCTGGTTGTTCCCAAGTAAGAGGGAGGCACTTACCTATTTGAATGTGCTGTCAGGAAGAAGTCACTCTGTTACAGAGGCAGCTCAAGCTGGGGATGGTGGTGGTACACACCTGTAACCCCAGTCTGGAAAGCTGAGGCAGGCAAGTTCAAGCCCAGCCTAGGCGTCTTAGCAAGACCTGTCTCCAAATAAAAATACGGCCAGTGAATTATGAAAAGGGGCGGGACTGGGGATATAGCTCAGTAGGAAGGCCCTGGCACACTGCAGAAAGAAAAGGTGCCTCGTGAGGTGACATATCTGTGCTGTGTGCCATGTGGTGGCACAGACTGTATACACGTGTGCTTCCTAATTGGCTGTTTGTAGAGAGGAGGCGTTTGAAGCTGTGAAATGAATGTTACCTTTCTCCTGGTCCTTTCAGGGTAGGAATGCGTATGTCACCGTCCTAGAGATGAGGTCCTGATCTGAAATATGGGCCTTGGGGAAGCTGTTCTAGGCCAGTGGCTCTGTGTTTGTGGCCCCAGGCCAGGCCCGTGGAGGGGCTGTATGCTCAGAACAGAGAGGAGCAGGCCTCACTCAGCCCGGGTGGCCGTGGGAACTGCAGGCGGCGATGTTCTCAAGTCCTGATGGGCTGGGGAAGTGCCCAGCTGGCTCGTGGGGGGCCACCGGGGGATGGACACTTTCCTGATGGCTTTGTGGTCACCAGAGTCAATAGTGTGAGGGAGGAGAGGTCGGCTCAGAGCCACCACAGAAGGAAACCTCTTGGTCGATATTGCTTGGCTCAGTCCTGGTCCCTGCTGGTGGCACTGACATCCCCAAACAGGGACATGCACCCCAGCAGGAGGAGGTGGATGGGATTCTGGATGCAGATGTGGTGGTCATGGGGGTGGCGAGAGAAAGCCTGGTCCGTTTAGCAAGCCCTCCCCTCCAACAACAATAAAAACTACGTTTCAACAGCAGTGTATTCTCTGCAGAAATATGAAAAGAAGGGGAAAAAAGAACGAGAAAATTGAAATTTACAATTCTACACTGTCAGTTAGGATTAGGTTCCAGGGCTTCCGGTCAAACCAACTACCAGTGCTTTAAGTGAGACAGAAGTTTATTTCCTTCTTTTATAATTACAGGCAGCCCAGGCAGACACATGAGCTTCACTGTCATGAGGGATAGAACCTCCTGCCATATCGCTGCTCTACCATCTTCAACTCATGGCTTCAGCTTTGTGGTGGCAGTGTGGCTGCTTGACTTCCAGACATCACGATTGTGATCCAGTCAACAGGAAGGAGGAATAGCAGAAGTGAATTCCTGTCCATTCTTTCCTGCACCTGCTAAGATACTTCTAAGGTGTCACATTCATTATATCTATATTCAGCCTTGATTGGACTGAGCTTGGTCACATGCTCACAGTTTGCTGCAAGGGAAGCTGGGAGATACATTTTTAAGCCTGAGATTTGGAGGTCTGTGACTAAAGGGAAAGGAGAGAACAGGACAAGGGAAGGCAGCCTATCCTGACACCCATGCACAGCTTAGGATGTCTCCTTCAATCTCTATTTCCCACGTTATGAAGAGATAATTCATTGAGCCAAAAATAAGGTTATACTTAACGTATTCTCTGTAACTTGGTTTTCTTCCTAGTTAAGGATGCATCAGTGACTTTTACCTGTGTCACTAAGTGAACTCCTGCAAGCCATCTTGGCATGACCGTCCTTTGTTGAAATGGATGATAATTTATTTAATGAAACCCCCCAGTGATGGAGCTGTGAGTCACATACAAAAGTTAAATCTTCATACCAAGTGTGAGATTTACTTTCTCCGTAGGGGAGATAGCATTTGGCACTTGAGTCTCCCAGACTCTGGGCTGTGAGGGACCACACAGGGCAGGCCCTCTTGTGTGTTATTTTGGCTGTTTTGCTATCACTTGGAGACCTCTGCATGGCCCTTTCTCTGGACCCTGGCCACCAGGGGATGAGGTCCTCAGGACACTGCCCTCCCCTTGTCCCTGCAACAGTCTGGGATCCCCTCCCCCTTCCCCCCAACCTGCCCTCTCAGGTTTCACCATATGCTTAGTGAGGTCACCCCAGCTGAGGCAGGGGTCCTTGGGGGCACCCCCGCCCCATCCCCAGAAGATCAAGTTGCTGGTGTTGGTCTCAGAGAGACTGCAGGATCTCTTTTTGCCCTTTTTCTCTCCTGGGAGATATGTATCCTTCAGGGCCAGAGCCACAGAATCCAGACAGATGGCGGCTCCCTGGGGCATCCCAAAGGGCAGCTGCTACCTGTTTTGATGCTCAATGCTGTCTGTGACCCACAGCAACTTGCTGGTGTGCGTTGGGGACGGGGACCTATTGCCAGGCCAAGGTCTGGTTCTGCTGCTCACTAGCTGAATGGCTTTGAGGGAGCTCTTTACTGCATAGCTCCTTGCCTTGTAAAATGGGGACCCCCCACCCCCGTGACTGAGGATTAGAGCACGGAAAAAATGGATGAGCCTGTAATTCCTGTGCTCAGGAGCCTGAGATGGGATGATTCCTTGAGCCCAGGAGTTCAAAGGCAGACTGGTCAACATAGCAATACTTCATCTTAAAACAAAACCCAGCCAAACCTTTTAGAGAACCACCTGACACATGATAAATGCCCAAAAATATTAGGTAAAATGACCAGTAAAAAAAAAATGCACGGGAGCCAGGTGTGGCAGCTTGTAATCTTGTCTATTCAGGAGGCTAAGCGGGAGGATCACAGGTTCCAGGTCAGCCTGTGAAGTGTCCCCTAGACAGAGTGATGGTGTGTAACATCACAGGTGAGCATGATGTGCCCCATGAGAACCCTTGAGAAAGGTACTGGCTTGGCGCTGTGTGAGTGGTGTTGAGACCTTCCTTTGCTGGGGTGCAAGGGGAGGCCTCTTGGAGATGAGGTCTCCCTGCAAACTGAACGTCTGGGGCAGGGACTTTCCACAGGGAGCAGCAGGCTCTAAGGCCTGAGTGAAGGGTGGGGTGGCTTGGAGTCAGGTTCAAGGTTCAGGTGTAAAAAGGCAGCCTTCAGGCTGGAGCTGGGTGAGCCAGTGAGCGAGGGGGTGGAGGGGCATCATCACTGGGATCTCAGCGCAAGGGTCTGACTGGCCTGTGTCCTGGAGAATGCACAGGAGCAGCAGCCCTGATCCCTCCCCATCAGATGCCAGGAACCAAAAGCCTTCTGGGTGGCAAAGGACCCCTCCCCCCTGAACTGTTGTCCTGGGCTGGGGCAGGTCAGCGCAAGACCTGGCAGCGGGAGACCTGGTTTTAATCTGTGTTCTGTCACCAAGTAGCTGTTTGGCTTCTGACCAGGTCTCATGTCATCAGGCTGGTTAAAGGTGGCAGACTGACAATCTAATAGCCCCCTGACAGCCTTCTCTTCTTCCCTCCCTTCTTCCTTCCCTCCCTCCCTCCTCCCTTCCCTTCCTCCCCTCCTCTGCCTCAGCAGGCATCACTAATCAATCTAGACACTTGGGTCAGGAGCCCAGTGAGCAGCCTCTCTGGTCTCCTCCTGCCAGGAACCATCAGTAGCCAGATAGTTCTGAGTTCAAGTTCTGCTCTGTCAGTTTCTGATTGGGTGATCTCTGTCTGGTTACTCAAGCTCTGAGTGTCTCCCCTGAAATTTGGTGGTGCAGGTTGAAAGGACTAATGATGGCATCTTGTGGCTGTCAGCAAAACGTCTGTCATGGGAATGAACGAGAGCCTGTGCACCTCGTCCTGGGGCGGGGAGTGGCAGGAACTCTCATCTACTGTTGTTTAGAACGTAGCTTGAGGTGGTCACATCAGAGCCATGTGACACTAATTAGCAGGTTGAGTATGTCCCTAATCTCTAGGCAGAGGAGTGTGTACACATGAGCCTGGAAGCCCTATGAGCGCCCAGGGGAATCCCCCTTTGTGCCCTGCAGGCCTGGAAGCCGGAAGACTCTGCCTCACGGCGCCCAGGAGAGGCAGGTGTACACTTGCAGGAGTGTTGGAGCCTGAGCCAGGGCACCTATTCATCGTAGCACTGCTGGCAGTGAGGGCATCAGAAGTACCCTAAAGGTTCCCAGCATGATCGTGGTTACCTTGTACTAATTTTAACTACTAAGCAAGAAGTGAGCAACTCAAGGTGCATCTCAGTATGGGCTTCCCAGGAAACGTTCTGGGATTAATACCAGGGAAGTTGTTTGCTTGGGGTCACCCTGGGAATCGTCCCTGGGGTGTGAGGCAGGGAGAAGAGGGCAGCTATGGCAGATGTACCATCAGATGGCTGACTTTAGGGTTTTTTTGAGACAGAGTCTCACTGTGTAGTTCAGGCTGGCCTTGAACTCACTATGTGGCACAGGCTGTCCTTGAACTCATGATGATCCTCCTGCCTCAGCCTCCCAAACGCTGGGATTACAGGTGTGCGCCACCGCAGCTGGCAGGTGTGCCATAAGCTTGCTGCCCTGTGGGTCTCCGGTGCCTCACACAATAGGTGCACTTGGGGAAATGGCATCTTACTTAGGGTTCCCAAATCTGGGGACCATGGCAGTGCTGTCAGGATAAGGTGGGTAGGAGTGCCAGCAAGGCAGGGACCTTGCCTCACCTCAGTAATCACAGTGGACCCTCAGGGCCAGAGCAGTAGGCTCTCAGCAGTCCCAGGGAGGTCTAGAATGTTCCTGGCACCCTTTCTTCATCTGTCTGTGTCCAACCAGGAAACAGTGCTGGCAGCTGGACATGGTGCTCCTGGGCTGGGGCTGAGTGGGTATCGAGCGGGATCTTGGGGAAGAAAAGCAAGTTGCTAAAAGCACGTCATTTGTAGCAACCTTGTGAAGACGCAGAACTGTATTCTTGTGTTGCTTATAGATGCAAGTGGTGTGGTCAGTGGCAGAGGTGTGCATGGGGATCCTGTCCACAGGGCTGGGGAGCTGGCAGGTGGGAGTCACGTGGGTGGCACATGCTCCGCGGTATCACCTTTCTTCCTTTTCTGTGCTGGGATTTGACATCCATGTAGTAACATGGGTAAAGCAAGCTGCTCTCAGGTGTCTGTTTACATAGTTAACTGTGCAACACAGCTCTGACCAGGAGATAGACGCACCAGTTTCCCCTTTCTGGTCTGCACCTTCCTGTCTTTGGGCTTGAGGGATTTCCTTTCGCCAGTGGTTTCAAGAAAACTTGGCATCATGTTGAGATTTGCCAAAGCTCAATGGTGATGAGTTTGTAGGTGGTGGTCATTTCTTTCTTTTTCTGTATCCTGTATGCATTTCTTCATCATTGTCTTCGTCCTCTTCATCATCATCAAAGAGGAAGCCGGGGCAGGAGGGGATGGGTGGTCCAGGCATGGACTGAGTGTCCAAGGCTGGCTCTAGCTTCTAGGGAGCCGTGGAAATCCGGAGGATGGTTTCAGGTCTAGGGTCATTTTCTATGAGAGCAGCATCCGCTTAAGCTTTCCAGAGCTGTCAAGTTTTGCACAAAGAGTCACCCTAGAGGGTCTTTTAACGCCCTGGCTGCCTAGAAAAAGCCAGTTGTGTCTCCTGTGTGTTTGGGTGTTTGGTTCAAGGGCTGGGCCCAGAGCCCCTGCTGGCCCATTCTTTGCAGGTCAGAGCTGCTCCCTGTGCCACCCTGCTGGCTTGTTTGCAGTTCCTCTGTGGGTGGCCTGAGCCTCCCATTGTCCCTGCACAATAGTGGTGGCCAAGCTCCTGTGGAGAAACTGGGACAGGAAGCCTCATCTAGGCCAGCAGCGGAGTGGCACCCAGCTTCCTGCCCTCCCCACTGTGGGGCGAGGCTGCCTTTGTCCCTCTCCTGGGGGGGGGTAGAGACTGGACTTCCTGTCAGTACCCTAGGCCTTGCTAAGACATCCTTAAAGAACTCCTGGCCTCTGTCCCCTTCCCTGCCATCCTTTCAACAGTGAGATCGGCAGACTCCTGCCCTGTGTCAAGTCCTGGACCAGGTGCATTCCATACTTTCTGAGCCTTTCGTGTGCCAGACACTGCTGTCAACCCTGAAGATCGAGTCGTGAACAAGTGAGGCAAGGCCCCTGTTTTCCCCGAGCTTCCATCCCCTTTATCCTAGTACATTTGGAAAGCAGGCACAGTATTACTAGGATCCCCATCCTGGGAAGGGTAATGTACGATTCAGAGAAGTTGGTATACCTTTCCGAGGTCACACAGCAGATAGGAAGGAAATCTGTGCTTTAAACTTAAATCCACAAGTTTCAAAGTTACCTGTATTATAGACAGCTAAATTAGGTAGAAACTCTAGGCAGATGGGGCCAGACCCTCGAGTTACTGCAGAGGATGAAAACATTCCAGCTGTGGCTGGAGGCCAGGCCTCAAGAGAAAGATGGAATAACCAGGCCCACATAACATTCCCAAGAGATAAGCAATATACCATAATTGTTATCACATGGTCCAATAAACTCTGGATAGCCGTCAGTCACCCAGGTGGGTGACCAGGACTTCCTTTTTCATCTTTTCCTAGAAAAGGTCCCTGTTCTTTCCATGTACACTTGCTACGTGACCTGCTTCCCCCACTGGCTCAATAATACCTAAATGGCTATACTTGTAAAAGGCGAAAGATTTATACAATCTGAAGAGAATAATCTTATTGGTTGATCATAGTTTTGACCCATGATTTCGCTCTATAAGACTTCCTTTGAGAAAATGGCTTATTGGCAGCTCACTTTTGGGTCCCCCATCTCTCAGGAGCTTGTTTCTCAATGAATGTTCCTACTCTTAACCTTCACTGTTCCTTAGAATTCATTCCTCGGTTTTGAAGAACATGAACTTGGCTTATCTGACATCGAGCAGGTTGGGAGAGGTTGGGATTACATATTATTTCCCCTATAATCACCTCCACTGGTTGGATTAGGAATTGAGCTTCATCCCAGCCAAGCTCCCTTCTTATCTTGGCCTATCCATGCATAGTAAGTGTAGATTTACACTTAATTTATTACATAAATTTATTTATTTATACCTAATGTATTACATAAAGTCAGTTTTCACTTTTGTCCAGTGGGCTCCCAGTTCAAGAAGGGAATGAGGGCCAGTTGGGGGAGATGACATTTGAACCGAGGTTTGACAGATAAGAAGGAAAATGGGTAAGGGTGGGTGGGGGGAGAAAACCCTGCTGGCAGGAATGACATGTGTAAGAGTCCTGGGGTAGCAGTAGGTTGGCTGAAGGTTGCTGATGTGTGGATGGAGCTTTGGGAAGTGGGACCAGGGAGCTTAACAAGGACAAGCTCATGGAGACTTTATGGCTCACGAAAGGATTTGGATTTATTTTTTCTAAAGTACACTGGGAAGCCATGGAGAGTTTTAAGCGGTGGATTGACGGGATCTAATTTGTATATTAAAAAGGACCCCTTTGGCTCTGTGTGCATAGAATAAACTTTCAGGAGGGTGTGGGGACCCAGGAAAGAGGTGACTGTGTTATTCCAGGCAGCAGAGAGTGGTGGCTTGGATGGTGCCCTTGCAGGTCAGGAGAATGATCGAGTTTTTCAGGTAAAGCAGATTGAATTTGCCGATGGACCGGAAGTGCACGAGACATCTTCCGTCCTCAGGGACAGTGGCAGTGCCTGGCACATAGGGTAGCATTTGCTGATGAGTGGACCAAGATGGGGACTGGGGGTGGCTGGGGGGCTTGGGCTGGAGGCCCCAGAAGGCAGAGGTGTCCCTAACCGGGGGGAGAGGATCTTGGCAGTGTGGGCTTGGAGGGGAGATCTGGAATGAGGTTTCGGTTGTGTTAAGTTTGGGGTGTCCCTTGGGCCTCCAGGGGGATGTGGAGGCAGCAGCTAGAGAGGAGCCTGGGTTCCAGTGGAGGAGCCCAGGCCGGGGGTGTAGATGGGGGCAGGGAGGGTCACCAACAAGCATGAGGGTGGCTGAGGTCACCTATGTTGAGAGCAGACAGAGACAAGCCTGCCTTCCTGGGCCCCAGCTTGCTCTGTGACCTGCCCTCTGGCATGCCAGTGTGCCTGTCCCAGCAGGCCTGAGCTTGAGCAGTGGCTGGGTCTGTGGTGGCCCTCATGCATGTCACCCTGGGTGACAGGAAAGGATCTGACAGCTGACTGTTAGGGCCCAGCCTCCTCTCAGCCACCTGCCTTGCCCCCAACTCCTTGCCATCTCCCCAGCACGCAGAGATCTCTTCAGACAAGCATGGTGGGACACAGCGCGCTCCTGATTGGCCTGCAGCCAGGCTGTGACAGGGAGGCCATGTGCTCACTGGCGTGGCCTCCTGCCAGGCCCCTGGCTTAACCAGCCTTGGCAGGGCTGGTGGCTGGCAGCCCATTGATGCTCATGTGTCCCTGAGACTGTGACAGAGCCAGGGGCTTTTTTTCCCAGGAGTCTCTGGGCCACTATTGCTAGGTCAGCCTGGGCCAGGACCCGCATGCTGACGCAAACCAGGCAGAGGTTGCTGTGGGCACTGGCCTCAGTTTCCCTTAGATGCCAGCTGCCCGCCCCATCTTTCATTTCATCCCCTGAGCCACCCTGTCCTACCCACACCGTAGTGCCAGGCCGTGGCACCCTGCACCCCCTTATACTTAACGTCTTAATTGGTTTTTCCCCCTGATAACTAGACTTTTTCACCAGTGCTTAAAACTGGGAGACTATGCTGAAAAATAGCCTAACTTCTGCCCTGCTCCCCCAAATCAGAACATCAGGTGATACTTGGCTGCTGCCTTTCCATGTGGTGCCAACGGAGGGGGGAGACACATGGCTACTCCTCGATGATCCTCACTGTCCTGCCCATTTTCTGCCACATTGCCCAGCTCACAGAGGAGAGGGTGGCAGGAGACCCTGGAGCCATCCGTACAGTGGGTCCCGGGCAGCTGCCGTGGCTCCTGGAGGGACAGGATGGGGTTCTGCACTGTGTGAACTGGGCACAGCAGGAACAGGGCATCTGCGCACGCTGCCTTTTGCACACTGCGCACACCTGTCATCCTAGCACGCTGGGAGACTGAGGCAGGAGGACGGCAAGTTCAAGCCCAGCCTGGGCAACTTAGTGACTAAGTACCACGAAAAAAGAAAGAAAGAATGAGAAGCGGTGCGTGAGTCTGTGTGTGTGTATCAACACCCCAATGCACGTCTATTTTGCATATAAGACCCTCTGGCCAGAAACTGAAGGAAGCAGCTGTGATTCGCAAGGGTGTGGGGAGCGACTCAGTGGCCCAGGCCAGGTGTGGGAGAGAGACTTTGCATGTTGTTGACGCTTTTATGTTCTTGACTTTGGAGCCAAGTGAATGTTTCAGCTGGGAAGTTAAATTTTGCAGAAAAAGGAGAAATTAAAAAGGGAAGATCAGCTGTGACCCGTGAGGGACTGGGGTGTGTGGGGGGCCACAGGGTGCATGCGCCTCTCTGGGCTGAGGCCGTGCTTCCTGCTGGAGGGATGGCCAAAGACTGGACACAACTCCCTGGCCCCTGCCTGAGTCCCTGGCACTCTCGGGGCCTGGTCAGCGTGGAAGCTGTGCCTCTCCTGCAAGTCGCGGACAATCACCTCTCCCGCTTCTCTCCTAGGCGTTCCTGCACCGCATCCGGCAGAACGTGGCGGACTCGGTGGAGAAGGGCCTCACGGAGGAGAACGTCAAGGTGGGCCCTTGGGCTAGCCCTTCCCGGTGGTCCCTGCCCGGGGTGCCAGGCCCCTCCCAGGCGATGCTCGGAGGGGTGTGGGGGATGGGGAGGTGCATCATCCTGCCGCTGGCTTTGCTTCCCCCAGCACCCCCTTCCAGCCCTCTGGGGCCTGTGTGCTGGAGCTGGGGGCCCGCAGGGGTGTCGGCCCGGGTCTTGCTCCTGTGCAGGACCTCCTCTCTGGGCTCAGTACGGCTGCCCTCACTCCCACCTCCTCGGGTCCAGCCCCCTGGCTTAGAGCCAGTGGAAAATCCCTTCTCATGTGCCTGGGCAGGGGAGCCGGGCACCCCCAGCTACACTCCCTGCCCTGTGCTGTGTCCAGCAGGCTGGTGAGTAATCGGCCTTGGCTTCTCTTGGCCCGGGCTCTGGGGAGTCTGAGGGCAGCATCAATGAGCCTCTGTGTGCCTGGCCCGGCTGTCAGAGTGACCTTGTTCCCCGGGAAGCTGCGTTTCCAGCCTTGGTCCTCCAAAGGTCCTGGTCCTCAGAGGAATGGAAAAATGAGGGCTAAGGGCATCCAGATGCCCAGCAGTTAGCAGCACCCTTGCTCAAGGACACACACACACACACACACACACACACACACACACACACACGTCCCAGTTCATCTTACCTGCCCCTTGGTAATGCCAAGCCCACTTTTTTGTATAGGAAAGTTGAGCTTAGAGATGTCACAGGGTCATTGCATGGCTGGTCCTGGGGGACAGGGTGATACGTGTGTGTGTGTGTGTGTGTGTGTGTGCATATGTGGGCACAGGCACACTATGAGTCAAAGCTCTTTATGTGTTCATGCATTCACTCATTTATCCAGCAAGTATTTACTGAGCACCTACTGTTTATTATATTTATTCCATGCTACTCGAATTTAAAAATTCCTTTTTATTTATTTATTTAGATACAGGGTTCCACTATGCAGTTCAGGTTGGCCTTGAACTCACTATGTACCCCAGGCTGGCCTTGAACTCTAGATGATCCTCTTGCCTCAGCCTCCTGATGTGCTGGGATTACAGGCATGTGCTATTGTGCTTGGCCTTTATTTTACTTTTGAATTGCAATGTATTATAGTTTTTAAGAAATTACGCTTTTCATGAAGGATGATTCCCACAGAGTAAGGGGCACAAATGCTGGACTTTCTTTCTTTCTTTCTTTCTTTCTTTCTTTCTTTCTTTCTTTCTTTCTTTCCTTCCTTCCTTCCTTCCTTCCTTCCTTCCTTCCTTCCTTCCTTCTCTCTCTCTCTCTCTCTCTCTCTCTCTCTCTCTCTTCTCTCTTTCTCTTTTTCTGGAAATTGAACTCAACCTCACGCTTGCCAGGCAGATGCTTATGCTGCACAGTTACATTCCCGGGCCAAGGGGCACAAACTCTAAGTGTGGCTGTGTGGTGGTCACATGTGACCATGGGCCAAGTGAAGGCAGGGAGGGTTTCCTGCCCCCAGCTGTCTCCTCTGTGCCCCTCTTGGCCAGCCCTCCCTCCTTAAAAGTAACATGGGCTTCTGAGGCCATTGATTGTTTTGTGTGTTTTTGGACTAACTGTCAAAATGACTCTTTCATATCCAGTGTCCCTTGCCCACCAGGGCACCTGTGAAATATGCCCATGTTGCTGTGTATAGCCTCAGTTCATGCTTTTTCACTGCTCTGTAGTACTCCATAGTATGAATGGACTGTGGTTTACATAGCTGTTCTCTGGTAGATGGATGCTTGTTCTTGTTTCTTTTAGTTTTTGGCCATTGTGTCCAGTTTTGTATATGTTTTTCGGTGGGCATTTCTCATTTCTTTTGGCTATATCACTAGATAGTGAAATTGCCTTATTGAAAGTTACTATAGTTTGAAAATTTGCAGCCCTTCCTTGAAGTAAGTGTAACAGTAGCACCTAGAATATGGGCTTTAACCTAAGCAGACTCAGCCATGTGAGCCTTGGGGTTGAGCTTCATTCCTTGAGATCCTGACTCACTTGTCACCTTCTTGGAGTGACTGTCCCTGGCAGCCACCATTATTTAGATTTGCAGCTGTCCTGTCCTGAGTCTCCTGGT
This sequence comes from Hydrochoerus hydrochaeris, assembly GCA_004027455.1. Taxonomy (NCBI): domain Eukaryota; kingdom Metazoa; phylum Chordata; class Mammalia; order Rodentia; family Hydrochaeridae; genus Hydrochoerus; species Hydrochoerus hydrochaeris. Next base: position 19,371 of record PVLA01002203.1, on the reverse strand, counting down.
TTTATTCTTTTCTTCACTATCTCTTTCCATCCCAGAAACTCTTATTTAACTTCACTGTTGCCGGTGTCCTTCCATAGAACGTCACATCCGTGGGGGCAGAGACTTGGCCTCTCCCTGAGCCTGATGCATAGTAGGTGCTCAGTGTATGCTCACTGGGAGAGCGGCTTCTCCCTGTATTTATTTACTGTTTTATTTTTGAACTATATATGATCATTTCAAAATTTAAATTTCAAATGTACTTATTAAACAAAAGGAAACTGGAGTTTATGCAATTTAAAGGCACCTTAAATAAAAAGAAAATGTCTCCTAGTCGTCCCCAGAGGCCCTACAGTTGCTAAGTTATCATCCAAGAAGTCTCTGTTCCTAGCATCAGTAGGACTGGCATTTTCTGGTGTTCTTTAACACAAATAAACCCATAATGGAACCCTGTCCAGAACCTTGATTTCTTTTTTTCCTTCCTCCCTGACAGTACATACTGAGGATCATTATAGGATTCTGTACCCATGAATATAGACCTACAGATTCATTTTACAGCCTGCATAGCATTCCTGCATGTGGAATTCATTTAACTATAATTTAACTCACCCCTACTGCTGTGGGGACCTCAGGGTACACTCAGCCTGTATGAAACTCCGTGGCACTCTCCTCTCTCCTAATTTGTGAAAACCAAACACTGTACATATCTGCTGGGGCAAAAATCCCCCTAGTTGGAAATGACTGATCTGAAGGTTAAATTCTAAGATACAGAACTGGCAGACACCTGTCATCCCAGCACTTGGGAGACTGAGGCAGGAGGATCATCGTGAGCTCAAGGCCAACCTGAGTGACACAGTGAGACACTGTCTCAAAACAACAGCAACAACAACAACAACAACAACAACAGAAAAACAAAAACAAAAAAAACCCAAGCAAATAAAATTTAATGTTGCTGGATCAAATGATCTGTGCATTTAAAATATTTAGATTGAATCAAGGGAGCAGACAATCTCACATACTGTGTGACAGTTTGAGTAGCACCGTTCAGACACCTTCCCTTACAGTGTGTTCCCTGCACCATGTCACTGCTATGGACGTGTGCAAGGAGCTCATTGTCACAGACGAGCCTGTTGGTTGGACACCGTGGTGTCGGGATGTGACAGGGTGTCTGCACCCTCTCTGCTCTTGCTGGGTAGGTGGCTCTGGGAATATTACTTCTTTTCGCTGAGCCCCAGTTCCTCATTGATAAACTGGGGATCAGAATAGTTTCTACATCATGGAGGATTAGTGAGGATTAAATGCCATGACTGAGTGTAATGTTCTTAGCATGGGATCAGTTGTTGATCCTGATTAGTAAATAAATGGTGGTCATATTTCTGCCGTAATTAATTTTGTGAATGGTGACTGGCTACCGTGTTTGAGGGTGCCTGTTTGACTCTAAGCTCACTAGCACTGTGTATTATTTCCTCCTGCTGCTCCTTCTCATCACCATCACCATCATCACCATCATCGTCTTGCAGTGCTGAATCTGGGTCCTCTCGTGTCAGGCGAGCGCCGTAGCCCTGAACTACATCCCAGCCATGTGTGGTTTGTGCTGTGATTAACACTGTCCTTGGCCTCACTTGTTCCCTGCAGATCCTGTTCTCAAACATTGAAGACATCCTGGAAGTTCATAAGGATTTCCTGGCTGCCCTGGAGTATTGTCTACATCCGGAGCCTCAGTCTCAGCATGAACTCGGGAATGTTTTCTTGAAATTTGTGAGTATAACACCCCAGCCTCTGGGGGAGTCTAGGTTGTCAGGGGCGACTGTGGGCAGCAGCCCAGCCTTGCACCCCAGGAAAAAGGAAGCAGGTCAGACCTGCAGACCACAGGAGGTTTTAGCAGCTTATCCTTCCTCTCAATTTGTTGTGAAGTGTGACTTCTTGCCGAATGGCTGTCCTGGAGGAACCCTGTGCCACAGAAGGATCAACAGATAGCCAGTGGCAAAGAGGGGTGGCTTTGGCATCAGATGGACCTGGGCTTAGTTGGGCTTGGCCACTCCACTGTCCAGCGAGATATCTGATGGTCGGTGCCCTCTCAGGGCTGGTCACCCTAACCTCTTCTCCTCTCTTGGGGGTCCTAGGTCCCTGGGAATGGCGGGGCTTAGGCCACCCAAGGCCACAGCTTTCCATACATTCTGGTCCTGCACTGATGAGACCTCCTTCAAGGGAGAGAAGCCCACCTTAGCCTCAGGCTGAGACTCTAGGCAAACCCTGTTACTCTGCGTCTCAGGGTCTTGCTGTGCTTGAGAAGCAGGAAGAATCACACCCATCTCCTCGGGTGGATGGGAAGACCAGAGAGGCAAAGCAGCAAAACGCTTATCAGGTGGTGGTGGTTCTGAAACATGCAAGTGTGGCAGTGTGTGTGTGTGAGTGTGTGTGAATGTATGTGAGTGTGAGTGTGTGTGTGTGTGTGTGTGTGTGTGCGATTCTGCCCAGGGAACACTGAATGGTATCTAGAGACAATTTTTTTGATCACATCTCCTGGGGGAGCCTAGGGCTTCTAGTGGGTGGAGGCCAGAGTGGCCACCAAATACCCCACAGTGTGTGTGACCCCGCAGCAGTTTTTTGGCCTCGATGGCAGCAGTGCTGAGGCTGGGCCTGGAAGCATGTGGTACGCGCTTGGCTCATGTTCGCTCTGGTCACCATCAGCATCACCGCTACCTCACTTCTCCAGGTCGCCTCTTGATGGTCACAGTACAGGATTCTGGGGTGTGGGTAGCCCTGTCCTCAGGGAGTGACAGCTCAGAGGTGGCGACAGGCAGGGGGCCGTGATCCTGGCCAGGATGCTGAGCTGCTCATTCGCTGTGCTGTTTTCACAGGCTGTGTTAGTGTGTATCTCAGTTACTTTTCTTTTGTTGCTGAGACAAGATTCCCGACACCCAAAGTTAAAGAAGGACAGGTTTGTTTAGCTTGCAGTTTGTAGAGGTTTCAGTCCTTTGTGGGTCAGCTCTAAGGGCAAAGTGACTTCACAGAGAAAAGTAGTTCACGGCGGGTAGAAGGTCGCTAGGTGACAAGGGGCCTTGTTATAAAGGCATGTTTATGTCCCTTTTGTCTTCTCCAGACTATTCAGGGCAGGTAGCACTCCCTTAATAATGTCACTGCCCTTGACCCCAGCATCGCATCTTGAATCAATCCCAGCATCCCACACTCTAGATCCAGCCACCTCTGAAAAAGCCTCACCTATGACTGCTTGAGGCTTTGGAGGGATATCTAGACACAAGCCATAACAGTGTACTATGCCTCAGTGTTCTCATCTGTAAAATGGGTAAAACTCACTAGGTGCAGTTATCTTATCTGTAAAATAGGGGTGGTAGAACCCTCCATTCTAGGGTGCTTGAGAAAATTAATCAAGGTAATAGGGGCAGGTACATCATAAGTGCTCCATTAATGTTTGTTCAGTTGCATCGTGTGTGTGTGTGTGTGTTTATGGGATTCGGTGCTCTCTGGCACTGCCTGTTCCTCTAGGGCATGACTGTGTGCAGGGTCCCTAGGACTGGGCTTTCTGGACCCCATGCTAGGCTCTTGGGGATCTATAATGAGCTGCCCAAGATCCCTGCTCAGCCTGTCCTTCTTGCCTGCTGTGAGGCCCAGCCACAGGATGGGTGTCCAAGGTGGTGACAGGAATGAAGTGTTTTGGAGATGGCTTCTCCTTGAGCTGCCAGAGAGACCTACTGGGGACATAATCCTGGCTTCTTCCCACCTCCTCTGAGACCCCTTCAAAGGCATCCCCGTGCTGGAGTAATCCACACACTCCTGCTGGCCTGTCTGCTCCACACATGGGACCTCAGTTCCAGGCTGGCCACACCCTCCCTCTTCTGGAATGTGCTGAGCCTGTCCCCAGAGGCCTCTGAGTGACGTTTCCTTGCAGTCCCTGTGCTCTCCCTCTGCCTCAGCATCCTTTCCAAGCACCCTTCTGTGTGAGTCCTCTCACATCCACCTGTTTGAAGCTGGTGGACCCCACCTTCCTGTACCCCCTAGATGGTATCTGTGGTCCTTATTCTATCTGATTTAACACCTACTTTGCTCCTTTGTTTTTCGTGTCTCCTTCGGGAATATTAGCAGCAAGGGGGCAGGGACTTTGTCATGTGCACTGTCCTATCCCTGCATCAGAAGCAGAGACTCGTCCAAGGAAGGGAGGAAGGATTAGCCCTAGGACACGGCTACACTGCCTTTAGGAAGGCAGAGCCAAAGGTCAGATTGATTCAGGTGCCGCGTGTGTGGTTTTTGCTGTCTCTGGACCCCTTGTATTATTTGTTTAATCTTTTAAAGGTTGACTCACTTAGAAACCTTCAACAAACTTGAAAAGGGGAAATTTTCATCATCATTGAAAATAGAAAATGGAAATGGAAAAATGACACTTGCTATAAATAGAGTCCTCCTAAGAACAAATGCATAGATTCCAAATTGTGTCACCACGATCTGTCCCAAACTCTTGCCCACCTGCGTCTGGGTGTCTGAGTGCCAGGCCCGCCCTCGAGTTTCTCAAGGGGAAGCTCCACCAGGCATTAGGCTGCCATGAAGCTGTCATGTCACACCTCCTGAGTCCTTCTTTGAGCTAATTGTGACAGTCGACAGAGGAGCCAGCTTTCTCGGTGTGAGTCAGTGTTTGTAATTTCAAATCACATTTTTAATTTCAAGTTTAAAATCATCCCCTCTGCCCCCGTGCTCACGGAGGATGTCACTGAGTCATTCTGTCTCAGGGGTTTAAACAGCAGCCCCTGCGGCAGGCTGAGGTGCTGGAGGCTGGAGAGGGCACAAAGGTGTCCTCTCGGAGCAGCCGCTGTGGAGGTGCCCCTGGAGGGAGCCCGGGGTGGAAGGCCTGAGGGTGCACACAGCTGCAGGAAGGGGCTGGGCTTTGGACCTGTGTTTCACAGGTTGGGGGTGTGGCCCTCCCCTGGAAATAGATGAAAAGCCTCGGGCAGTGGGTCCCTTGTGGAGACTGCTGAAGGCTGGAGGCACCAGTGCCTGGAGGAATGGGCGTCTCTGCCCCTCTATGATGGGCCAACACCAAAGGAACAAGGCCTGTATCCAGTCTCTTTCCCAGGATTAACTGCCTGCTGGATACGCTTTCCCACGGCCGCTGAGGCGGCATCTAGGGTGGCCAGGGAGGAGGTGACTGGGAGCAGACCTGTGCAGACGGGCTGTCCACAGAGGCCAGATAGATCCAGCTGTAGCACATGTTTGCATAACCCGTAAGTGTCAGAGCTGGGAGGAAGGCTGGCCATTGTGGCTCTGGCATCTTACGTTGTAAAGGCTCCTGCAATGTGCCTTAAGCATCTACTAAGCAGCGGGCACTGTGTTAGGGCCTAGGGAGCCGGCACGAAGTCACCCGGACAGACTTACCCTCTGCTGCTGGGAGACTCACGGGCTGAGAGATGGAGGTATGTCAGCAGACAGGGTCATTTCAGGTGGCCGTGTGGATCGTGACAAACATAAAATGAAGATGACCTCAAGAGGGACTGTGACTGAGGCTGCTTCAAATCAGGAAGTCAGGGCTGCAACACTTCGCAAATAAAAACACGACGTGCAAGTAAATTATAGTTTCAGGTAAACATCACACAATGATGTCCTTTTATTTTTTTTAGTCTAAGTACATCTCACGCAGTAGTCGTGACATACATCAATGGATTTCAGTTGTGCATCTGAACTCAGCATTCAGCTGGGTGTCCTGTGTTTTGTGTGGCAGCTCCAGGCAGGGATGGTGTATCCCAGGGGGTGACATGGGATGATCGCTGGAGGGTGATCCAGGCTGAGCCGGGAGCAAGCCTGGCACATCAAAGGGCAGAGGGAGGTGCTGTGAGGAGAGGTCAGGGGTGTCACCTGCCAGGTCCAGGAGGGCTTTGTGGCCGACACCAGGAATATAGGTTTTGTTTTGAGAGTCACAGGAAGAAGCCGTGGGGTGGCTGACTGTGTTTCACCCGCTCCCTGTGCTGGGTGGATGAGTCAGTGCAAGTAGGGGAAACCTTGCAGGGTGGACACCTGTCTCTTGTCCCCTCCCTGCTGGAGGGGGTGCCCACATGTCCCAGCTCCTTCCTGCCCCTCGTCTCAGTCTTTCTGGCTGTGAAATGAGGGGGTTGGAGGAGGTGGTCCCCTCAGCCATTGTCACCAGTCAGGCACTGTGAATAGCTGCCACTACCTCTGACATCTCTCACGCAGCCCCCTCACCCCATGGGGCTGGGTTCCCTCCTAGCTGTCCCCTGCTGGCAGCTGTCCATTTCTTCTTTCTACCTGGCTTTTGAGGTGGGGAGGTGGCCATTTGTTGAACTTAACATCTCCAGGCTGCGGATGTAGGGGCCCCTCAAGCTGAAGGAGAGGATGACATTGCAGACCATGTCAGAGGAGGGTCTCAGGGGAGGAGGCATCTTGTCACTTACTCGCTTCTCTGGACTGCTGTCGGGAGTGTCCAGCTAGCAGTATCTCCGCTGGGGTAGCCTGTGAGCAGCTAGACTTGTCACTGCTTCCCAGCCCAGCCCAGCCCCACTGTGGTACAGCTTGGACCACAGCGTGTGTCTTATCTTCTTCTGCCTTTCAGAATATGCCTCTAGCAAGATATTTTCACAGTGATTGATGAAAACCCCAACTCAAGCTTAAACAAAGAAAGGACTTTCTGGGGTGAATGTAAATTAAATATTCAGAGAGATGGGCTGGCTTCAAGCATAACTGGATCCAAGAGCCCATACGGTGTTTGCAGGACCTGGGATCCATTTTCCTGTAGGTTGGCTTTGTTCTTAGAGAATGGTGGTGGTGCATGGGACATGTGGCTCCTGTGTACCTAAGGTAGCTCCCAGCAGCCCTGGGCTGGCATGCTTAGCTCAGCAGCAATTCAGAGAGAGCCTGTCTTCCCCAAGATTCCAATGCGAGGGCTCTTGGCAGCCCAGCGTGGGCCACGTGGCTGCTATTGGCAGGACAGGTGCCCTGATTGGTTAGGCCTGGGTCATGTGTTCACCTATGGTGCTGGGAGGGGGCTGGGTCAGTCTGGAAGCACATGGAGCTAGGTTTTCCTGGCTCCTTTTTGGTTTGTTCCTGCTTTCTTACTTTCATTTGTCAAATAGTCACGATGCCTCGTCTCTGCCAGGCTCCGCAGTAGTGGCTTTAGAGATAGGCATCATCCCATGGAGGTCCCCATGGGGACGTGGGAAAGATGGAAAGTACAGGACTGAGACCTGTATCACAGTCCAGGCCTGCGGCTTCCCCAGACCCCCAAGTCTCCCCAGCCACGTCCCTCCTGCCTCTGTCTCATTTTTTGCCTTTGAAACCTACTCATCCCATGCCCTGCCCTGTCACAGATTCATGAGATGATGAATTTTTAAAAATAATGACAATGGTGATGATAGTGACAATAATATTAACGTGCAGTAATAATGCCAGTTGGTTTTTATAATGCATTTGTAGACACTTAAGATAAATTCATCTGTTAGTGCTCTCATCAGCTCTGTGAAGAGGGTGCCATCACTGTCCATGACCTGTAGATGAGAATGCAGAGGCTCAGAAACTTGTGTCTTGTCTGAGGTCACAGAGCTGGGGACCAGGGGGAGCCAGGTTAGGTACCTGGGTGGCCTGGCTGCAGAACCTGTGCTTGGCACTGAACCTGCTGATGGTGGGTGCTATGGGTGGTCACAGGTGCTTTTGATGTCTCATCTCAGAGTAGCACTAACAATGGGGTTTGTAGGTCCCGGGGCCACTCAGGCCAGGGGCCGCAGGGAGATTTTGTGTCTTTCTCCATCAGTTGAGCCTGGCTCTCGCTTCAGGCTGCAGGGATCCTCTGCTGAGCAGCTCTGGGGGCAGCCACTTCCTGTCCCTCCCACTGGGTCCCTCCCACCTACTGCAGCTCAGGCCCTGGAGGCAGATGTACATGTCCTTCCTGTGGTCTTAGGTGTGACTGCGGAACCCCTGTGGTCCTGATGTCCCTTCACTCCTCTCCTTTGGCCATTACAGTCCACGAGCTGAGGCTTATTTGGGATGCCCCCAAATGGAAAAGATCTGCTTGGACCTTGTTGGGGTGCCGAGGGGCCACAGTTTTCTTTGCCCGTTTTTGCATTCCAGCTTCTAGGTGGGCTGCACAGGTTGGGGGAGGGGGTTGAATGTTGAGCTTTGTGTGTTTTTGTGTGCCTGGTGATGTTTGGAGCATGTAGTTTGTATGCAGCGATGCTTCAGAAGGTTGGGTGGGTATGGAGTCTGTCAGGTTCGTTGGCTCTGTGGGGTGTGTGTGTGTTTATGCAATCATTTCAGGTTATTTTTTGTGGCTCTGGGGATGGAAGCCAGTGCCTTTGCACTGAGTTACATCTCCAGGGTCCCTCCTCTCTCTTATTGAGAGAATCTCACTAAGTCAACAAGTTGTCCGGGGTTGGTTTAAACTTTCCATCCTCGTGCCTCAGCCTCCCAGAGTGCAAGAATTACAGGTGTGTGCCAGCGCACCCAGCTGTGTTTTGTGTTACTGTGATGCTGTTGGTTTTGGCATTTTCCCTTAATGGTTCATCTTTGCCAGTCGTGTTCATATCCTTTGTGCTTATTGCAGCCAGGGACTGTTCTACTCATTTTACATATATTTCATCTTCTAGCAGTCTATGTATTGAGTCCATTCTTATGTCCATTTTATAGATGAAAAAACTGAGGCAGAGAAGGGAGGCAACTTGTCCCACTTACCTGCTCGTTAGGTGTGTGGAGCTGGATTTGCCTCACCGTTCTGCTAAGAGCCCCTTGGAGCTCAGCCTGGGGATTTGTGACTTAAGATTTTACCCAGGCATTTGCCTCCTACTTCCATCCCTGACCCAGGCCATGACCCTGAGCTGGGCATCATGTGGGCGCTAAGAAGAGTTGCTGTAAGACATTGGACAAGTGACTTGTCCTTGGTCTGTCCCTGTGTTAGTGAGTCTACTGCAGTGATGACCATGGGCAGTTAAGGTGAGCCATGATTGCATTCATCCATTCTAGGCGAGCAGAGCGTGGCCAGCACTGGGTGCCAGTGCACTCTCTGTGGCCGTCAGCTCTGGCTGGGGTGCTGGTGGCCCGGTGTGCTTACTTATTTTGGCACCCACCTCCCTCCTCCTCTTGCTTCCTTCCTGCAGTTGCCCATCAGAAGCCAGCCGGGGGCTCCTTTAGGAACTGCTGGCTTTGCAGACCCACCCTTTCCTTCCTTAGCTTTGCAGGGTCTGTTGCCCACCCTAGCCCAGGTCCAGGCTTTCCTCCCCTGGGGCTCCCCCAGGACATCCTTGTTTGGGCTTTGGCCAGGCTGTAAGGCTTTTGGAACTAGGAACACTCGGCTGAGAATTTCCTGCTAAGGAGGCTGCTGTCCCATCCTGTCCCGGAAACCGTGATTGATGAGCATGGACCTGGTGACCCTCAAGTCACCTTTGGGCTGGAAAGAGTCCAGCTCTGGGTTCAGGGGCATAAAAACTCCATGACACCACCTTACTGTTGGGAACACTGAGGCACAGGGAGGGCAGGTGACCTGCCCAAGTTCACAGCTGGAAAACGCAGAGCCAGGCTGAAGCTAGGCAGCTTGGCCTGGTCTGTGCTGCTTCCCCAGAGGTTCCTTAAGCTGCCAGGCGCAGAACTGGAGAAAATGGAAGCTGAGGGTCATGGAGTGAGCCGGGGCTGCTTTTCTTGAAGTCCATCCTGCTGTGGCCTTGTCCGCAGGGTCCTAAATGTCTTGTCCTCACAGGGTGCCTGCCTTCCTGCTGTGCCGTGCCCCATGAGCTCTATCCTTGTCTTACAGAAGGACAAGTTCTGCGTGTACGAGGAATACTGCAGCAACCATGAGAAGGCCCTGAGGCTGCTGGTGGAGCTCAATAAGATCCCCACGGTGCGCGCCTTCCTGTTGGTGAGTGTCCCCAATCCCTGCCGCCCTTCCCTGGGCTTCAGCCTTAGGCATTCAGCCGGCCCGCGCTGCCTCACCCCTTCCTCCCCTGTGGTTATCTCCAGCTTCTCCTTCAGGGGCTGGTGAATGGACTTTGTGGACAGTACAGGCTGACAACTTACCTTGGCCTGTTATAGGCGTGCAAATATTAGCTGCCAGAATAACATGTAAAGGAACAAGCTTGCCGATGTCTCAATAAAACTTTATTGGCAAAACAGGTAGAAGGTGGATTAAAGTTAACTTTGCCAATGCTGCATCAAAGTAATGGTACTAGCAGTAGGGGCAATTATTGTTACTACCATTATTGTTAAGATTACTAGTATTGTTAGGATTATTTAATTATAAGCAAAAGAAAATCCAATTAAATCTGGCTAAACAAAACAGCAACGATAAAACAAATTTACTGGTTCACTTTTCTGGTAAGTTTAACACCTTAGGGGGTTTCAGGTATAGCAGAGTCTTGGTGTTTAAGTCATGTCATCAGGAATGTGTCTCTAGACTCTGCTTGTTTCTTTCTTGGCTCCATTCCTAGGCAGGATCTTCTCAAGTGGTAGCAACATGGCCTTCGGAATCTCCCCAGTTTTACCTCTCCAAGCAGAACAACTTCGGGATAAACAGAGCTTCTCTGTCCCCATAATAGCAGAGTCTGATGTTCATTGGTTGAGTTTAGCTCAAAAACATAATCCCTCAACCAGTTGCTGATGAGGTTGAATCATGTTCTGGTTGGTCACTTTTGGAGATGGAGGGTGGAGTCAGGTCAACCTATACCGTGGAGTTTGAGTGGGGCATGCATCCCTAAAAGGAGAGTTGGTTTGCATGTGTGAGAATGCAAGAAAGTGGGAATGGAGACTGTTCAGGCAAAAAAGTAGATATCCATGATGGCAGAGAACTTTTCTTATGGATAAACCAGGTTCTCATTTGGTTCTTCAGAGCTCTGTCTATGTGTATGCGTTAAGATGTGCTCGTTTGCTTTTCAGGTATCCCAATGAACTGGTTGATTATATCAAACAAGATGGACATTTATTTCCCCCTCGTGTTGACAGTGTGGTTGTACATAGCTGGGGTGGGTCAGGAGACGAGACCTTAGGGTGTGGTCCAAACTACCAAGGGCTAAAATGACAACCCATCCTGTTCTAATCCCAGGTGGCGGGCTGCAGGAAGGGTGAGAAGGACAGCACACCTATTTCCTTTTAAGGGCACAACAGGAAGCTGTGTGCATCTCTTCTGCTCACATCTCATTGGCCAGACTATAATCATGTGGCCACATTTAGCTGCAAGGGAGGCTGGGAAATGTGGGCTTTACTCTGGTCAGTGCAGTGTCCAGTTAACAATTCTGTTGCTGTGGAAGATGAATACTGGAGAGTGGGGCCTCACAGGCTTTACTGAAGGTGATTCTGATGGTTCCACACCTGAAAAGTAACAAGCTCATCCCATCCCAGTCCTCTCCTTTCACCTCAGAATCTCTCCTCTTATCAATGCCCGTACTATGATTTGTTTTTCCATCAATCCATACAGAATTCAGCACACAAAACCAGTTGAATGACATGGCATAAGGAGTGGTGGCAGCTTTCTAGATGGCTAAATGATATTTCTCTCTAATGCCCAGTCTCCAGCAGAGCTTTTCTGTAATTCGGATTCACAACATCTGGGGTGAGTTCTGCTGTTCAGCCCCGTCCTCGTGGCCATCTGAGGAAGGTGCGTTGGCTGACTGGCCTCCGTTTTTGTCCCCGATGTACCAAGCTGGATTGACTGAGCCTTTTTACCGCTGCAGTCTGAACCTTCACATTAACCTTTGTGCCCCTAACTCATAAAATTCTGTGGGCAGCATGCAAAGTTGGCAGCATATTAGTGCCAGGCTACCTGAAGACGGAGATGGCCAGATTTCTGCCTTCCTTAGGCAGCGCCATCCTGCCATGGTCCCCACTGCCTAGGTTCCCCTTCTCCACTCTTTTGGCCTAGCTGGGTCCTGGGAAGCAGGAAGGTGAGGGCAAGGGCATGGGAAGGGAAGAGCCCGACTTCCCTTCCTTCCTTCCTTCCTTCCTTCCTTCCTTCCTTCCTTCCTTCCTTCCTTCCTTCCTTCCTTCTTGCTTTCTTTCCTTCTTTCCTCCCTCCCTCCCTCGCTCCCTCCCTCCTCCCTCTGTGCTGTCTCCCTGGCGGGCCGAACTGCCGTTTCCCCAGCAGCAGCCAGGTGGGGCCTGGCAGGGCAGGGGAGGATGGGTGCACGCGGTGCCAGCACACTTACCATCTGTCTCCCTCCTTGCTGGCATCTCCCAGCTTTTGGCCACCTGCGAAAGAGCTGTCGTGAGTCTGTTACGGGATGCGAAGGCGTTGGGAACAGAGTCTGGCTTTCCATTCATGCCGTGCTGTGTACCAGCTGAGTGATGGGCCAGGGACTTGAGTGTTTTTCTGTGTCTCCATTTTCTTGTCTATTAAATGGGGGCGATTTAGTCATTTATTCAGTCAACAGCTTCTCATCCAGCACCTGTCATGTGGTAGACATCATTTTAAGTCCTGCAGATGTCACAGTGGACGGGGCAAGAAATGTCACTGTCCTTATGGAGTGGCCATTCTAGAAGGGAGACTTGACACATCGTGTGGCATTAAGGGAATAAAGTGGATAGAGGATGGCAGGGTGTTTTAAGGGGGCCGGGGTGTAGCTGCGGTTTTAGAATGGTCTTTGGAGAAACTACGTCTTAGATGACACTTAAGCAGAGATGTAGATAAAGTAGTGGGGGAGGCAAGGGGAGAGTGGAGGGAAAGCATTCCAGACGGAGGAACTGCAGTGCAAAGGCCCAGAGGTAGGATTGTTTGAGGGGCAGTAGGAAGGACGAACATGAAGACCAGAGAGGAAGAGGAGCGATGAAGTCAGAGATTGAAAGAGGATAGTGATGTGGGAGTGATTAGTCCTTGAAGAGAGCCTGGAGCTTTATAAACTTTGCATTGAAGTGTAGTATTCATGCCTAGCACACCCACAGAATGATGCCTGTTTACAGTTGCTGCATGCGTAGGGCCACCCTGGAGTATGGAGTCGGAACATTCCCATCGCTCCAGAAGGTTCCCTCACGCTCTGCCCCAGCTGTGCCCTCTGCCTCCAGGGGGAACTTGGGGTGGTTTTCTGACCAAGGCTCGGCTCTGCCCCTTCTGGAATCCCATGCGGATGGATTCCGATAGGACCCATCGGGCCACGCAGTGCGTGTGAGTTTCGTGTGCAGGGGGCCGTGTGGTACTGCTGGGGACCAGTCATTGTCACTCTGAGTGGGGCAGGAAGCCACAGAGCTGATTTGTGTTTTGGAAAGACTCCCTTGGCAAGTGAGGGGAGAGATGGGGAGCAGGAGAGGCTCAGTTCCTTCCCAGTTGCCACAAACTCAGTGGCCTAAACAACACAACCTACACTCTCATGGTCTTGGAGGCTGGAAGCCCAAAGCCGAGGGATCAGCAGGGATGTGGCCCCTCCCTCTTAAGCATCCTGTGGGGTGGCCTCAGATGTTCCCTGGCTGTGACAGCATCATTGCCCTGTCTGGCCCGTGTTGTCATGTGCCTTCTTCTCCGTGTCCTGTCTTCCTCTCATAAAGACACCAGGCAGTGGATTTAGGGCCCCCTCGTCTAATGTGACCTCACCTTAACTAATTATATTGGGAAAGATCCTATTTTTGAATAAGGTCACATTCCGAGGCCCAGATGGGTGAGGCATTTTGGGGACCACCATGCAGCCGACTACAGGCTACTGCTTGGGTCCGGGCGGGAGGCCTTAGCCACCGAGGACTGGGCGGGAGTGGTGGGAGCAGATACTGGAACCCATGGAGGATGAAGGCCCAGCCCACACGGTTTCACTGATGCCAGCTTTGGAGAACTAATGAACGAGGGCAGTTGATTTGGAGCCCAAACAATGATAAAAATGGACATTTTCCCCAGGCAGTGAAGGCTGGGGTATGAGCAGGAATGCTGAGGAAATAAAAAGTTCCACTTTCAGTGTGTGTGGGTTAAGGTGCTTAGGTGACAGCCATTGGGGGTGCAGGGCTGGCAGAGGGGGACTCAGGGGGAAAGGGACCAGGCTGGGGAAATAAATGAGTGCTCTCAGCATAAAGTTGGTGTTTGAAGCTATGGGTCAAGGTGGCGTCTGTCAGGGTGACATTCACTGGGAGGAGGGAGCCGGGGAGACAGGACAGGGAGGGCAGGATGCCATCAGGAGGTGGGTAAGGCCTCAGGTTGCCACTTCACCTGAATCTCTTTTGTGAAGTAGGAAGATGAAGGAGATCGTTCTCAAAACTTCTTCCCCAGGGCCCGGAGGGTAATAGAGTCATGAATGGCCGCTCTGTGTTTGCTTTTTGTGCCCTTTAAAATGAAAATAGAGCGAAACAACAATCTAGTGAGTCGCGGGTTGTGGGGGGGGGGGAGTGTGGCCAGTGTCTGGGACAGTCCTGTGGCTGTGACAGTCCTGTGAAGATTCCTTGATCCTGCACAAAGAGACTGGCCTTTCTCCCACCAGCCCCGGGACTTCTAGAAAGCACCCGCTCAGCCCCAGCTCCTGTTCTCTGCCCAGAGCTGACATCACCCAGGGCAGCTTGTGACGAGTGCTGGCTCAGAGGACAAAGGCCTGAGTGTGAGCAGCATGGAGCCTGGCATCTCCCAGCTGCCACAGCCTGGATGCCCCATCTGTGCTGGGGCATGCATGGGGGTGGGAGCCTTGAGCAGGGACTTGAGGTCGCTGGGATTCTGCTTCTTGGAGAAGAAACCCATTCCAGTCTCTGCTGGGCGGTGGAGTCTGTATGTGAGCTTGGGCCAGGTCTCTGTGCCTCAGTTTCCCGTGGCTGATGGGAAAGAGTGCCACCTGCTTATTCCTGAGGCTGTGAGGACGGGTACTCCATACACATGAGGTGCAAGGCTCAGGGCTCCGCATAGGGTGTCCACTGGCAGTGTTCTCTGGTCTTTATTTCTGCTTGAATGTAAGCAGAGAATCAGCTTCACTGGGTGGTCCCCATACTTGCAACTGTGCCCAGCCTGAGGTAAGCACAGTGTGTATTTGAATGAATGACAGGGTGGAAATCCCCTTTCCCAAGAGTCCCGATTCATACCAGTCTGCCAGGGTGGCGTGGAGGAGTAAAACCTTCATCGCTGATTTGTTAATTCATTAGTTTGTTAATTCATCCCTTGTGCCCACTCTGGGCACTCATGGGCCCTACAGGCCAAGGACCTTGGGCCATAGACTTGGTATTTTGTTTTGTAGAGTCAGGGACTTACTGTATAGTTCAAGCTGGCCTTGATCTCACTGTGTAGTCCAGTCTGGCCTTGAATTTATGGTGGTTCTTCTGCATCAGCCTCCCGAGTGCAGGAATTTCAGGCGTGTGTCACCTCACCTGGCTAGGGCCATGGACTTGTGACTCATGGTTCCTTCCATCCAGCAAAGAGGTTCTTCAGCTGGACCCTGTCCAAAGGAGAGCATGGTACCTGCAGCATGATTTACAGCGCATGGAACAAATGCTCTCCTCTGGAGGCCCTGGGAGGAAGGAGAACTGAGCAAGGAGTGGATTCCAAGCCCAGGGTCCTCAGAGCCTGCCTCGCTCTGGGTCCCACCTCTGGCTCATTTGTCCTGGACCGACTTGGGGGTGGGAGATGAACCCTTCTAGATTTCTATAATCTGAGCTGGAAAATGGGGCGAATAGTCATTTGAGTCTGTAGGTCAGAATCAGAGTTGGTGCCCCTGACTGGGCACAGTGCACCATGATGGCAGTGATATTATTTTTATTGTTATGGAGAGAAGAGAGCATTCTGGGCAAGGGGCAGAGAATGCCCAGGGCCGAGGGGCCTGGCCTGGAGGAAGGGCTGATGGGAAAGCAGCTGAGGTGATTGATGTGGACGGGAGCTGGGGTGGGCTCCGCAGTTCTGATAGTTGCGTTTGATTCCCCAAAGATCTGTGATTCTTAACTCTGCAAGCCTGGGTGTAGCAAGCGTGCGACAGCGCCCACATACCCATTTCCCCAGGTAAAGGAAAAACACACTTTCAGTTTCATTTGAAGCTTCCCAGCTCATTTTCCAGATTCCATCCTTCCTCCTTCCACAGTGATAGCTCCTGTGGGAATTTGGTACTTTTGTCTCCCCATGCATGCTGGCCAGAAATAATACCTGAGTTTGTTTTCATGTTTTTAAAAGATTTGTATAGCCAGGTGTGGGGGTGCACTCTGGTGACCCCAACTACTCTGAAGGCTGAGGCAGGAGGATAACAAGTTTGAAGCCAACCTGGGCAACTTAGCAAAACCTTGAGTTCAGTCCCCAGTACTAAAAAAAAAAAAAATTATATAAATGGTTTTGTACCATATATAACTGTCTTTTTTTCCCTTTTTTTGATCTAGTATGTTTTGAGGGTTCACCCCTGATGCGTGGCTCTAGGTTTCCTATTTTCTCTGCTGTTTTGTGCACCATGGTATAAATCTGCTACAGACTTAAAAAATACTTACTTTTCCATTCTCCAGCTAATGGCTATTTAGGTTGCTTCTCAGTCTTTGGAGTTCTAAACAAGACAGTTTTGACTGTTCGTATTTGTTTCCTAGTGTGGGTCTGGGAAAGTCTCATTAGACCAGAATTTGGCCAACTTTTCTGTGAGAGGCTAGATAGTAAATATTTTAGGTTTTGCAACTCCATGGTTTCTGTTGCAGTTATTCGGTGCTCCCATGATAGCCTGGAGAGACAGTATGTCAGGGATGTGGCTCTGTCCCATAAGATTTGACTAGAACAGGAAGTGGGATTTAGTGTACAGGCTGGTCTGCAAAGCCGTGCCCCCTCTCCCCTCTCCTCAGGCTTGCTAGATCGTGTCCTGAGTGCCATCTGTAGCTGTGTAGGAGAGTGTTTCCTGTGATGCCATGACGGTGGCCACATCCCTGTGCTGTCCTTGTTGAGTTTCAACAATGGTCTCCTTTCTCTTTGCAGAGCTGCATGCTCTTGGGAGGCCGGAAGACCACAGACATCCCGCTGGAGGGCTACCTGCTGTCTCCCATCCAGCGGATCTGCAAGTACCCGCTCCTCCTCAAGGTGAGACGCATACCAGCTCCCAGCCACACAATGGAAGCAGAGAAAAGTTGGCTCTGACTGGTGTGGGCGGAAAAGGAAATGTGTTTGTTCAGGGAGCTGAGAAGTCTAGCAGCATTTTTGGCTTTGGGCCAGGCTGGATCTGAACCAAACCCCTGCCCCTTTCTCTCCTGTTCCCTCTGCCTTTCCCTACTCAGCTTAATTTCCAACGTGGGAGCAGATGGCTGTAGTCACTGTGGCCTCAACACCGTCTCACGTTTAAAGTCAGCAGGAAGGAGCAAAACTGTCTTCTAGTAGTTGTGATGAAAGTTCCAAGATCCACTCAGGCTGGGACCATCTGTGGCCAATGGAACATCACATTCCCAATGCTTTGGACCTGGGTCATATAGTTTGACTTGAAGCAATTACACAGAGCCTTTGCTTGGATCATTTATCATCTTCCTGTCTGCTTTACCTCTGAACCAATCATTACCAGTCGGACTGTGCTGGGTTCTGATTGGTTCAGATGTGATCCCGTGCTCTACTCTAATCCAATGACTGTGAGCAGGGCAGTGCTCTGTTCTGATTGGCTGAGATCTGAGTCAGGTACTCTGCTCCTGAACCAGTTACTGGCTGTGAGCTCAGACTTGAGTCATGTGCTCTACCTTGAGCCAGTTCTTGAAGCCCACAGGCCACAATCCCAGGAATGGTGTCAGATGGGTCCTCTCACTGAGGTCTTGGAGATTTTTGGAAAGCAGGGAGTGGGGAGGTGTAGGTGTCAGATTTGCAAAGTGCACACATCCTGCTATTTCATCTCTTGCCCTGATGCTTTAGTCCAGTCTTGGTCAGACCAGCTGAGGCAGAGTTGCTACTTACGTGCGACCCTAAGAAAGCTTGATCCTGGGCTCCAGAGCCAGCCACCGGCAGATCTCAAGCCAAGTGGAGACACTGCCACCATCTGCTGCTCTCAGCCCAGGGTCTTTCGCCTTTGCAGGTGGTGCTATTGGCTGGAGCCTGTGCTAGCTCTGCCCCGAAAGCCTTGTGTCTGACAGCTGTTCCTTGGGCCACTGCTGGGGTTTGATTTGGCTGGCAGTGCCTCATTCACGCACCTTTCGTAGGGGCTGTGTGTGTCCTTGCTGCATAAACTGTGAGAGAAGAGGGAAGGTACAAAGGAAATCCCAAAATTTGCTTTCTGCCTCTAAGCTGGACAAGACACTAGTGCCATCACGGTGTTGGTGGCACAGGCTGCTGACATGTGGCCTTGGGTTGGGGACAGAGTTCTCTCTGAACCTTCACTGGCTGAGCTGTTTGCCCTGTCACGCTGCGTGGAAGGAGGCCCTGCAGGTGCTGTGCTGCTGTCCTGGTGCCAGGCAGGCGGCAGGAGCGCTGGGGTCCAGAAAGCTTCCATCCGGTGGAGCTGCATCTTGGTAGTCTGCGGCGGCCCTGTAGGGCATGTTCCTGGATCTGTTGGCATCTCTTCTGGACTCAAGTTAGTTGAGTGTTTAGGAGGCGGAACACTGTACGGGTTTAGAGGATGCCCTGGTAGAACTGTGACCCACGTGTGGCCTCTAGGCTAAGAATGGGGTTTGCATTTTTTTTGTTTGTTTGTTGTTTTTTGAGATAGGATCTCTCTCTGTAGTTCAGGCTGGTCTTGAGCTCACTATGTAGCCCAGGCTGGCCTTTGACTCTAGCAGTCCTCCTGCTTCAGCCTCCTGAGTGCTGGGGTTATAGATGTGGGCCCACCATACTTGGCTTGCATTTTTTAGAAGGTTTGTAAACAAAGTGGAGCAAAGACCAGAGCAGAGCAGAGCAGAACAGAATAGAGCACAGCATAGTACAGAGAAGAATGTGTGGCAGAAGCCAAATGTGGCCAGAGAAACCAGATATCTACTACTGGCCCTTTATAGAAACGATTTGCTGATCCTGGATTAAAGTTGAACTGACTTGGCTGCCAGAGGCATCCTGGGTTTGGGTTTAACTCTGCCTGTTTCTAGCTGTGTGACCTTGATCTAGTCACTTCCTGTCCTACGCCTCAGTTTACCTCCTGCAGTCCAGGGTTTGTGTTAACAGCCCTCCTAGGCTGTGCCTATGTGGACACATGTACTTACAGCGTGGCTGTGGGCTGGGTACACCCGTTCTGGAGGTGGGACAGATGAGGCACAGAGAAGGGAAGCAGTCTGTCCAGTGCGGCCCAGCAGGGATTACTGGAACTGCACAGCTGCATGTCTGTTGAGAAGCCTTTCAGGTGCTCAGTATCAGGGATGAGGACCTTCAGAGGTCCCTTGCCGCAGCTGGACTCCAGTCCCTGCAAGGACAGCGCCTGTCTTAGGTCAAGGACTCCTCACATGTACCCAACCAGGCCTTACCCGTCATGGGCCTGCAGGACAGCAATTGGTCCTGTGCCTGTCTTAGGCGGCCGGTGGCGTAACATATGGGTCCTAGTTGCCCGTCTCTGGCTGCCTGTCCAGTGTCTCAGGGTAGTTGTCTCACAGGAATTT
>PVLA01002202.1:0-286036 GCA_004027455.1 Hydrochoerus hydrochaeris | reverse complement strand
CTCCTCCTCCTCCTCCTCCTCCTCCTCCTCCTCCTTCTTTCCAATTTAAATCTTTTGGTCATAACCTCTTTCTTTTCTTTCAACTTTTCACCTTTCTTGCTCCATCAGCTAGTTTCATATCTCCATTTCTCTGTTCGATTGAAATAGTGAAGCATCTCTAAAAATCTTCATCACATACCATATTTTCTTTTTAAATTTTTTTTATTTTAAAGAGAATAAAGCAAAAAAGCATAGATCTAAGCAGATCAGAACAGAACAATGTAAGCAATACAGCACTTCACAACAAGACAATTGGATATTAACAGTAGCTATCATAATGTCTCTTTCTTTGAAATAGTTGAGCTTAGCTTTATACACAATAATGTCGAACATAACAAAATAGAATAAAACCACTCAAGAGAATGAAAGTATTGCAAGGCATTCTGAACCAAATAACCGAAGATGAACAATGGCTACTATATTATCTCATTTTCCATAAAAAATATGTTTTTACTATCATACATATTAAAATCCAGTAAGACACAACGTGATAGAACAAATATACCATATTTTCTTGCATAGACCTTCTTATCTCACTTCCTACTGTCTTATGATGACCATCATAACAGAGCAGCCAAACTGTCTGTCAGCGCTATAGATAACCTCGTGCTTCCTGCTCCAATGGTGTCTTCCTCATGTTTTGTTATCTACAAGTCTCTTCTTGAGCATTCTGATTACCCGATCTGCTCTTGTAATGTTGACCACAACTACCTTCTTTTTAATTTCTTTAATCTATCATCCTCTGGTTCGGACTTTCTACATTTTCATTGCTCATTTTCCTTTGTTAGCTCCTTCTCACTTCTTGCTTACCAAACATCATTTTTTTTTAAGATCTTAAAATCCAGCTCTTTATTTAACATCTTTACTTGATCTCCCTGAGACATACTGAGTTTAATATATTTCCCTTGGTTAGATTCTTTGGAAGTAAAAATTAAAATACAATTTGGATACAAGAAGCTTATTGAGGAAGAGAAGCTTATTTTTCAAGAGAAATCTATAAGGCAATATGGAAAGCAATTTATAAAGGGTGTAAAAGTTAAGAAAGATTTATTTCAAGTGAAGTCTAACTTTATCCTAATTCCCCAAAGAGTATAATCTGAACTGAAGAATCTTTATGGTTTTGGTATTTTTTATAACATAACACTCCAGATGCTGGCCCTGGAGAATGAGCAATCAATGAATGACTTTTAGATCCCTTGGCTGATTCCTTAGCATAAGTGCATTTCTTTTAGAAAGTTGCAGGGGTGAGCCTTAGTGGGAATGTCAGAAGGGGCCCCTGTGTAGGATCTCTCTTATTAGTTTGAAAATGGGTAACCAGACTGGTAGAAGTAATCTCAGGATGGACTTCTACTGGTTTAAAAAATATCATTTTGGTAAAATATCTTATTTACTAAGGAATAATGCGTTTTCACAATTATTTTAAATAAATCATTTATTTTTTTAAAAAATTAAATTAAAATGTATTTAATAACACAAACCCAAATGCTCTATAGCAGCAAGTACCTAATGGCTATTGCAGCACAAAGAAGCACATAGCATAACACCTAGTAGCCATTCAAAAGATTCTTGCTTAGATATTGATTAAAACAATTCCATCTGTGCTATTGATGTTATTTCTTGTTGCCTCACAACCTTATGCGTTAACTCTAACTTTTCCTCTGTATATTAGCAATCTCCCCTTGTTAAATTCTACCACCCAAACTGAAGGACAAACTGCCTTTCAAGCATCATCTTATCAATGAACTATTAGATCTCTCTTTCCTCAGTATACTTCTACGAACTTTTATCTTGAAATTATGGTTCACTCATTGCATTTCTTTCATCATGTTTAATGACTCTGGATGTCAGTACTGGATTTTATTTTTCTCTGTGTTGTCCAATCTGACAAAATCCTGGCATCTAGAAGTTGCACAGTAAATGCTGTTTAAAGAAAAAAAAAATGGATAGTTTTTCTGTTAATTTTCATGTTCTCATAAAATCCATTACTTTTATAGTTTTTATATCTTTGATTCTCAACTAATTTTTCTCCTTTCACATGCAAACATAAAGTTTAAGTTTTTCAACTAAAGCACACTTATGAAGCTGTCCTTGATGCCATAGTTACAGGTTACATGATTCAAAATGCCATTTTTTAGAAATGTAGATATTTTATGCATAACAATAGTCAATAATATAGATATTTTCAAGCCTTTATTCCCAGTTTAAAAGTGTATGTATCCTAAACCTCAAACATTTCCTTGTAAGCTTATCTTATAATATACCATAATAAATCCTGATCCAATATGTATGAACAAAAGATCATAGTTTACTGACCTAAGTTAATGTGAGTGCTCAAGTGATATTTGGCGTTATGTGTCATATTATAATAATACCTTGGTATTATAATAATACCTCTGTTCACCAACAATTCAGTAATCAAACAGAAGCATTTAACAAAATTTTTCTTCTTTTGGAGAACTCTGCACCCAAAATGAACACAACTGCAGTCACCTTCCCCAGAATCATGGGACAAATTAATTTCATAGAAAATAACAGTGCTAAAGCAGCACTGTTATTTTCTAAAATCAGAAAACTTCTGAAATGGAAGCTTTAAAGCTTGGGATGGTCCGCAGATTGTTTATCATTATACTTATCTATACATAACAAATATATAATTTATAGACATTTTGGACAGTAATAAAAATGATTTTTCCAGACAGTTTAATTGATTCATTTTAAAAACGAATTACTTGGATATATAATGAACAAAAATTCTTCAACAAAAATTCTCTTTGATACTATTATCCATTGATGTTTTTGTTTTCCTACAATTCATGTTTAAATCTAGCTTCCCATGTGATGGTGTTTGAAGGCACAGCTTTGGGAGATAATTAGATCATGAATGTTGAGCCCTCATGAAACAGTTTCATATAAAAGAATTCCCAGAGAGCTAAGGTACAATTTTTCTGCTATATGAAAATACAGTGAAAAACTGTTCACCACCTGGAAGAGGATCTCACCAGAACTGGATCATATTAGCACTTTGTATTTCCAGTCTTTGGAACTGTAAGAAGTAATTGTCTATAGTAATTTAGAAGTATAAAATCAGAACACCTTATTTTTATTTAAATAATGATCAGATGACTCCAAGATTTAGTCTCATTATATTTAAGAAAGTGCATTTTTTATAGACTTAAAGGAGGGATATAACCAAAAATTACAGAGTAGTTCTGGAATTTTTTAAAAAATTGTTTTATCTGAGGCCATTTGCGGACTAGGGGGAGAGAGAACAAGGTCATACCAGCAAGCAAGCCCAGTCTAGGAACAGTGCCACGTGCAGGCCATCACCAGACTGGGAAACTGTTTTATTTGAAGCTGTAGTATACTCTCAATTCCTGATAGACATACTTCTCCTAACAGAAGAAACCCACCTTGAAATGATATGGCAGATACCTGACGATTCTGTAACACAGAGATTCACACTCCAAAAGCAATCACGGAAACCTAAAGCATGATTCATGCTCAAGGATTATGAATCTCCCCTGAAATTGTGATTGTATTTCTAAGAAATAACTCTGCAAATCTTTAGTAACCGTGGTTCCATTGACTATAGGAAAGTTTAGTAATAGAAGTGAATGGAGTCTCCAATAGACATTGACTCAATCCACAAGAACAATTTGACTGTGAATGTACTCACTTCCTGGAACAAAGTAGTGGTGTTCTTATATTTCCTGTGTAGTTTCCAGTTCTTTGTGTTGAATTACTCTATTTTATCAGTAATAAACATGATCTTGTGAACTACTGTTGAGCCAACATGTTAGAAGTCTTAGAAATGTCTATTGCTAAAAAAAAGTCTGAGACATGATCTGGGGAAGCATGTAGGGAATCTTTTTATCAACTTTCAGTGACTGTATCAGTTATTAAGCTATTGTTGCACAGTATCAAATCCACCCATACTCAGCTTTGGGAAGCTGGGTTCGGGACTTGTGTAAACTTTGTTTTTGTTATTGTGGTTATTTGTTGACTCTCTGTTGGTTTTGGCTTGAAGGGGGTACCAGAGAGAGAACAAGAGGCTAGAGGAAAAAGAAGGACTGGCTCCTACCTGCTTATTTTGTAATTATTATTTCATTTCCTTCTACCATTAATACCTTAGCAATGTTTATACACTCTTGTGGCAAAAGTTTTTTTTTTTTTTCCCTAGTGACACAGCTATTTCATTTTGCTCCATATCTGATTCCCCAATCCAGCCTCATTAAGTACCTTCAGAGATATCATCTTATTGTCAGGTGCCCCCTTTGCACCTCTGTGTTTCAGCTACACAGGGTCTCTCCTCCGAGCATTTTTGGTATCAGTACCAGCTGGCCAGACTCCCCTCCTTGTCAACGCTTAGTGTTCATTCTCCTGTGCCATCCTCCTCTGGGCTCCTGACTTTTAATAATTTTATACTCATCATCTTTCTCTTCCAACCTCACGGCAGGAGTTGCTTCCTGTAATTACAATCTCCTAGTTGCTTTAGCATTCCCCTAACTTTGCAGCTTTCCAGAGTCTGGGCTGAAGATTCTTCCAGTTAAAATAATGAATATGATTTCTGCCCTTTTCCTGGATCCTGTGTGTTACTGTGACATAGCCATAGACCTGAACTGCAATAAGCTAAAATGTACAACTTTAACACAGCTTCTAAATATTGCTAAGTAAGTAGAGGCTGCAGTGAAAAGTGTTACCTTGATTACCTTCACCATGGCAACATGCCATGAGTCTGGATTTGCAGGTCAAGAGTATTAATTTCTGTGGTAAAGTGCTTCTTGTAAACTTTATATGCAAAGTCCTTTCACCCCTTATTATGAATTGTACATGCTTGTTGTGACAATTAAACTCATTTTCTCATATTTAGAATAAACTCAAATTAATTGCTAAAAAAGACATTGCTATTTACTTGGTAATGAGTGCTAATAAATTAAGAAAATATTTTTCTAAAATCCGAGGTGAGCTCTGTTTGACCTAGAGAACATTTACTAGGTATTTTCTTTTAAAGAAAGGTCCAAATTTGTTTGCTGTTTTAAAATCATATCGTACCCTGAACTTTGCTTTAATGTAGATAACTGGAAGGTTTCATTAGCATTTCCAATTTACCTGCAGCATTAGCTCAAATTAATACTGACCTGTTTCTATATCATTACTACATTTTAAAATATATTCTTAGAATTCTTTAAAGAAGATTTAGGTGCTTGGGTGATAGCAGAAACACCATAGAAAACAGCTCCAAAATCTTTGATTTTGTAGATATCAGTTTTTGAAAGATTGTTAGTGTAGCTTCTTTTTTGTAAGCTATTCATAAATTCCCTGAAATGAGAAGTAAATCAAAACAAATCTCTTGGATTATCCTTCCTGGTATCACATTGTACATGTAAACACTGCTTTCCAGTGGATAAGCATAAATAAGACAGATCTTGCCCGGTGAGTTTACCAGCTTACAGGGACAGCATAAAGGAGAAAAACAGAGAATAGGCTGTTTTGCCTTTGTTTGAAATTCACAACAGCTGTTATATTATTCTTGACTAGTTCCAAATTTAATAAGGCCTGATAAATCTCTAAGAAAACAGCCCTGAGACACTGCCATTGTTTTTATGTTAGCATTGAGTGCATAGTACAGCCTTTTTGTTCAGTAATCTTTCTTGCTAATTTCAGATAAGATCACTCCAAATATAAACCCCAAAACACATAGTCCAGAAAAGCACAGAGAAAAATCACATCTGTGACAATGGATGTCAACTAGCAGAACACAACCCTTAAAACCTAATTCAGACAACTAGCATCTGTAAATCAGGTGTTGGGTAAGTAATATTGCTAGTATGGTTATTCTCAGAGTCTAAATGTTCTTTTCAAATCATTGCTTCAAATTCCTGGCTATTATGACCTTATAAAGAATTTTGGACAAAATCACCATCAAAAGCTCATATAATAATTTCTCTGGTCTGCAAAGTGCAACCACCTGCTTTGTTGAAATCACTGCCGTAGAGATAACACACCAACTGCACCCAGCTGAAAGGAGCACACTACTGATGCGAGTAATATATTTTCAATTTTTAATGAAGTGTTACTTGTCCACAACATTATCTCTTTTAGGTTCCAGGCTGTGTGCCAGTGATAAACTGCATAGCTCAACATCTTATCTATTTTTAAGTGACCAGTCCTTAGAGGCAAATTCCCTGTTTTCCTGTGTGAATTGATCCAGTGTTTGGCTATCCTCAAATGCCTTACACAGTGTACATGATGTGAGTTTTGGAAAGGAGGGGGATAGGAGAGTTGTGGTTTAAGTATGTTTTTGCTTCTTTTGTAAAAAAGTTTAAGTAATACGGACAACCGAAGTAAATCTCCCAATAAGCTAGAAGCTCTTGAGATTTCTGAGTGAGGTGTTCAATGATGCATAATAGAAATATGAGCAAGTCTGGCTGCTAGATAAGCAAGGAACAGGAAGGGGAACCATTCTGTTCCAGATTATTTGTGAGTAAGTGCAAGTGACATCACTTCCAAATAGGATGGGATAAAGAATCCCAAAAATTAGACCAAATGAAACCACATGATCTGGGAAGCTAAAAGAGAATCAAGATCAGTGTCCAGAGACTATTGCATGGGAGAAGCTGGCTAAACAGATGGATGTCAAAAGGAGCCACTGTGTTTGCTCTTCAGAATCAGAGATGAATCAGCGGGTTCATGGGGTCCTGCTAATACAGTGAAGAATTACAAGCACCTGCTCAAATAGTTCTGCGAGAACTTGCTAAAGAGTGACTTTGAAATTCCTGAAACATAACAGGGAGACTATCTGGAGAGCCCAGTGAAATCCACACAATTTCCAGGCAACTAGTCAGATCAGTTGATTTTCCTGACATCATGAGAAATTTGCTCATTTATTTCTGTGATAAATTTGCATTCCTGTTAGCTAAAGAGTAGAAAGCAGGCTGTAACTGTGATTTTTTCCCTATTTTCATTTTCTGACTTTGATCTTGTAAAATAAGCAAGAATGTTGATAAAAATCACAGAATGTCAGCATTCTATGTTTAGGATTATCATTTAGGGAACCTAAGACACAGAAAACATTTTGCTTGACCTGAAAATACTGTTCTGATCTAAATAACTAAACTAGAACTTGAAGGGGTGGCATTAGTGAAGAAAAGTACATAAGTAAAGATGAAATCTCACTGTATGGTTGGAAGTGGTTATACCATAAAATTTAATAAAAGAACAGAGTGATGTTTCTCAGAAAAATAAAAGAAGGACTCAAGGAGAACATTAATAGTTTCAGACAAGTATAATGTCAATGTACAATATGAGTTATAAAGGGACTTTAAGCTCAATATGCTCAATAGTCTCATAATAGAGTTATGCTCAATAGTCTCATAATATAGTTATTGAGTAAATTTTGATTATGGGACAGGTGATCATAGTACATGAGAATAAACATTTGGTTTAAAATGTAGAACCAAAGAGCAAAAAAGGAGACTATATTAACAGGCACATAAAACTTCCTGAAAAATATCCAAAAACAGATTAACAGAGATATTTCCTTACAAGACATGGAAAAATCATGAGATGATTTTAAATCTGCAAGCTTTGGGGGGAGATATATGATTCTGTTTCAGTGTATATAATTTTAATGTAAAGCCTCAGTTCTATTATTTATTAGTATTAGAAAAAGCTCAGCACAGACATTAGCAGAAATCCTATTCTACTACAAGCAAAATATTTGATATCTTTTTTTCCTTGTTTTGCTTGTAATTTGTTTTTTTATCAGAGGTCTGGAGAAGCTGCTAGTAGAACTGCCATCCTAGATCAGATTTGGACCCTTATATGAGCCAGTCAACAGAATTTGTCTTTGCAAAATTTGCTCAGGTGACTCAGATTTTTTTCCTTCCATGTATGAAAACCAACATCATAGCTTTATTTCTAATCAATAAAAGCTTATTATTATTTTTTTTGGGGGGGGATACCAGGGAATGAGCTCATGACCTCACACTTGCCATACAGGCGCTTGTGCTGCTGAGCTAAATTCCCTGCACAAAACTTATTCTTAAAGGCTTATTAATAGATTATTAATGGATTATTAATAGATTATTAAATGATATGGACTATTATATAAGATATTTAGCTCTATGCTCAATAGTGCTATTAGTGTTATCCATTTAGGAAAATCTAACCAAAGGGCAGATGTTCACAAATGTTGAGCAATTGCTGCGATCCTGGCACAGAGCTAGACACTTACATCGTTAAGCAAAAATTATTCAATATTTTTGATGTTTGCAAGTATTACATTACATCATAATTATTAGTCTAGTTACAAAGGAAGAATACAAACTCAGATGAAACTACATGTGGCAATTCTGCTGGCACCAGGGTAAAATTCTGATCTGAATCCATCAGCTTAACATTAAGCTCCAGTTTTTTGTGTGCGACCCTCAGACATAAAGAAGTGTGGAAGCCCAGTTGTCCTTTTAAAATGCCCCCTACAACAAAGCACCCAAAGAAACTGTTGCACAAGAAATGTCCAGTGAGTTCATACTTAAAGTCACATATGCAAATGTCTGAAGGTAGGTGTTCAAAGGGTACAATTATTTTATAAGAGTAATTATCAGCAAGGCTACATGTAAAGATTTCCAAAAACTGTGGAGAACTTCACTGGTCAAATTTTAAGCAAAGTGAGGGAGACAGGATGGGGTAAGGGCAGGGAGAGAGAGAGAGAGAGAGAGAGAGAGAGAGAGAGAGAGAGAGAGAGATGAATTTACTGTTCAGAAAAGAATGCACTGTCAAATTAAATTAGAAACCCTTTCCTCAACTGGTTTCTATATTGATCACCCTATTTTCAAGTACACCAATAGCAGCCTAGTATGCAAATACTCAAGAACAGTAAAATGTTTGCATCCTCTAACCCCCTCCTCCTGCTAATCTTTAATAGCATTTGCAATCTTTTCTGTCATCTGAGGTTTTCCCAATCTTAATTTATCTTTATTCTCCTCCATTGTTCTCAGCCAGACACAGGTAGAAATTGGCAATCTCTAATTAACTACCTAAGGAAAACCACTATGCACCCTCGAAGAGATCTACAATTGGCTTAATTAAAACAAAAAACACCATTAAAATTAAGTTTCATCTTGTGCCTCTGTGCAAATGTAAGACTTTATATAATGGGAAAGTTCCTGATTTTGTCATTTTACATATACTGCATATAAATTACAAATTTTATTGTTCTCAATATGTGATCTGTGGATATATTCAGTATGTTATTTGTAACAATTGCATTGACAGTTTCTTGTGTTTGTCAAAGTTGTTTTAGCTTCCCACAACCATAGATGATGCTAAAGAATGATTTAAAAGCCTCATCAGTAGGATCGGGGTAGTTGTTGAGACCACTCGTGTTATTTTGGGCAGAGATCATTTCCATGTCCTTGTGTAGTTTCTTCTACCTTAAAAAATTATTTCCTTTTTAAATGCTGGCAATAGACAACGATGAAAAACTGTGGCAGTGTCCCCACCTTAAGCCTAGATCAATTCTTCAGCCTTAAAGGTGTCAGAACTCAACCCATCTTCCAAACCAAGCATAAGATCTGTGTGTTTCTCCCCATGTCTCCGCGCTCTCAAGAGCCTTGTTTGATCTGCTTCCTTACGGAGCGGAGATTATCAGGGAAAAATCTGTGTTCCTTCCATTGGAGAATTTTTTTATTTTTTTATTTTGATGGTGGTATCTCGGGCCCAGCCTGTACAGACTCGTGAGAGTGGATTGTTAAATATCAGGAGTGTTGTGAGCTGGTTTACCCGACACAGCAGCTCAAAATACACCATAGTTTGAGTATTTATTTGCAAGACAGAAATCAGCAAACAGTATCAGTCAAGCCTGTTCCATACCAAGAACTGATTGTTAAACATTTACCAGTGTACTACTAGTTGATTACTGTTAGCACTCAGGGTTAACTTGGAAAGATTACTGGACAAAGTAAAGAGCAATTTTTCTTGATTTTTGTTTCTGCAAACAGTAAGCAGCTGCACAAATACAGCTGAAAATTTCTCAGGATGGTAAAAATTCCCACTTCCCAACCCACTAGCTCCCCTCCCCTTTCCCCATCCTCATTTGCAAATCTCTTGCCTTTCAAATTCGTGCCAGGTCAGAAATGCTTCCAGCTTGTTTATTTTTGTGATATTTTTACAAAGTGCTCATTATGCTATTTATTTGGTTTGCCATATGCCAAATGTAGTTTTGTAATCTGGTCTTTCTGTTAGGGCAGCAGAGAAGTTTGTCAAGGACTTGTGGCTATTCATAAATGATGAGTCCAACCTTCTTGTTTGCTAGGGCTGCAATGAGTGAAAGATTGTTTTGGCCACACATAAATATCTAACATAGTCAGCATATGTGAGTTACAATTCTTTTTAATATTTGCTATTATAACATTTAAAAAAGAGGGCAGACAGCCTGAAAGCTGCAGTTTGGTTGCATGACTGATGCCCAGACTCCGGTGATGCTGATCTTCCTTTTAATCCCAACTCTGCCGAGTCATTATGAGAAAGACAGATTGTGGGGTTACTTGAATCTTAGCGCTGGTACAGCTGGAAAAGAAATGCTGGAGACACATATCCTGCCTCTTGATCTCCCCTTCCTTGCAGAGGACTCGTCACCAAGCAGCTTTACTGATTGTCCATCCTTTTGTGTACTCCTGTCTAGGAGAGGCGAAGTGATCTTACTCAAGAATGTCATTGCTACCTTTCTGATTTCTTCCTTGCATGGGATTTAGCTGCCAAAGGACAAGCCATTCTACACACCCTGTCTCCTTGCCCTGGGATGTCTGTGTAGTAAGATGGAACCTCTGGAAATGTGGCTACGAGTGTCCCTCTATCTTTAGTGCTCTGTATTAGGAGGTTCTGAATGGTATGCATCACTAATATGTCCTTCTACTCAATCTTTATAGTAAAGGTGATATTCTGATTTCTATTTTCAGATTCTTCTGTGTATATTTATGGTTCAGAGCTCAGTAAAAGAGGAGAGTGCCTTACTGGGTTCTTTTCAAAACTGTAATATTAAATGAAGTAAATCAGACAATGAATTCAAATATTGCTTCATTTTTCTTCTATGAGAAACCTGAATGTAAATAAATTATAGAGCAAAATAAAAGGTAATATGAAACAGTATTTAATGAATGTTTTGTAGAAAGGAAGAGAACCAAGAAATGAAGACAGGGAGCTAGGGAAAAGGGGAAGAGATGAAAAGAAGTAGAAAGAATTAAATGCCTTGTGTACGTGTACCAACTCCCACTGATGGACATAATCATTATGTACTGCAAACACATACTAATAAAAAATAGAAAATTCATGAAGATTCCATTTTTGCATTATTAATGAAGAGATGATTTACAACCCAAATGCCCATCAACCAAAGAATGGATAAAAAAGATGTATTTTTATACAACAGAGTACTACTCAGTCACAAAGAAGGACACACTGGAGACTCTATAGGTAAATGAATGCAACTTGAGACCATACTTGTAAGTGAAACAAATCAGAGTCACATGTGCAAACATCGTATGGTCTCCCTGATGTGAGACACTAAAAGAGTAAATAAGGTCTAAAATGTACAATAGATATGGTAAAATGGGAAGAAGTTGTTTAAAAGGAAAAAGGAACTAGGAGGAGGGACAGGGGGAAAGAAGGAAGGGAAAGGGAGAAAAAAATGCAAGTTAGTTGTGCTATTATGTCTTAGTTAACATAAAAGGAAGGTCAGTGCTAATATTGATTGGAGAATCTTTTATGCCCATATCTTGTACTCTGAGTAACTACTTTTAAGGATAACAACATGCAATGTATTAAGGATTATTATCCTCCTATTATCTTGTTATGAAATTTTGTTTTACCTTTTCTCCATGAAATTAAAAAAGAGAGAAGTTATTACTTTCATAGAGTTCTCAGGGCACAGGTATTTGTAGTGTATATACCACTTACTAAGCAACCAGTGAATGTCAAGTGCTAGGCAAAGCTGCAGGAAAAAAATTACCTTTCTGCCACCAATCCTTTTATCAAACACATCTTTCTTTTAATTGCCATTCAGGTTCTGGAACTATAGTAATAACAATAGAGATAAAAATTGATAAGAAGCTAGATAACCTATGTGTTATCATTGGCCTTGGAAAAGGAGGAATGCTTTTGCTGATGTTTGCTAGTGCATTGTTTTGATGGGGGCGCACAGCAAAGAGCTACAAACTTATGACTGACACCATGGGGCTTGAATTCTCACAGTATTGGAGGCCAGAAGTCCGGGATCAAGGCTGAGCATCGGCAGGTTGATTGTTTCCGAAGCTGCTCCTTGACGTGAGCATCACTGTGTTCTCTCTGTGTCTGTGTGTGGTCTTGCATCTTTGTGTGACTCTGGCCTGTTTTCACACGACCTCCACTGGGTGCTGTCTAATGACTGTGCCTGATTACATCTGTGAGACTCTATCTCCAGTTCTAGTCACATTCTCAGATAGCTGCAAGGAAAGATTCCATCACCTAAATTTTGGAGAAAACTATTCAACCCCTAAGGGCCACCTGCAGGAAACATCTCCAGCAGTAAAGAGGAGATTAGCCACAATCTTGAGAATCAAATTCTAGGATTCCTTAGATGTCAGGGATTTGCCAAAGATCTTTAGGAAGTACATCCTTTTCCCCTTCTACAAATTCTATCCATTCTACATATCCTGCTGATACCGATCTACTGTAGATGACTTTTAATGTATGAAATTGTGTAAATATGAAATTGTCAGAAAACTGCAAATAATTGAAATTCTCTCCCATTCATTTCTATTGGAAGGAAGGACTTAGTGAAAGGGGCCTTGACATATGATACTGTTTTTTAACCCCTTTCTTGTTTTCTGTTTCTTTCTCTTTCTGTTTATCCCAAGCAATGCTAACAACTGCAATGGGGGAAAGGAAAATGAAGGTTTAGATTACTGCAAGAACCGAATTCATGCAGCTGTCCTCATCTATCTATACTCTGTGCTTTTGTACTTTTCAGGATATTATAGAAACTGTTAAAAAGGGGTGTTGCAAAAATGGACAGCTCTTACCAGATATTTTGCCTTGCATAAAGTATCTGCGGGAGACAGGATCTTGCATTTGAAATACTTTAATTGGGTTTACAGATTATTGCACGTTAGAATTGCATGAATTGGGAGATGCCTGTTTTGTGTAGAGCATCTACAGTTAACCTATGTGCAGATGAGGTTCGAATTTAACAGTAAGCTTTGCACAGAAACTGACTGGGGGGCAAAATGTCTTCTTATACTTAGACTCTGATCTTTCTTATCATAAGACTTTTATTAATCATGTTCTATTTTTCTGCCTTTATTTGCAAATATGTGTATCTTTATTATCCCTTTTATATTTTATTTTCTACTTTTCAGCTCTATAAATGTCTTTTGTCAGTACTAGGAAGTTTTAAGAAAAATTGATCAAGTAGAACTCCTCAGGATATAAAAGTATTCAAATTCAATGTATCAGATTCACAGGCAGCATGACCAAATAAGCAATTCATTTAGAGATCCATGTAGTATTTGAAAAATTACTAATAGAGAATATTTTACATAAAATAAAACTTTAATGATGGATATTTGGCTTTTTGTTTAATTTTGATACTATCAAAGTATTGAAAGTCCTCTGAATTGGGAGTGTGGGTCAATCACTGTATTTTTAATCCCATGAAACACATAGTCTTTTACTATTATGAAACATTAGCTGATTTATGGAGAAAAAGTCTTCCTTTACTTTTCCTATATAATATAAATAAATCTGGAGTTGAGTTAGTAAAATAGTTGCTGGGGAAATTTATTTTTCTCATTCTTGGTTCTTTGTCTTTCTCACCATGGTCTCTGAAATAGAATGTCAAGGCTAAATTTGTGGAAAACATAATAGGTCACAATAAACTGTATACTTTTTGCTTTTTTTTTTTTTAGAAAAACATCACCTGTTTACTCACATCAATAATACCAACAATAATGATGTAATAGTTATATTAGCATCTACTACTTACTGTGAATTTATTACTCACAAGGCATTATGAAATTATTACCTCCTTTCAACTTGAAAAAGAGAAAATAGTATTATTCCAATTTTGCAAAAATGAAAACCTAAATAAATATGAGAAAGACCTGAGGACATGCAGCTGCTTCAATAGCAAAGCCAAATACTTGGTCTTTCTTCAAAGGACTCTCAAATAAAGGCCAATTGACAAATCTAATGTAGTATCCGTTTGAAAAGGAAATCCGTAATCGACTATAAAAACAACTTCCTATTCAAAAACTCTCTTTTCTCAATTTTCTTTTCAATAAATATTTAAAGAATGTTACTTTATATAATTTTTATAAAAATGTAAATTGACTTAGAAAAAATGTGTTGCTCAAATGCAGGTAATAAGGGAAATGGGAATTAGGTATTCTGGAAGGAGAGAGAAACTGTGCTGGAATATTAAAATTTTAATAATGCTTCTCTCCTTGCCATAGATGTAATACTTAGTCTAAATCTTGGAATAAGCCTTGGGAGTTTTATTGTGAATTGGCAAAGAGATTTTCTTTTAGCTTGGGCTTTCTTGTTTTTCAGACATCAATTGTTTTGTTTATCTCATTCTGTTTTTATTCTTTTATTCTCTCATGCATTTTTAACTTTTTGGTTCCTGTTTTCTCTTTTACTCTCTTAACTCTCATCTCAAAAGTTTTCCTTTCAGAGTATAGGCATATTTCTAAGAAATTTGTATAGGACTGGGGTTCCCCAGAGCTCAGGTCTGAAGAAAAGAAATGGCTCAGTCAAAATGTAACAAGGAATTAGTACTTGGCCAGGTTGAGAATCCAGAAAGAGCTACTAGATCCTGGGCCTGCTGTTTCCTGATTTCTTCACATTAATTGACATTTTTTCATTACTGAGAAAGTATCAGAAGCCTTTCAAAACGAGAGATTAATTAAGGTTTTAAGACAATAGAATGCTGATGTCTGATGTTTTGCTTGGATGGACCAACTTCAATTTTTCCTTAAAATCCTTTAGGTCCTGAAATGTAGCAGTCTTCTGCATTATTAAATATATTATAGAGGAAAGTGTGACCAACACAGTGGTTTTATGCAACATGGATTCTGTTAAGTGGAGTTCTTAGTGATTTTTCAAAGGAGAAAAGTTTAAAATAGCACTCAAGCCAAGCACACCTGTAATCCCAGCACTGGGGAGGCTGAGACAGGAGGCTCTCCATGAGTTCAAGGACAGCCTGGACTCTGTAGCAAGTTCAACACCAGCCTGAACTGCATAGTGAGATCCTGTGTCACAAATAAATAAAAGAATAAATAAATAATTAAATAATAAAGTAAAATAGAACTCAGGAGTTTAGAATGATTCAGATGCTCTCAAATACCTACATAACTAAAAGGTATCTACTGATGATCTCTTCATTATGTACGTATTTTGGATTTGCAAAAAAGTTAAAAAAAAAACAAAAACAAACTTGAACTGATGGCAACCACTCAGATGGTGATATTTGTACTATAGAGTTTTCCCAAACTCAGCACCGTTTTATTACTTCCTGGGGGTAGAGAACAGTAAATTCAGCTCTCTTATTTTGAATTTAGAACTTCCACATTTGATATGATCCTTGAAGTACTATAGCAACTGCTGCCACCCAGGTGATGTTCAAAAGGCGGTGGTTTCTTTTTTTCTCAGACTCCTACATTTTTTTGGTTCCTTCCTCAACCTAAAGTGGCCTGCTGCACACACCAAATGTGTATGTTTGTGCACTGTTAATTATAGGCATAAGAAAAATGCCAGAATTTGGTGGTGAATATTCAAGAATTAGTACCAATAGCTCAAGATCTTGTGGCATTTGTGGTGTCAATAATAGGAATTTTCATGACATGTCTAAAATCAGTAGAAAGTTTTTTTTACTTTTTTTTCTTAAAGTTTAAGATAGATTATAAAACCAACATGGTTAACCTAGTTTGGAAAATTCTTTTTGTTGAATAATCAGAGTATTGGGTAAAATTGTTCAAGCACTGACTCATGCTTAAATGTTTCAAAAACATTATGTGATTTAAAAAACACTTGATAAAATATACTGAAATGTCATACACTGGTACAATGGGGAATATATTGACATATTTAATTTTGTTATTTGGGATCATTGTGGAATAATATCTCATTATGTAAAATTCTTGTGACACAAGATATCACAACAGTGAAAGAATGAGTATAGTTCTGAAGTATTTAATCATTGAGAGCCAATGCCTCTTTCAGAATATTAGATGAAAATGAAAATGTTACAAAAACAGAAAATGTAACAGAGAATATAGACATCAGAAAGCTAAAAAGTACTCTAAAGAATTGAAACAGGCATCTGAAAAAATATTTTTTAGATATTCATTTGTGAAAGAAGTATAAAATAATTTCATTCACTTCATTTTAAATGTTTAAAAATTACTCAAACTAAAGGAGATAACAGTTTTTGAGTTTTGGCATTTTTCACAAGTCAGGATTGATTCATTAATTAAAGGAATAATTTTTGAGTACTACAGGATAGAGCATCCAATACATTAATGACAGCTCTCCAAATACTTAAGTTTTACAAAGTAGAAACCTAGACAGTGTAGAGCTTGGAAATTATACCAAATGCTAGCTTCTTTTGAATAGGTAAGGATGTAAAGGTCATGCAATGCCAGAAGAGTGTTCTGAAAGAGTTACAATAGACATGGACAAATAGCCCTATTGTTATGACATATAATATAAAAATATTAGACTAGTGTATAACTCAGATTTCCCCATCCCTGTGACACGACACCTTGGAACAACATTGTGAAGGAGGAGAGCTTTAATTTGGTGCATGGTTTCAGGGAACGCGGTTTATGGTTAGCAGGCTCCAAGGCAGAGACATGGTGGATGGGCGTGAGAGACCAAAGAGACCAAGCTCCTAGCAGCCAGAAAGTAGAGCAAGGAACAGTGCTACAGAGGAAAAGAGCAAAGAGCAAGCTGTGGCAACCAAAGTCATGCCTTCATGTGTCACTTAGTTATGCCCCGAAGTGGTGTACCGCCAATCCTCCGGGCAGATTCCAAGCCAATGGAGTTTTATAATCAAGCTGAAAGCTCATATCATCCCCCTTCTCTGCTTGACACAGAAATATATCTTCTTAAACAATACTTTATCTCCAAATGGAGACAAGATCATAATTCTGCCTAACATGATGCATCTATCTTGCATATAATTTAAAACTCAATAATTCCTTTCCTGAAGTCTCAACAATTCCAGCATAAAACTATCAAAGTCTAAATGTTTTCTGAGACTCAAAAGAAACTCTAAGCTATGCACCCTTGTGAAAATAAAAAAGTTAGATATCTCCAGCATACAATGGCACAAAGTATCCATTTCTTTTCTAAATGGGAAGAATAGTGAGATAGAAAACAATTAGATCAAAGAAAGACCAATTTCCAGCAGAGCAAATAGTAAGTCCTGTACCTCCATATCTAAAACCCATGGCAGATTGTGGTGAGATATGAACCGCAAAGACTCTGGCTGACCTGCACCTTTGTTCTTGCTGGGTGCAGTTCACCTGACCTGTGCCTTGGTGATGGTTCCATTCATACCCTGCGACTTTGTGCACCAGATGTCCTACATTTTCTGGCAACTTCTACTTTGTGGTATTTCCACTGAACGTTAGGCTTCAGTGTCACAGTTTTACCCATCAGCTTCTCAGGGCACATTGTTTGCCTTTCCTTTGAAATACGGTTGGAAGATTCCTTACCCTATAACTCTTACAACCTATATGCTGCTAATACCAGCATCACGTGGAGTACACCCAGGTCTGCTATCACTGGAAACAGTAACCAGGCTCCCTTGCGTCATGCCTGCAGCAGCCTCTGAGTGCCTGCATAACTGGGAACATTGAAATGAATCCCAAGGGACCAATTTGTTAGGTGGCCTTTCCCTTGAAATGGTTTCAGGGGTTGCCTTGTCAAGTGAAATGTTGACACTTTTGCACCCTTGAGACTATATAATGGGTGGGGTCTTGATGATTTCTGAGATGCTCTCAAAGCATCTGTATCACTTAGTGTCCACATATAAAGGGATTTACAAGATAGACTTACACTTCAGGGTCAGGTGTGGACAACTGCAAAAGGGCCATCTGTGTGCTGGAGACCTGAGAGATCCAATCAAAACTCAAAGGCCTGAAGTTCTCTGCAGGACCTAGTGTAAGTCTTTATCAAGAAGTGGAAGGGTCTGAGCTGAACAGGTAAAGACTGCTGGAAGCCTAGAGAAGAATGTCCAAAGGCATTGGCAAAGATGGTCTCTTCAGAAGAAACGCAAGTGAGACTTTCTTTTTCTTTCCCTTTTTATTCCATCCAGACTGCAAGTCAGTTGATTGTACCACCCATATCCAGGGTGAGTCTTCCCTCCTAAGTAAGTCTATTATTCAGACAAATTCAGAACTCTGCTAAACCAATCACCTGAGCATTTTTTATTCAAGTCATAAGTATGGTTAACTATAATATCCTCTATCTTCTTATCCTTATACAAAGTACTTGATTTCTTTTGAATGATGCTGGTTATTTGAGTAGCCATAGCTCCTTTGGCCCCAAATTTACTATAAAAGTTTCTTTTTGAACCAAATTTAATTTTTTCAAAATTTTCTACTTTGCCTTTACCCCAAGTTTTCATTATAAATTTAGCAAAAGAAGCCAGCAGTACCCATGCCACAGCACGAATTTATGCATTTATTTATTTTTATCAATTTCCTCTGTAAGGTCAGTTAGTTTACTATCCTTAATCTTGGTTTCTTGCAAAGTCACAAAGCATGAAAAAAAGTACAATTTTTGGGCAGAGTATAACACATATGACCTCTAGTCTAGTTGCTGGTGAAGTCCTCATTCCCATCTGAAGCTTCCTGGCCTACCGTTTACTGTTCACATTTATATTGTCATTCCTGTCCTCTGCGGTTGGACTTGAGTCACCCATCAAGTTCTGATTACATCATGGCAGACAAGCCAGATCACAAACCCAGATCTCTAAACCTTTACAAACTCCTCCAACAAATCAGTCCCAATGGCTTCTATATCACATGAACAAGTATAATTACAGCAATGACCCTTCTTCTGCACTATCAGCTTTCTGTCAGCCTTCCTATTGTGACACCATACCTGCTAGTCACAGCTTGAAGAGAGGTTTAATTTGGATTAGGATTTCAGGGCACTCAGTCCAAGGTTACCTGGCTTCAAGGTAGCAGCATCATGGTAGAAGGGCATAGTAGAGCAGCTATGCTTAGTTCACGGCAGTGAGGAAGCAGAGAAAGGGAACAGTGCTAGCGAAGGAAAGTGCGAGGGGGTCAGGAATAGCACCCAAGGTCCTGCCTTGACCCAAGTTGGAGCATCCAGCAGTGTGCTGTACCAGTCCTCTGGGTAGCTCCATAGCTGACCACGTTGATAAAAACAAGCTCAACGGCAACAGCTAGTATTGTAAAGTGGTAATAAGGTGTGGATTTTCAAATTTAACTCTGTAATTTACTGTGTGAAACTTGGCAATCTATTTAACTTCCATATGTCTTCAATTTCCTCCTCTACAAAGATATGTTTTGTTGTATTGTTTTGAGAATTACATGTGAATATGTTTTATAAATGTTTAGACATATGCTGTCATGTGACAAATGCTCAATAAATATTAAATTATTCTTATTACTAAACCAGTGCTATCTTATATGGTCATGCTAGTACATCAGGTATCAATTGGCATAGAAAATCAATGAATGAAGGCAATATCCAATATAGTATAACTTACTTTTTCTCTTCTCTTTCCAAAACATGTAAGCCATAAAATGATTAAAAATAACAGCCCTCTTTTGTCTTGTGTATCACACATGTTCTCCATACAACCACAGCCACATGAATATTATACATTTCCTTAGAGACATGAGTTCTCAGGATGTCCGACAACTTATGAACTAGGATGAGTTGAACCACTTTGGCTGAGTTTGTCCGAGCAATAAAATGCTAACTGAAAATGTAGGTAATATGTAGCCAGCTAACAGTATCTCTTGCCTCTATTTTGGAAAAGCTTCTAGTTCTTCAACTTTTGTACTTTTGTCAAAGGTATTTTGAAATAAGTAGTTATTAAATCATCCCCAGCCGGCTTCATTTCTTGAGGATGAGAGAGGAATTCTGTCATAGAGAGCTAGAAATAACATCACCACTCAGAAAATTCCCCTGTCACAATATTACAAGGCATATCAAAGTGTTTTCTGATTTTCTGTGGAAATTCTGTGAAGAAATTATTTCAATACTATTTCTTTTTATTTCTTTTTCTCCCTTGGCATGACCTATCCCTTGTTGCTTTTTCGGCTTGAGGTTTCGATTGCCCTACAGCATTATGATTCAATCCTTTTACATTTTTATTGTTCCATAAACCTAGATGTTGATTTTCTTTCATACTTGATTTAATTTATTTTGTGAGTTTGTGTTCAATTTATGGATTTTGGGATCTCTCACTGGTTCTTTTTCCTATAGACTGAATAAAATCTGATATATAAAAGTACACTGTGTTTTTGATGTAAAAGCAAATATTATATTTGATTTGGCTTTGGTCATAAGGGGTTATTGAAGACTGGAACTGTTTTGATACTAGTAAAATTAGTTGTTTTTGATTTTCATTTGAAGCAAAAAAGAGAGAAATTGATATTTACCTGGGTTTGATATGTGAGCTGGCTCTGATCTTTGATTATTTTCAAATGTTTATGTAAATTTGGGTCCTGTCTAAGCAATCTAGTATTTGCAGAATTTTCACAAATCAGCATCAATAGCAGAGCCAGATGCTTTTTAGACTAAAGTCACTTCCACCCTTTGAAAAACATTGCATTTGTTTTTACTTAAGAATATAAAAGTTGTGATGATCAGACCATTTCACTCTGGAGGCTGTGAGACTTTAATGAATGGCAGAGGCAGTTTTATAAGATCTATTCATACAGCAGTTCTGGGCACTCGACTTTTATTTACTAAGGTGTTTCAAATTACATTTTGTGAGATAGTCATGGATTCTGCTTAGCATCAGACATCATATATTGCTACAAGAATTACTCACAAAATAGTAACTTGTCTTTGAAGTAATACAAACTTTTTTTAAAGTCATGATTATCATAGAGCTCTTACTTAAGATTTCTTTTTTTACCTGCGTTGCTCTCATTGCTCAGCAATTTTTAAATCAAAACTACAAAATGCTATTGAAAAATTTGAAGAATTTTCAAAGAACAAAAAGAAGAATAAAATGAGAGAAAGAACTCTATTCAATTTAAGATACTGTAGTACTACAATAACCAAACAGTGTGGGGGTAAAGCAGACACCAAGACACAGATTAAGGAAACAGAAGAGAGAATCCAGAGATAAATGTACAAAAACACAGCAACTCACTTTTTTTTTTTTTTTTTTAAAACCACAAAGGTACAAAAGCAATTCAGAAAAGGAAAGATTCTGTTTGGTAATCTTTTCCACAAATGGTACTGAAGTACTTTTTAACAAACAAACAAAAGAGGAAACAAAAGGAAAATGCATAACTAAACTCTTCCATTTATCCCCTGATTAAGTCAAAATAAGAATATTCTTGGATCTAAAATTTAAACTCATAAGTGGA
Source organism: Hydrochoerus hydrochaeris (assembly GCA_004027455.1). NCBI lineage: Eukaryota > Metazoa > Chordata > Mammalia > Rodentia > Hydrochaeridae > Hydrochoerus > Hydrochoerus hydrochaeris. The sequence continues at coordinate 264,371 of PVLA01002202.1, read as the reverse complement.
AAAAGAACCAAGAGAGACTGCAGTCAGTAGAATTAGGTAAAATGTTCCCATGATGTGTGGGTGAAAAAAAAAAAGCCAATTTCAAGTCTCTTCTTTGTAAAAGACCATGTTAACAGTATGAAAATGCAAGATACACTAGAGAAAATATTTGCAAAACACAGTTATACAAGTTGAATCTGTAATAAAGAAACTCCACATTAAATAGCGAAATTCATTCAGTTAGAAAATGGCAGCTCCTGAACGCATTGTTGACCAAAGAAGATACACAGAGAGCAAGTAAGTGTGTGCCAGTGTGCTCATTATCATTAGTCCTAAGGGAAATGCAGCTGAAACCCACAATGGGTTATCGCTCCAGGGTTGTCACAGCAGCTCAAATTGAAAAAGTCCTAAAAACACAATATAGTGATAGTGTGGTATTACTATTGTTTAGATCCAGAATGTCCTCCCTAACCTGTTGGGGATCATGAGTTATAAATTGAGTCTAGGGGACATCTGTGCTTGTTCTTGTCCTGCCTTTGAGCCAGATTGCAAAGGGAAACCCCCCATTCTTTTCTGGTCACAGTTGAAAGCCATAGGGCTAATGATGCCATGGATCTCACAGGGCCAGAAATATTCAGCTCAAGAGGATAAGGCACCTGGGGAAGCTACAGTTTCCATACACACACACACACACACACACACACTCACACACACACACACTCACTCACTCACACACACACACACACACACTCACACACACACACACATGGTGTCAAACTTGTCCTTGTCCTTGCAAGAATGCTCTGATCTCCTTAGCCCACCACAGCCCCCGTTACTGTTCCTGAAACAGCCTCTGCTGGTCTCCTACTGGCCTACACTCAGCTGTAATGGATAAATACAAATGTTCTGGGTGGCCTGTGGTCTTTTGTTCCCCAAGAACAACTGGTCATCCTAGATCCCTGCCTACACCCCTATTTTGCCTCTTGCTCTTTCTTCCTGCAATGCCTCATGACACTTGACAGGAGATTGGGAACTCACTGCAGGGATCCCTGATAGCTGGCACCATGTAAAAGGTCACCAACACCAAACTCTCATGTGCTTAAAAGTGGGGCTTTAGAAGGTGATTGGCTTATAGGGGTGCTCTATTTATGGGTGGCATAATCCCTGGATGAGTCTAGAACAGACTTGCTGTTGGGAGATGGGGCCTTGCTGGGAGTGGCAGGTCCCCAACACATAAATGGGAAGGGTGAATGTCCTCCCCTAAACCCTCCCTTCATGCTCTACCAGGACCTGAGCAACTTTCCTCTCTGCCCAGACGTCTCTACTGTCCTATTTCTCCTCGGAGCTGGCCAAACACGAGCGGCAATAAACCTCTTCTCTAAGTAGTGGGTATAAGGGACATGAGGTGTACAGAGAGGACAGTCCCTCACACTGCCGGAGCGAGCTGAGTACAGTGCTTACCTGCACCATGCATTGCACCAATTAGTCATGATGTGTCACACAGGGAGGAGAAAACCTTCATGCAGGCGCTGGTGAGGCTTACCTTCCGGGGGGTGCTGGAAGAGTGAATGAGGGGAAAGGGAATTTAAACATATCACCACCTATGAAATCTTGCTTGGACTGGAAGACAAATGAGACTAATGGTTGCTCATGGAAAAAGCTCTGACATAGTCATTTTTATGTGTTTTTTTATGCAAGAGAGAAAAATTTGGAAGGATAGACAGATGAGAGGAGGCATAGCCTCTTTTCAGTTCTTATTTTGAACTATTAATTAGGGATATCAATTTGAGACACTCAGAAACCTTGGAGATGGTGCTGAGGAAGTTAATTAAAGACCTAAAGTAACAGAACTATTTGATATAAATTCAGGGTAATTTTACTATAGAGAACTAAACTCTAAATATAAAAAAGTCAATAAATTCAACTTAGAAGACACTGATTTTTGAAAAAGACCTTGTATTCTTAAGCATTATATTTCTAAATAAAATATTTTAAGTATCCCTCTTATTATAGTAGATAATTATTTATAATTTTAAATAACAATACATTTATTTAGAAGCAGATTACAGGCTTCTTGTTCTAACACTTGCTGAGTACAGTAAGACTGACCCTACCACCACTGTCATCCAGCGAGCATAAGAATTATTAAAGTTGCAGGAATCTGGGAGCTAGGATATGGTAAAGAAAACATGTACAAGTAGATCACTTATTGACCACTTATCAGAGATTAAAAGTCAACCTCAAGAGTAATATTAAGATTTTTTATCTCCAAAATCTTTCTTCCATGTCCTGTGTTCAGAGGGGAAAACGAGTATTCAAAATACTTAAAAGATTCCACGAAAATACAAATCACTGGCAGAGTTGAGGGAAAACCAAGAAAATCAAATGCACATCTTTAAACATAGACGCTTTACTCTTTTAAGCAATCCTATAACTTTATTTTCTATAATAAATATGCAGGTTGTCAAGACATTTAGAGATTCTGTTTAAAACCGAGGTGGCCGGGCATGGGAGTAGGAAAATCACACGTTTAAGCCAAGCCTGGGCAATTTAGTGATTTAGTGACTCTCTCTCTCTTTCTCTTTCTCTTTCTCTCTCTCTCTCTCTCTCTCTGCCCCCCCCCGTGTGTGTGTGTGTGTGTGTGTGTGTGTCTCTTCTGGTTCAATGTTTAGTACCAACACACACAGGCAAAACAAAGCAACCAATCAGGCAAAACCCAAACCAGAGTCATACAGAGATTTTAATAAGCAAGATATTGTTAAGGATGCCAATAAGGGAAGCGACATAATGCCGAATTGCAACAATCTGGAAAATCATTTTAGTTCATAAGTAAAGACAAGGAAAGTCGCTATTTTTGTTCTCCAATATTCCCTAGTCCAGAATCTGTGACAGATCTGAGTTGTGTGTCTCTACATGCATGTCTAGGTCTGGGTGGGTCTTAATGAAGTTGATGTGGGCTTGGTTTTGTGTTGTAATATTTCATCTGTCTTCCAGAAGCAAAAATAAAAGTAAATGAATAAATAGTTTTCGTGGCCTATACTTCTTTAAAGATCAAATTCTTAACATTTGAAGTCTGGATTGTACATCGAAAAGAGGTTTCATCAGACAGAACTGTCAATCTACACCTCACTATGTTTGTGTTGTCTAAGTCTTTTTACCTTTCAAAATTTTACTCAGGAGTCTCTGATATTGACGTCTTAAGGTCACTTCAAAAATTTTATTTTCCAGATTCTTTTGAAAAGAGGGGCTTCCTAGAAAATGCCAAACGCACATAGGTGTGATGTGCTCGGCTCTGCAGAGCACAGAGCTGTTTGTCTCCACACGGCAGGCGGAAGTAAACATTGTTTGTTAGAAAAGATAGGAGGCTGCTCCAACCTTGAAAGGGAAAGGAAGGAAGAAATAGCATTTTCTCAATATAAGGCTCTGTGATAACACCAAAATGTGAAACTTTATGAATGCTGTTTGAGAGATTCTATTTTTTGATAACTCAGAAATTGCATTTTTGGCAGGGTGGTTTCAAAAACAGAATACTAGGGCTTTGATATGGTCTTCTGTTTTTATCTGTAACTTTAATCTATATACGGGAAAGGTTTTTTTGACATTTGTAGCAGCATTTCTGAGATTGATGCTGCTGCCTATTATTATACAGGAGAACATTTGATACTAAAGGTTCCCGCAGCTCCCATCAGCTTTCTATAGCAAGTATGCTCTCCTGACATTTAATGTCCCTTAAGCCTGATATGGTCTGATAACTTCAACATGCCAGCTGCTTTGGGGAGAAATAAAGGACTGCAGTATCCTTGATTCTTCGTAGGGACTCTCACCACCTACATCACCAGTCACCTATCACCTTTTCCCTTCGTATGTGTGAACTAAAGTCTAGAAAAAGTGTATGGATTGTGTCCCTGTGTATATATATCAAAACACTAAGATTAAATCAAGGTAGAGAAAAGATAGTCTCATTATAAACACTACTAAAGGACTCATCACTGGTCACCTTGTTGAGATGTCAGGGTTATCTTTCTTATGATGACCTTGAGTAAGTCCAGATAAAAGGAAAATTTTCCTGTGCTTCAAATACCAGTACTTCACAATCACTCTTTTAGTTTGTGTGCCTGGAAGAAGTGTCATTGCTGCATATGATTAATTCATCATAGTACACTTGTTCCTTAATCATAACTCAGAATTCAGACTGGAGCCTGGTGAAATAAACTGGTACAGCCACATGCTGGGTGAACTATAATGAAACAATACATAGCTACACAAAGAAGGAAAATTTTTATACATTCTGACCCGAAAGATCTGCAGAAGTGGAAAAATGCCAATAGTTTTTGAGTGTGTAAGAGAAAGTGAAATACTCAGATTTGCTTGTATCTGCATAAGAGAACACTGGGAAAAATCTAGAAGTAATTAAAGTGCTAACCAAGACAGAGAAAATCGGTGAGAAAAGAGTGCATAAAGGCCAGGGTTGAAGTTAAAGCTCTTGATTTATATTTTTGATCTTATTTTAATATTTTTTAACCATGTGAATATGGTATTTCAGAACAATAATTTAATTGGAAGAGCAGAAAGTTTAATTTTATTGGACTTTCATCACATATAACAGTAATAACTAGATTCTAGGAGATTTGGAGTCTCCATTTGGTGAAGCCATGAATTTCTGAGAGGCACCATTAAGTTTACAGAATAGTCCTAACTGAATTTTTGAATTTGTACATTATCACCTAGTGTGTCTTTCCTTTCACATGTTTTTAAACCCGCAAAGGGTTGATACCATATCTGGCTCAGTATTAATGATGAATGCACTACCTAACATCACTCCCAGGGAAATGTACTATGTGTTTGAAATAAGAGAAAGAGAGATGACCCACTTTCTCAGCAGTAAAGACTGATTACTTTTAAAACTCATGATATTCCATATCCAAGAGAGTAATTTATAAAAATGCTGTTTTTCACTTCACTGCTCATGAAGAAAATTAGGCTTTCTCATTTTAGCAGTTTAAGAACTATCCAAGTTCAATGGGAATGAAAGAATAGAATATGAATTTACCAGTTATCCTTAGTGTTATTTTTTTTTTAAACAAAAGTAAGCCATTACGCTGTAGTCAACAGGCAATGAATGCAGAGCTTGACAATCTAAGTTTGGTAGAAGCTTTCATGATGGCTTTGTTCAACTGGCAATAGAAAATGAAGCTTACGGTTTGATATCACAAGCAATCTAACTTGCCTCAGAATTACTATACTGCAATACAGATTAAATGAATACTACAAATTGCATATTGTCTTCATAGTAGTTATTCAGAGTACAAGATATAGGCAAGAGATCTTGTCCAAATTTATTGTAACTCTTCTACTAACCTGTTTTGAAGTTATTTTATTAATTTTAATTTTTTCCTTTTAAAATTAAAAAAAATAAATAAATAATTGATAAAAGAAAACAGAAATAACTGGAAGCCATTAGCTATGACTGGCCGATACACTTGTTGAGCGAGAACATGCTTACAAAATATGTGTGCTAGAGCTGTGATAGAGCTGGAAATAAATCCAGAAAGATGATTGGAATCAAGAGAGGAAAAAAAAAAAAAAGATTTCTCAGAAATGTAGATAACCCTATGTTATGACCGGACAATGTAACTTGGTGTGTTTAATCACTACAAAATCTGAACAAACATCTGGGCCCGTGAGGGCCCTGGGGAGGGAGGAGGAAAGCATGTCTGCAGTGAAGAGGATGGCTGATTTGTTATCTGGAGTAGGAAAAGCAGAGCTTCTGATCATTTGCTTTTCATTTGGAATATTAGCAGGGACAGGGTGACAAGTCATTAGCAAAGAAGGAGAAGATTGTAATCTGGAGATGAGAATCTGCTAAGGAGGAAAGGAACATACAGTTCCTGCTCTTTGCAAACCTTGAGGTTAGATGAATGCAGTTTTAAAATATGACATTTCTGTAGCACAGCAATTTTATAGGCCTTTTCCTGTAGGAAAAAAGGGCTGCTTGGAGGACCTTACTGTTTCTCTTCCATGTGTGGGCTGGCCTGGTCGCTCCTCTCCTTTACCAGGAGGCGGAAATCTGACCTCTGAAGCTAAGTCCTAGTATGTACCAGTCCACGGTGATCTCAAATGTTGCACATTTCAAAGAGAAGGAAAGAAAAAGTAGGATGAGATTTATAATTATTCTGCCTCCATCTGTCACCCTCCTTGGGATGTTTCCTCTTCTATTTTGTTGATTTATAGATTAGTGACTGGTAACCAGTTAATAGATGAAGCTCTGACCTGATTCTCTTTGCTTGCTACCCTTCTTATTTTCAGAGAACCTAATGAGGAAATGCTTTGGGGAGGATAAGGAATTTTACAAGTTCCACAACTGCTTAAATAATTTAGCAACCTTTAAAATGAATTTGCATTAATATAGTCAAGGTTCCCAGAGGGGCTATAATAGTGGTTTTACTTTCTCTACTTTCTACTGGTTCCAAATCTACCCTGTTCATTACTGTTTAGGGATTGTCTTATATGCTTAGTAGAATCCACAACATTTCTCTATAATCTTCTGCTTGGGTCTTCCAAAACTGTTCTTGCTTTTTTAATCTATATATTTCCTTTGTTGGACAAACCAGTGGAAATTTCTGCACAGGGCATGGTTTTCTGTTCTAATTGCTCCAGATGGCAGAGGTGACTGCCCAGGGTTTATGCCATGACTGGGATTATTTTTAATAGTTTTGAAGAGATTCAGCAGATAATTATTGTCCTTGAAATCTCAGTCTACTGATGTGGTAGCCCAGGAATTTGCCCAACTTACTTTGTGAGGTTGTCTGACTCTGCTCCTCACTGTGGGGTTTCACAGGTATAATAGGATTTTGCTTCTAAAGTAGCTGACAAGCTGCCCGGTAAAGAATCCACTTACAGAAAGAATGTACTACCCTTCCCATTCCCTCGCCTGCGCTAGGATTCTTTGATTTAGAGCACTGCAGCTGCTGTAGTTCATTACTGTATATTTTAGAGTCAAGCTCACTCCATCAGTGGCTTACCCCCTAAGGTGCCATACTCATGGTGATAATAGCCGAGGATATTACAGACAGGAGGAGCACGCACTGCCTTCAGAGCACCACTGCTTTCAGCCTTAAGTGAGCTTCCAGATCTGAGAGAATGAACCTCTCCTCCTAGTTGCCTTATCTCACTGATTGTCTCGTGGTTCTGTCACCAGCTCAGGCTCCTGAGTCCTGTGGAAGGTCAAGGAATGGAAACCTATAACCATGGCTGCTTCATCCCAGAATGATGGTGAGGTTTTAAAAATGACAGGAGCACTGGGGCTTTGGAATGTGTGACAGCTGTGAATATCAGTAATTTCTCTTCTGGGCAATTTGTCCCCTTAAGCCATGGTCTAGCCCCACACCACATGACGTGTCTTTCACATTACAGTAACAGGGAAAAGCACCATGATACGCAGGTATCTAGACCCAGGAAACTCAATCTAAGTACTCAGATAGGGAGGAGTGGAGCATCATAGCAAAGGGTATGCCAATGCATAGAGGAGTAGAGTGGGTGCCCCGGGATCTTTCACTTTGTCTATGCTGTTGAGCAGTTCTATCTTTATTTAAAGCCTGTGTATACTGTAGGGCTCTTGATTAGGAAAACATAACACTTGCTGGGTGATGAACTTCTCAGAAATTTATTTTTTCAGTGAAGCACAATCAAAGAAATAACCAGGACACAATAGCCACCTCATCCATTCCTGCTGCGGTATTAGCTCTACTTGTGAACGTTGGTCCATGTCCTTAAAAATTGTTATATATCTCTATGCTAGATGTCATTCCTAATGAGGATCTTTTTCTCTATATATACATAAATGTAGCAGTTCTATATTTGTTGGGCAGCTGAATAAAATAGAAATGTTCTATAAATAATCAATACTCTACCTAGTAACTATTAGTACTAATAAATATTAATGTGACAACTGATACCTTTATTTTCTGTTATGTGCCATGTGTTCTGTTGGATGTTTCACTTTATAACTAATTCATTATTCATCTTTCCATTTGCAGGACACAATATCCAATGCCCACAACGGAAGGAAGCAAAAATTTAATTTAGCTTATGTTTGAGGAGGTTCAGGACATGGTTGGCAGACTCCACGATAGTAAGGTCACGGCAGGAGGTCATGATGAATTCTTGGTGGCCAGAAAGCCCAGCAGAGGAGCAGAGCACAGTGTGATCCGGCCTGCGGACCAATGCGTGGGTTTTCCCCTAGAGGAAGGAAAACGGGGCGGGGGCAGGGTGAAGAGAGAGAGACGGAGGCAAGTTGAAGTTTCCCAATCAAACCTCAATGCTCCTGGCTTATAAAGAAGCGGGGGCGGGAAGTTACGGATGGGTCGCCGTCATTTCCTGGGCGGGGCGAGAGGATCCTGGGAAATGTAGGCCGACGCACTGGACGCCCACAGGAGGGAGAGATGGAGCGGCAGCCATGAAGCTATCGTGCTGCTCCCTACAACAATGAATGAGGGACCACAGATAGAGCCTGAGGTCTCATCTCCATGATCCACCTAGACTTAAGCAGGAGTGTGCTTTAGTAAAGATCTGTTAGGTCTTTCTAAAGCCAATAAAGTTGATAGATCAGGATTGATGGTCATAACTAGTCTCCTAAAAGCTACTGAGGGCAGGGTTTTCTTAGTCTCATTTTAATGAAACAATTATGGAGCTTATGTCATTTCCATGATTTATTCAGAATATATACCTCTGCTATCTGTTCAGTTCTCCTTTGTGACTTAATGTCACATCAATCCACCCAAATGTATGGAGGACTTAGCATGACTATCTTAACTCTTAGAATTTAGCCACTGAATAGCTTCGCCCATATGATAAGTTTATTTACACCATGCACGCCCATGTACCGGACTGTTTGATGATGTCTACCTGTTCTCCCTCTGGCAGACACCATCCAAATCTGTCTGTGCTACTTCTTCTCCAACTGTTCTCACACTTGCTGACTCCACATGCTGTCTTTCAACAAAGCAGCATCCCTAGTTCCTAGGTTAACTCATTTTCTCTTGATAATTTGTATCTCTCCTTGGTCCGTTATGTCTGTCACTTCCAGTGCTTTCAAATTTCCCCTTAATTCACACGATGCTTTGTTGCCCTGCGACGCCCACTCTGACAGCTCTGTTTCTGTGTGGTCACCTTGTCCTCTGCACCATCCTTTGCGTCATTATTCTCCACTCTCTCTTCGCATCTCTGCTCCAACGTCTCATCTTCCAGGGCTCCCCTTTTCCATGTTCTTCATGCTTTCACAGGAACGTGTTTCTTCCTGCCACTTGCCAGAGGCTGTGATTTACACATTTCATTCATTCATATTCTTCTCCTTCACTAGTCCGAATGCTATGACCCAGAGAAAACTCTGTGTCTATTTTGTTTATTGTTGGTGATCTTTAATTCTAGACCATTCTGCCCTACTCTCCAGGAAAGCCAAGACAAACAAATATAAACCAAACAAAGAAACCTGCTCAGCTTTCTTTTTTCTTTTTTTGCATGTGTGACACATGGCCATACTCCCTTTCCTCTGACCTCTTTGCTCTGCCAGACATAGGACTTCTTTTCATTTGCTTGCAACATGAATCTTAGTTCACATTTTTGTGCCTCTGATTTTTGCCACTCGTCTTGTAATTAGAGCATCCAAGCATATGATCTGTGCAACATCCTCTCCTCTATTTCGTTTTCACTTTGAGCTACTGCACTCAGCCACCCACTTCCTGTTACGCCACACATATCATTATTTTAAAAAAACACCCTTAATTCAATAATATTTCTCATATATAGATGATTTCTAAACAGTAACAAAAATACAATATAACATTTTAACCTCACATTGTCTCTCAACTATTTTATCATTTCTTTACTTATTTTGATAGCAAAATTGCAGCAGGAGGATGAGACTATCATGAAAAGAGTGTCACAAAGCCATCTCGCCTCAGTATTCTGAGCCTTCCTTTCGCACATAGCGGGCTCCTCCCGAGTCCATCCTGGGCTCCTCCCCGCCTCCTTTCCTACTTACCCGGGCTTCCTGTTGCCACACTTCCTCTGGTTCGCCTTGCCCTTTCTCCACGGAGCAACTGGAGAACTGTTTTTATAACCTGCATACTGGGTCACATAATTCCCCAGTTAAAAGTATTCGATGGTTTTCATTTTTATATGTGTCGGTATTGTCATACCCTTAATAGAAGCAGTCATCAAAGAGGAAAGGATTGAGTAGAAGTGTAAAACCAGACAATTTTCCCTTCCTTGTCAGACTAATGAGACACTGGTATTCAACAATTAATTGCTATGGTTTATGGTCAGATAAAGGGCTTTGACCATACAAGTTTCTTCCATATAGATAGAATATTTATTCAGGAACCTTGCAGAACACGAGTAGCGAATTTTATGGTAGATGAGAACAGCATGTGTAAATGGCCCAAGGGCAGGAGAGCTGTGGGGCTTCTGAGTCTCTTAAGGTCCATGTGACCGGATCACTTGGAACTTGAAGGAAGGTTCTGTGAGGTAGTGGTAGGAGAGTGGACAGGATGCAGACCCTGCAAAACTTTGTAGATCAATTAGAAGAATTTGGATCTCACCCTAAGAGGCCATGGACACCAACTGAAAGATTTAAAAAGATGTTTCAGTTTTGATTTTTAACAAGACATTCTGGTTACTCCTTGATGAATATGTACTCTTTAAGAGCAGATGTAGATAAATTAATTGTCATAATTTTGATGAAAGAAGTATTGTAGCTTGGTCAGAGTGATGTTAGTTAAAATACGAGAAGAGGAAACATTCAAGAAGTTTTAGATTTTGGATTAACAGAGATTAGGATTGGGAAACTAGTGAAACAGACATGTCAGAGATAATGTATGAGTCAAATTTGTAGCATGGGGAAGATCCACAGACTAGTCAGTTTTTGAAAGTAGCATTCAGGAGGAGGATCTGGTTTGGGAAAAAAAGGAATGGATAGAGTTCAAACTCTAGCACTGAGGTCTCTGAGATACTCAAGCTGAATTTTTACTATGTGACTTAAAGCTAGGAACTATCCTTGATTTATCTTTCTAAACTCCACTGCCTTATCAAATCTAGGTCAAGTTAATTTACATTTTAAATTCAAACCCTTCCCACTACCTGAACTGCTAGGCTCTCTTTTAGATTTTTATTTCTCAACTGTCTCTCTACTGCCCTCCTGTAATTAATTCTCCATAGAGCTGTGAGAATGTTACTTTTAAAATGCTGGTAGCACCATCAGGTCTCTGCTTTACACTTCATTGAAATTCCACATCCCTATCTTTGACAAAGGACCCTAAAGGAGTCTCTGTCTTCCTCCCCAAACTTTAATACCATCCTTTACTATTTTAATATCCTTCTCTCTATTCCTCCATTCTTCTTAGAACTCTGTCTTCTTCTCAGTATCTGGGTTTTGATCTATGTACCATTTGATCATTCTATGTAAAATCAGCAATTCCTTAAGGCCTGTGGATTTATTGCTGTTTGATGCTATTTATGTTTAGAGTAGGAATCATCTCTTGGTATGTGTGTATGATATACACAAGAAAGATATGTTCAATGAGTTTTCCTTCTGTTTATACAAGATAATATATTTTTATACCATTAAAGATTATTTGAGGACTAGGATGTAGAAGAGATATACCAGCAGGAAGGGAGAATATTGTTGTATGAATAAAAATGCTTTATTGCTTTATTCACAGAAGACAGCTGTTGGTTAGCATATGCCTCCCAATCTTGATTAATTATAGAATGAAATAGCAAAAACTGTGGCTATGATCATTTCAGAGTCTTCTGAGTAGGACTGGCCAAAAAATGAGAAATCCTTGTTTTACTGCAGTGGCTACTGAGGTAAGATATTCATTCAGGATTGTAGCATGAATGAGATGAACGTGATGTAAATATTAACACAATTCTGGTGAATTTCCCATAGGATTGTGTTTCAGTAACCTCAGGAGTATCTTGAAAATGTTTAATTTTATTACTATAGGGCACTTTTTAATCATTGAAAATAAATCTCTCAAAGAAAGTAGAGCAGCAAGAATAATAAAGAAAATGCAAATAAACATTGTTCAAAATTCATAAAATTTGTCTGGTTAGAAGCAGGAATTTGACAGACAGAAAGAACTTTAAAATAAATCCATCATTTCTACCTTATAAATGTTATGACATTATTCTAGAAATGTGAATAAGATCCAAGTTGATTTTTGAGCAGACTGAGTGGATTACTTCATATCTAGTAAATGCCAGATAGCGTGGCTCCAAAACTCAAGAATGAAAGGGTGATAATATAATGAATCTAGAAATCTAAGAAAATATAAGCAGTTTAAAAGGGCATACATTTAAAATGAAAAGGAATTGGTGAGAATGGTGGAATCCAAAGGAGAGGCCTAGGAAGAGAATGTCATGACAGATCATGAGATTCTAGAGCTCAAGGCAAGGGGAGCTAGGGAAATGAGCTCTAGAAGAAGGAAGGTAATAAGTGACACTCTTAAATGGTTTGGACGAGATAGTTCAGGATTCAAAGAACCACACTGGACAAAGACTGAAAGGAGGCAAAGGGATTTGTCATCTAGATATTGGTAACTCTGATACAAATAGCTTATTCTGAGTGAGAGCTGTACTCTTTAAAGAACGAGAACAGTATTTTTAGAAGCTTTCTAACAAACTTTCCTTAATGTCTCTTGGGCCAAAAATATGACATCTGTCAGTTACCAAATCTATCTCTGGCAAAAAGAATTTGAATGACTCAGTCCTACACCAGTTATGATTTACTTAATGAGCTACAGAATCTGGCTTTCTTTTAAAGCACAAAGACTAAGTAATCTCTGAAAAGTATTAAACCTATAAATAGAGGAAAGGCAATGGATCAAATAAATAACTGATAGTGTCCACCACAAAGGGAAATTGTGTAGAGCAAGAGACAGACAGAGAAAGAGACAGTGACTGGGGTGGGTGCTATTTTCTCTGAAATAGCTGGTGACATCAATAATAAAAGGATAGAGATGATGCTAGAGGCCTTGAGAGGGTTAAATTTGAATGGCATCAGTGGAAGGAGTACGTGTGTCTGAGAGCACCCAACCTTCTGGGAGATTCACTTTGAGACCACAATATTAGGGGAGGTAAGGATGACACACAGGCTTAAGTACTGCTTCTATGAGAAGCCCGGGGATGAGGCAGCCAGGCAAGCATGCTTTTGATTTTTTTTCAAGGAATTACAAGCTACTTTTAATACTTTGGGGTTTGCCCACAGGAATAATAAACACTGGGAAGGAGTAATCTCCTCACAGATAGGTAGGAGAGCCCAGGGGGACAGAGGCTCCCGAGCAGAAGGAAGTGTAAAGGGACCTCAGGGCACAGGGGACGCCATCGGTGCTGGGACCTTGAGTGCTACAGGAGGAAATGGGAGCGTGGTGGGACTGGCTCCAGGCGCACAGGCAAAGGGCAGGAGGGCTGGAAGGGGAGCTGCAAAGCTACTCGGGTTCCTCCTTCTTGTCCTTTGCCTTTTTCTACTTCTGCTACATGATCTCCAAGTCCCTCTGCCTGCAGGCTTTTGATGAAAAAAATTGTTAGTATATATATCGGTAGCACATAATGCTTATATTCCCTGTGGATTTGGTGCATGCATGTAACACATTTTACTTCCTTTTTTCTTTTTCCCTCCTCTTCTTACCTCTCCACTCATCTCTTTATTCTCTCCCCTTTTGAGAAAGATCTGTCTCCCTGCTTTCTATTATCTTTGCTATTTTGCACTTCATTTATAATTTAGTTTTGTCATAGCAGATGTATTTAAATTTGTGTGTCTGATTTATTTTGACACTTGGTCTCAAGGTGCATTCATTTCCCTACAAGAGACTCAAGTTTTCTCTCTTTAGGGCAGACTAATACTCCATTGTGTATAAATGCCACTTTTTAAAAAAATCCATTCCTCTGTTGATGGACATATAAACTGCTTCCAAGATTTACTATTGTGTTTAGTCCTGTCTGTGTGTGTCACTGTATTATGACTTTTTTTTTTTTTTTTTTTTTTTTTTTTTTTTTTTTTTTTTTTTTTTTTTTTTTTTTTTTTTTTTTTTTTAGCTCTCTGGGGAAGATACCTAGAAGGGGGATGGCTGGATCAAACGTAATTTCTATTTCAAATTTTTTGAAAAATCTCTATACTGCTCTCCGTCTGGTTGCAGTGAAAAAGGTTTCTGCTTCAACTCCACCCCACCTCATCAGTATTTGTTCCTTGATCTCTTGCCCTTTTGACGATGACCATTCTTTATGGAGTAAGATGGAATCTCCATGTTGTTTTAATTTGCATTTCTCTAGTGGTCACTGACACTGTCTTCTGACTCTGTGTGGAGTCACACATTTCAGCTGGAAATGATCCCCTTGGCCACACTGTCCTTTTCAGACAGATGTGAAGCAGCCCTCACTGCAGATGTTTTATGGCTTTGTTCAAACTCACCTTAAATGTCCTGACTGGTGAAATTTCTCTGGCTTCCTTTGGGAGCTACTTTTTCATCCAGTGCTTCTGTATGGAAGGCTCCGCTCTCTGTGGTCACATCTCATGCTACTTTGTTTCCTTCTGTTAGTCTTCTTCCGGCGGAAGCATCCTCCTCTTCAGTGGGGTTTTGCATTCAACCTCTTGTCACACCTCTCTCAATCACCATCTGTACACTTATATATGACTGGGTTTTATTCTGTTTTTATTCTCATCACCATCTCTTCCACACCCTCAAATGATAAGTGCTTCTTTCCCTCATAATTACTGTGTATCCTGGGCTCTGAGGAATCTATTGTTTCTTACGCGATCTATTTTATTTCTATCAGTACATGTTTGCAGTATGTAATGCTTACATTCTTATGGCACATGTCCATAACACATCTTAGGTCTTTTTTGCTCCTCCTCACATGAACTGTTGCATATATGTGGCATATCCTCATGAAATGGACTTCTGGTTTTATAGTTTCTCTCTTGTGACTCTGAATTATCCTCTCTGCCTTCCTCCATTCTTGTTTGAGAAAGCCTACAAGACAAGTTTCATTATTTTGGTTCAACACATCCCAGTTACATCTTAAATATCTCTGTCTCTATCTCTTACTGCTTTAATATATATTGAAGATTGATGAAAAATTGACTTTTTTTCTGAACTCTATTTTCTTGTCCCCTCCCTCTTCAACTTTGTATAATGTATTTCCATCATTTAGAAATTGAAATATAAACTCTTCAACCCATTATGCTTTTCATAGTCTGCTCCCTCAAAGCAAATCCCCTTTTAATGTTATACATTTGGATGCAGTCTGTACTTTTGCTTATGATATTTCTCTTAACTGAAATGTTTTTACCACTCATCTGCTTATCCGATTTCCAACCATTTCTGTTGGTTTTTCTCAAATGTTATCTTTTGAAAAAAAAAAATTCTTTATCATCTTGGTTGTGAAATTTATTGCTGTTGCCACCCATTCGCAGTAGCAAATTTCCTGGTGACATTGTTATACTAGTTAAATTGCTGGTTAATTCTTCGTGAGGATTCCTTGAAGTCAGGATTCATTTCTTATTAACTTTGTGAGCAACATTGTTGAACAATTTTGCTCAAGTAATTTAATTTCCTTGAGCTGCAAATTTCTCATCTATAAAATGGCTGTGGTAATTGTCATTTCGCTGGATTGCTATGTTAAATAAATGAAAATGTTCAGCTATTAAATTTTATATAGGCAATTGTAAGTTACTCTTTTTGTATCCTTTTTATGTTTTAAACAATGATGGATTTTAATAAATATTAAATAATAATTTGGTGAAGTAAATGGTTGATTTATTCACTTCAGGGAAGTGACTCTTCCCTAAAGAGATTCCTTTTTTCTGTCTCTCTCCTTATCTCTTCTCTTTCCTTGCATCCCTTCTTTGGTTAGCTTTTCTTCTTAGTTCTATTTGAACTACCCTTTTTCACTATCATTTTACACTTTTGACACTAAGAAATTCTGGAAAGAAGTCTAAACCTTTCCAGATTATGGATGAAACAGATTTAGCCCAATGTCTGTTAGAGATAACCAGTCAGGCTGCAAATGCATAAAAACTCAATAGACATTTGAGTTTGCTCTCTCATGGGTGATAATTGAAGGGTTGATTTTGCAATTTTCTGGGCCTCAATGACCAACCTTCACCAAGCTTTCAAAGAAGTAATATGGGGTTGTTTGTTTAGTTCAAGTTTCTTCAGAGTAACCTTTCCACTGACATCCATGTGGAAAGATGTTATCAAGCTTATTTCTCTGCCTTGAGAATCTTGTGTGCATAGAAATTTCTAGAGTTTATGAAAAGACCTATTACATTTATGTCTTTTGGTAGTCATACTACACATAAGGATGAAGGAATTAAAGGTATAAAACTGGGCATCACAGATTGTGTAGAGGGAGCGATTTGGGGTAATCATTTAATCAGTAGAAAGGTGTTTGTTTACAATCTTGACTAGGATTTGTGTTTCACATTAGAATGGGCCACTTTGGGTTACAGACTCAGATATACAGCCCTCCACTTATCTGTACTGGACTTATTTTTAATCCTGAACATTTTGTTCCCTTTTACTTTTGAAAGACCTACCCACTACTCTTTCAGTTCTTTCTTTTCCTTGTCTTATAGAGAAGAAATTTTTTAAGGAAAAAAGTACTCAGCTATGTTCCTGAACATGTACCAGGTTAATTTCACAGAGGTAAAATTAGATATGGTAGCAACATAGTTGTTTATAGTCTTCTGTTAACTGTTGGTGCTAAGACCTTGGTGCTCCTAAAGGACCTTTCAAGTGACACTATGCTGAGAGGCCTTGCGCTCGAATCACTGCTCTGAGCTGAAGAAATTTTTCTATATTTTCTGGCTGTCTCTACAAATTAAAGAAGAGCTGAAAAGTTTAAATTCAGGTTTGTTTTGCTTAATTTTTAGCATTAATCAGGCTATTACTGGCGTTATGTTTTAGACATATCTTTTGCTACCATTTTAATACAGCTGAATTTATGCTGACTGAGAACTGATTAGACAACCAACCCAAGTCATACAACACAATTTTAACTGCCCAAAGAGTTCCAATTAATAGACTTTTGGGGGACTTGAAACATTCAGAGCCTTTGGATCTAAGCCATTCCCCAAGGCAGCATCTTCTGGGCATAAAGTGAAGGGAAGATCTGACAGTTATTCTCTTGATTTGATCAGTAAACTCGTCAAGTCTCTATCTCCCTGCTGAATTAGCTGGTTTGACTGTCTACGCTGATAAAATCAGGTGGATAATTGTTCAATTCTCCTTGCATCTTGTACACTTGCAACAAAACTTAGAACAAGCAGGAAAAAAATACAGCCAACCACTAGCTCTTTTGCTCTTTAAGGATTATTTATTATACTACTGATACACCAATTATCCAAGGTCAGACTATTATGTTGGTTAGTGTCAAGGTGGTGTTTTTGTTTCACTTCATTTCCATCCACTTTACCATAAATAAACTTATTTGGAGATATTTAATATTGCTTGAAATCTTAGCATCATGTTCTAACACGGCTGTGAATACCAGAAATGTTTTAGCTGAAAAATATGACATATAAACATGGCATTACCTGAGTTTGTGTTACTTAAAATATAGCTGCAGTCCCATCAAACAGCTCTGTTCCAAGAGCCAGAGCACTGGCATAAAAAAAGCATTAATTATTCAGCCTTTGCTCTGCATCATTAGATACTGAGGCCACTGATGTTTTACCACTTATCTCTCAACCCAGGGCCATTCACTGAAACCAATCTCCTATTTTTAATGATGGTGCTAAGCCATAGAGGAGACTATCAAATTATTATTTTTCCTTTATGAATAGTGACTCAAAGACTATTTAAAAGTTTTATTGCATTTTACTTAAAATGCTCCCTCCGAAAGTGGCTTTATTAAAAGCTGTTCTGTGCTCCCTTTGGGAAACTCAGTTAGATGGCGGTGGGGCAGGGCATGGGTGCATTAAATAATTTTTCCAATAAAAGACCACCACAACGTTGTGTTTTCTTTTTCTAAAAGGCAAGAAGAGAAGAGAAACAAATGTTGCTTTCTCAGATAGTAACGAGTAAACAAATGTTGCTTTCTAGATAGTAATGAGTAAAATCTTACTCCTGTTCTTTGCTCAGTAGGTTTGACCTATCTGCGAGCTGTGTGTGTCAGGGCATCGGACTTTGAATCCAGAAGCAATATCCTGGGTAGCTACACTCAGGGCAGCCCTGGGATAAAATAGTGCAAGGCATTGTCTCTATTCCAGTCTCACATCGTTTATAAATCCTGTGGATTTTCTTCTGCTAATAGCTTACTCCTTTTTTCTCCCTCAACTTCTTCTAATCTTCTTTTCTCCAAAATGGGTCCAATATCTCCTCAGTCTTTCCCCACTCATTTTTTTTCCTATCTTGCAAATCCTCGCTCACAAGTGTATCACATTCAACACTGCAAACAAAGCTAACAGGATGATTTTCATTTTCACGTAAAGGTGGTGGTGTTTGTTTACCTCAAAGCAATTGAGTTGATTTAAAGTTCTTAAAAGCTGGTTCCTCCCTTCCATAAACTGCCCAAGCCACGTGGGGCCCAGGAAGAGAGAAGCCAGTCCAAACCTCCAGTGAGCCGACCAGTGTACAGGCTGAGAATCAAGAACCCACCCCACCTGCCCCCGTAAGCAACCGGCTGGTTGCCAGGATAGGCTGAGTTGATAGCAACTGGTGTATAAAAACAACTCAATGCTTGCATTGTTTGATTGAGTTTAGAGGCCTAAGGCTGGAATCTGAGCATCTATTAGAAGGATAACAGTGTGCAATATAGCAAATATGAGGGAATTTCCTTCCGTCTTGCTTTCGAAATCCAACATTGTTCTGGGTGGTTCTGCTCTGACTAATTGTTTAGTTTTATTTAATGTTCTGTTTGACTGGTTTTATTGTTTTGTTTTATTTGATTTTACTACATCTGATGGTATAGACAGCTATCGTAAGGAAAACAAGATATTACGATAGTCGTAGATTTCCTGTCATCCTGCTTTGAAGTTCAGTACCACTTTCACTGTTTTTTGGTTTTGTTTTTTGCATTGGTTTTATTCTGTGTTATTTTGTTAGGTTTTTATCTCTTTAAAATAAATAAAGAACTTAAATAACAAAATATATTCTCAACTTTTTGACTCAATATTTTATCAAATTCTATAAATGATAAACGTATCTATTAAATTTAGCTGTGACCCCAACACAAAAAATAAGTAAAATATAGAAGTTTTGGGCAAAAGTTTAGACCAGGGTTTTGTCTGAAAAGTCTTCTGGTTATAGCAATAGTGTGAGTCTGCATGTGTGCATTTGTATACATACATGTAACTTTCTGTTTGTAGGGAGTGGTGGTTGGTCAGAGAGGAACAGAAGCATGTTTTAAAAAGTGACTATTTCATAAATGTCAAAAATATGCCAAAAATATAGCCAGGTGTGGTGGCACATAGCTGTAATGCCAGCACTTGGGAGGCTGAGGCAGGAGGATCATTGCAAGTTTGGTACCAGCCTGGGCTACAAATTGAGCTCAAGTCCTGCCTGAACTGTATAGTGAGACGTTGTCTCAAAAAGACTAACAAAACAAAACAACAAAAAATGCAAAATGACCTGCCATCGCTAGTTTTGCTTTATGACATAGGTCACTAAATAAGCATTGTATTTTTTCTCAGTGAACTTAATATAGTCCATCTAACTATTCAATACACTCTTCTATTCATCCAATACCCACTGAAATTTATGGGGTATCTATTTATACTTCTGGCTCCTCCCATCCTCCACAGTCTATAAATGAATCTATTGTTTTTGTTTTTTTTTTAATTCTGAAATTAGAATCTCTCCAGTAGACATAACAGTTCAAGATTGGAATGATCCTATTTAGAGTCTGCTGGGAATTTTACACATGTCACGAAAACATGGGAAGCAGTTATGCTTTTATTTGTCTCCCAAACATCTGTTTCCACTACCAGGTATTTGTCTCACTGTCTTATTCTTTTCTTTTGAATTCCAACTGTAGTACAGTTTTTAGTTGTTAAAAGAATTTTTTTTTTTTATTGCTATGGGTCAAGTAGTATTCTATTTTAACTCTCATGCAAACTTTGTGAAACAGATAATAAACGTACCTATTCTGGCATTAAATGCTATGTTAGAAGTTTTAAAATTTCTACATCTTAAAGACATCATTTCATTATTTGTGACTTTGATTTCTTCACTCATTATTCCTATGTCTTCCCTGAATATAACTCTTTCCCTTTTTAGATGCTCTTGAGATTTTGCTTTTCATCTTTGTTTTATAGGGAACCACCAAGTTTCACATGCGGATAGGTATGTAACTTCTTCACATTTGTTAAAAAGCGTTATTCGCTAGAAATTGGAAGGGAAGTATAGATTATGGATTCCGTCATAGCAAAATGTATGTGCAAGTCTTTGTTTTTGATCTAACCCTAACCTTTACTCCAGCTTGAAGCTGGAAGGTGTGATTTTCAATATGTGCACAATTGATATGGATATGACCTGTGCTAGAAAAACAGTGGAAAGGTCACAGAGAAAGTGCTCACCAAACCAAGGCCAGGCTGCTTGGATGGGAGTCCTGGAATGGACTCAGTAGTCGTATTATTTAGGGCAAATTAACATTTTGGTACCTCAATCTCCTTACATGTATGTAAAGGAAGATATCAATGGGGTACTTATTTCTTAGGATTATTTTCAGGATTTCTTTTTGTAATGCATACCAAGTGTTTAGATGACAGACACACAGGAAAGCGAGGTACTGTAGACTCAAAATGGGCACTGGAATTTGCACATAGCACCATGTTAGCTCTATAACATCAATTAGCAACATGCAACTTAGTCTGCTTTTAGCCTCCTGTGTTTTACTTAACTCACAGAAGTTTTATAGTTTGAGAAGCAGGAGACTGTTTTCAGGTAGGAAGGGGAACACGAGATGGAGGGAGGACAAGGAGACAGGGAAAGGGGGTGAAAAACTAATTTTAAACAATGGAAATGGAAGTTTTGCAAAAAGAAAGGGGACCAAGAGATGGAACGACAGGGAGGGAGAAGAGGGGCAGGGAACGAGCAGAACTAAGATGTGTCATGTACATTTACCAACTCTCCATGATAGATGAGATCTTAGTACGGCAGCATATGGCAATAAAAGTTTTTAGAGCAGTGATTTGCATAACATGAAAAATGTGACTATATGTACTTTATTAAGAAATGTAATGTACAAAACTGATTTTAGGCAAATAATATTGTACATACCTATGTTTACCATGTTAGCAATGAGTGACATATGACAACTAACCTAGTAAAATCTTTAAATTTCAGTATTTATTATTCTTTATTATAAATAAGAAAACACAAGCTTATAGGGAAACTTACTGCAAGGGTTCCACTAATAAAATAAAAACCATCAGAAATCAAACATAAGTTTACTTACTCTGTTCTCTTTATCTTGTAATAAAGCTGTGTGAAAATGAGGAATGAGAATTGAGTACCACTTTCTAATCAATAAGTATTTTTATGTTTGTGTCATCAAAAATCAAGAAAAACTGCTTATTCAATGTCACTTAGCACAAAGCTTTAGTTCTCTGAGAAAAACATACCATGGAAAGGAGAGGAAATATTCAAATAACTTATCCCATTGGTATTATTCTGCTTGTATGATTTTTCTGTTCATTTTCTTTCTTTTTTTTTATAATTTTGATCTGGCAAAATTATTTCACCTGAGTCAAATTGTCAATTGAGTTAAAAATAAGTGGTGAACATATACAGATGTGCTTTAACTTTGAAGCAGTAAATTAAGGGGACAAGTTCAGAGGACAAGAGAAGAGCCAGTGGCTAACAACTTGTATTTTAGACTCAACATTTCACCCAAAGATAACCAGAACGCCCCCGTCATAGGAATTTAAATCAAACTTGTACAGCACTTGTGGTTGATTTCCGGCCTCCAGCGCATTCCTGCAGGTTGCTTCTCCTGGCAAAACAGTAAGACTTAGCGGCAGCATGTGCAACGCAACGCAGCAGAAGGGAGATCTGCATCCAGTTCCATCCTTGCAGGCAACTGTGATCCTGCTCTAAATATCGTCAATACGATTTACCCACTGATAGTTTTCTTCTCTCGGCTGAATGAAAAAAACAAAACAAAACAAAACAAAAAAACCCCTGAAATAAAATCACTGTAAGTTTCTTCTGGTTCTACAAGAAGATATTCCAAAGGGTTGAAATTCCAGGTTGCATCACAAATTCCACATAATTTTCACAGATGACAAACATCCCTGTCAGAAATAAATTATGATGCTCAGCTAGGAAATTGAAAAGGTATAATAAAAATTTTTGAAAATAATGACTATGTTTCTCTACTGTTTGACACACAGTGATTTCTACAGATGCACAGAGAGATTGTACTGGGAAGGGCTGGAGGTCCTGGCTGTGACCCTGCTCCCTAAGACACGGGGATTTCACAGCTCCCTGAGTTCACCTTGCCTACTCTTTCCTGAATGCATTTTCTCTCATGCGTCTCCTATCTTGTACTTTTCCTGGCAATACAAATGCTGTAGTGTGATTGTCCTTACTTAATTCTTCATGTAAAAATTAGTCCATACTACTCAATATTTAAATATTTGGCTTTTTATGTGTTCTCTTTCTTCAAAAAGAGAATATTCTTTATGATACTTAGTAACATATCTGAGAAGAATCTTGTTTCTATAGTTTTCACACAGGTATGATAATGTCATTAAGGTAGATTGAAAATATTTTTAAAATATTCAGTCAGTATCTCTCCATCAGTACATCCTCACAGTCAACCAACCTTGGATCAAAATATTTGAAAAAAAATTTCATTTGTATGGAACACGCATAGACATATTTTCAAAAATATTTGAAAGAAAATTGCATCTGTATGGAACATACACAGACATTATTCTCTTAATAGAGTATTAAACCCATCATGTCAGAAGGAGTAGTAATCTAGAGATGACTGAAAATATACAGGAGGATATGCATAGATTATACTGAAATATTTTTCTTAGAAACTTGAGCACCTGTGGATTTGAATATCGGTAGTGTCCTGTTGCCTTAATATTGATAGAGAACTACAGTAGAAATGGAAGTACTTTTCTTTGTTGCATTTTCAAATAGGATATTTTTATTTTATAACTCTTGCATAATTGAATCTGTTTTTTCTCTTACCTTATCCATCTTCTGAGAAGTCTTGAACCCCAAAAGAACTTCTCATGACAGATAATTTTGTGCATTGAAGTAAAATGTGACATTCTGTCCAGAACTCCTCAACTCCTCCAATCTCAATGTTTATAGTGCATAAGATATCATCTATCACACTATAACATCTCTGTATTATTCATGCAGTAAAGAATTGTGAACATAAAAGATACCACAATTCTTAACTGCAGTGGATCAAGGAGAGGGAACAATTCTTTCACCCAGAATTTCAATTATTCAAAAACTGAGGAAGAAATTACAATAAAACACCACTCTCTGTGAAATAAAGCTAGTAAGATAAAGATCAATTTAAAATGAAGGAACCTAGGGGCCGGGGATTTAGCTCAGCAGCATGAGCGTCTGCCTGGCAAGCATTAGGTCATGAGTTCAACCCCTAGTACCAATAAAATAAAATAAAATAAAATAAAATAAAATAAAGGGACCGAGTTGTAGTATTTCATAAGGAAAACAATCTTAATCTGGGGTAATTTTCATTACAAAGAAATAAAAGAGCAGTTTACCAAAGCCCAAAAATTATACTACAAAAGAGACCTAGCGTTTCGTAATACAGACAACACAGAATGTAGCTGAGAAATCCTCATTCTGCTTACCTTTTTATGGTGTTTTTGTCCTGTGTGTGCTTTCTATTCATCCTGGTGAGGTCATTCTGGGGATCTAAGAGTCTGTGAGTCTCATAATGTGCTTTGATTTTTGTAATTTATGGACAATTCGTTTAGTTACTTTATTGGCCATTTGCATATAAATTTAAAAGTAATTCCAAGTTTTATGGAGCTTACCTTATAATATGGCCTTTCTAGACGCCAGGAACTAGTAATAATCAAAATATTGTATTAAACGCTCTAACATCCACTAATAGTTACATGTTATTTTTAATCCCAAAATTAGTGTTTGTCTGATTTCCTACAATAGTTCCTTATTGCGTTAATGTATATGTATCACCATTTTAAGATCGCTGGAGTTCCTGAATCATTATGAGATAGGAAATGAAGGCTGAAGCAAACTGGACAGCTGACTGGGCAGTGTGTCAAAGGTCATGAGTACCCACAACTGACTTGATGAGATATACACTAAAAAGGAAAGATTTGTGTGTAACACTGAACTCAAGCTGACTCCAGGTTTATGACTCCAGAGCACTGTACTTTGAACCAATCAGAAAAAGATATTTTCAATCCTTCATTTGAATCTGTGCTATTTGAATCCTAAACTGCTATTCTCTGACCTCCATTTGCATATGGACATAACCAATCAAAAGACACTGTTTCTGATCCTTCCCTTACTTCTGGTGAGAGACTAATGGAGTTTTTCATCAAACAATTTACATTTGACATGAGACCAACTGAGTTTTTGATAGGACACTTTTCCCAGTGTCATATTTGCCTATAATCTGATTTGTTATTTTTCTCCTATAATCTGTGTGTATAATGAATTATATTTAGACATTTTATCAGGCTACAACTTGCTGTTATGAGCCAAGTTCAGTTTAATGTTTTAAAGCTTATTTGAAAACAAAATTTTTTTCTTCTGTTTCTGAAGCTTTGGGTTGAACTCAGAATCTTGAAAATGCAAATGCTGGTGGGGCAGTGGGGGGAAAGGAAAACTTCTCTCCTGTTGCTGGGAGCTCATACTGGTGCAACCACCATGGAAATCAGTATGGAGATTCCTCAGAAAACTAGACTTAGAGATCCCACCTGACCCGGGTGTTTCCCTTTTGGATATTTTCCTGGAAGAATTAAAAGCATCATACCACAGCAATATCTATGCATCCTTGTTTATAGCAACACAATTTGTAATGGTTAAATCTTGGAAACAACCCAAATGCCTGTCAACAGAGAACTGTATAAAAAGACATGGTCTTTTTATACAATGAAGTACTCCTTGGACATAAAGAAGGATAAACTTGAGTCATTTATATGTATATGGATGCAACTTGAGACCATACTCATAAGTGAAAAAAATCAAAGTCACATGTGTAAATTTCATATTATTTCCCTGGTGTGAGAAGCTGAAAGAATACACAAGGACCAAAATGTACAATAGATATTGTGAAATAGGAAGAAACTTTTCAAAAGGAAAGAGGAAGTAGGCAAGGGAAATGAAAAAAATACAAACTTCTCTTAATTCATTGAAAAGAAAAATTTGTTCCAATATTGTCTGAAGAATTTTTTATGCCCATATTTTGTGCTCTGAGTAACTACTTTGAAGATAACAATGTGCAGTATTGTAACTATTGCTATTCTCCTATTTTGTTATGAAATCTTGTTCTATGTTTTCCATAAAATAAAAAAAGGGTAGCAAGTGTTGTATCACTGAGATATGCTTCTAGACTACAAAGAAAAAAAATTAGACAGTAAGAATGACTTTTCTCTCTTCCTCTCTTTTTAATTCATGTATTGCATTACATCATAAACCAGCTGAGACCCATCTCTTTCTGTGTTTCAGTGAGGGGTATATAAAAGTTTTGCTCTTCTTTGAAAATTTGGAGATTTTGTGGCTTTGTTTCTGCTAGATATTTCATTAATGATTGCAAAATGGCTCAAATTTTACATTTTAATTAGTGTTAAAAATTTGATTTCTTTTGAAATTTAATTATGCAAATTAAACTTTACCATTATCACAATCCT
Organism: Hydrochoerus hydrochaeris; assembly: GCA_004027455.1. Lineage (NCBI taxonomy): Eukaryota > Metazoa > Chordata > Mammalia > Rodentia > Hydrochaeridae > Hydrochoerus > Hydrochoerus hydrochaeris. The sequence goes on along the minus strand of PVLA01002202.1, from coordinate 238,510 downwards.
ACAAAATGTTTCTGTAAATTTACCTAAATTTAACTGTTTATTCATTCACAATTATATAGTTTCTCTTAAAAGTTAAGTTTGATTTTATCTTCAATTTCTTTGAAATACAGCATCGAGAAATTCCCTAGAGAAAGTCTGATGAAAAAAACTTTCATTTTTTAAAAGTAGAAAATAGCAGTCAAATTCACAACTAAAAAGTCTTATAGTCCAGAAATTCTAGTTTGATACTCATTTACTATTTTAATTTTCACAATGTTATTAGTGTTTCATTGGCCTCTCTTCTTTTTTTGTTGATGTGTTATGAATCGAATGGCATTATTTTATATGTGATTTGTGTCTTTTGGTTCCTGTAAGAATTTTTATGTCGTCAGTTTCACTACAGTGTATAGAGATTTTGAAACATCGTATTTCTTGCTACAACCTCTGCTTTCTGTATATGTCCATACATGTCTCTCATCAACTTCATAAGAATGCTCTGTATATTTCAAAAAGCTAGAAGATAAGATTTTGAAAATGTTTACAACAAAGAAATGGCAAATGTTTGGGGAGACAGAAATAATACTTTAAGTATTATCCAGTGTTCACATGTGTCAAAACATTACATAGTATCCAGTAATTAAGTGCAATTTGTATTTTATGTATCATGTTAAAATTCATTTAATAATAGAAATTGTAAAATTTAAAAGCTGTAGCCACTAGCTGTGTGTGTGCTGTCATACTGTAGCCCTTATTTACATCTCTGCATCTGGGAATCTGATGATGTGTAACTCACTCTCTTACTCTGCATGGTATCTTTTAATCACTTGCACATTTTCTTTTCCCATCTCTGTTTTCTGTTATTTTCTCTATCTCCAGTTCACTGATTATCCGTATGGCTATGTCTAATTTCATATTTAGTCCACTCAGGTACTTCTTTTAAAATTATATTTCCCATTTCTAAGAGTTTAATTTTTAAAAGTTATTGAACAACTTTTGATAGTCTCTCTTGCCCTTTTCCTTCCTCTCTCTTTTATCCTTTAGGCTGTGACAAACAGGAAGCAAATAAGTCTTTCCTTTTCCTTTTTTTATTCTGTCTTTATTTCTTTAAATAGTTTACATATTGTTAACTTACATTTTGTACCTGATAGTTATGGATTCTGAGCGCATTGGTTGCTTGGTCATGCAAATTTGTTTCTGTTGCCTGCTCAAGCGTGCGGTTGGTATTTTTGCTTGTTGAGTGTTCATTGTGTGCATACATTGTATTGAACCTTTTCCACAGGAACTGAGCGTGTAACCGGGAGACATTTTACTCTGCAGAAGTTTTGCACTCCACGAGGTCAAGGGTCAGTTCTGATGTGGAACCACATTTCATGATTTTGTGAGTAATACAGGAGTTTCAAGTTCTGTCCCACATCTGCCTGGGCCTTGCGGCAAGGTTTCAGAACGGCCTGCTGCTACTGGAGTCCGCCTGAGGTGAATCTCCCTTAGCATTACCTGCCCCATTTATGTCTAGTGCTTACTGATTTCTGTTCTAGTTACTTTTTCTCTCTTTAGAAATTTCTTTTGTGTTTAGCAAACTCAACAATTTATTAAAACTGTATTTGTTCTGATTTAACCAAAGTCCGGTCACATTTTATCTGAAGGAGATTTCAGGGTAATTAATTCACTCCGCAGTTATATTTTTGTTTTTCTTCTGGTTCTTTAAGGCTATGCCATTTAATTTTTGAAGCTTCAACATAGTAATTTTCATAGTAAATTATTAGTTAAAATAATTTTGTGTACACTTAAGTACAAAAAGTATGTAATATTTTCCCATTTGGCTGTTATTCCCATCAATATATAAATTTCTTTTAAAATTAAAACAAAATTCAAAAATAGCTAGAATTTCAAGTGTTAACTACCAGTGATAATTTTTTCTATAACTAAAAGTTCAGTCTTCTTTCCTTATTTTAATAATATCATTTCGAAGGTTTATTTGCATTTCTGGTAAAAGCACTTAAGATACATGCAAAGCAATCGCAAATTGTTTGTGGCATATTTATTAGTTTTCATTTTCTTTAATTATATCTATTTATTATTCAGAAGATTTCCTTTGGAGATCATAACTTGGAAGTAAACACAAAGCCCGTTTAACATCCAATTAAAATTTTTTTAGTTTTTTTCTCTGAGTAAAAAAGGAGAGGTTTTTTTGGTTGTATCTTCAGTGTTTATTGTTTAGTTTTATTTAAACAAGGTTAACATTCTTAAATTTTATATGTGTGATGGGTGTATGAGTGTGAGGCCTAAAAATAAACAAGAGTTGTTTATTTAAAAAAAAGTACATTAATCAATGGCTATTTTAAATGCAATTAATCCATAAATGATATAATTTAGCATAATTACTCTTCATGCATATGTATATGTAATGCCATGCATGTAGTCAAAATGGGCTAGAAGCTTAATAACAATAGAAATAACAGCTGAGAACTTTTACTTCCTTGGGTTCAAGATATTTTCATGGAAGGATTGAAAAATAATGATTTCAAAAATGTCTATACCAATGAAGTCACTTTTTTTAATGCATGTGCTGCTGAAGTGAGCATGACATGACCAGATTTTGCTTGAGAGATGAGTGTTTTGTTGAAAAGTTCCTTTGTTTCTAGAATGAATTTAAATATTTTGCATGAAAGAAGTGGGAATGATTACGCCTGGTAAATGGCTTAGAGCTCCTTGGTAAGGACCTAGTGCTCAGTTCTTGGCCCTGTGCTGGGCTTTCCAAGCCAAACAAGCAGATAGGCTTTCATTATTTTCTTGACTTTTTGTATTTGTTGATAATTGTTGTAATTAATTTTTAATATGAAGACTTATAAAGGATTACTTGGGGATTTAACAAACCAAACTTGTATTAATGAAGCACGAACTGTCCAAATATTCTTCTCATATCAAACTTTACTAAGCAGTAATAGCTCTTTCTTAATCAGGGGCTGATCCTAAAGCATCTGGGAAATAAGATCTTCAGAGTGATCACCAGCTTTGTGTGCACAGTGTCCTGACAGGTGGAGTTCAGTTTATTAGATCAAAACGACTCATTTTCCTTAAACAAAAAAGCTATCGCTTAACAGGCAGCTGCTAAACATGCTGAATACTGAGAATCTTAATTCCATGTTTATAATAGTAAAGCCGTTACTTTACTATTAAAGATATACAATTAAAGACATAAAAGATATAAAATTTTCACAATATCAGAGATTATTTATACCTATTTCTACATATTCTCAATGTTTGTGCCAATTTTTACATATTCAGACTGCATATTCTAATTTTTCTTTTCCAAAAAGAAATGAAAAATTTAGTAAGTTTTCCAAAGTCATGGAAAATTTGTGTTCAATATATGAATATCATTATATTTCCAATAATTAGAATTTATAATCAAATTGCTTTAGAGAGGAGGATTGCCATGTTAACTAGAAAAATGACAGGAAAAGTAATAAAAGATACCATTTATTGATAGCCAATATGCTAAACACCGCATTTAAGGTTGCACTCACCTGACTTTATTTAATCCACAGAACATTCTTAAGGCGAGTTTGTGTTCATAGAAAAACAGACATAAGGGCTGAGGATTTAGCTCAATGTTGTAAGTGCCTGCCAGGCAGAGTGCAAGGTCAAGAGTTCAATCCCTGGTACCAAAACAAAAACAAACAAAAAATAAATATAACAGAGAACAGATAACTTGTCACAAACTCATATCATATTGTATCTGAAATAAAACTGAACTCCAGTGTGCTGTGTACAAACCTGGCCTTTCTCAGAGTCTAAAATATGTGCACAAGACTTAACACTCTATATGTTTGAAATGGGATACACACTCTGTGAAGTGTGCAATGTATATGCTCTTTAATTGGTTGATTCCCAATGAATTAACTTTTGCATAACTGTAAGCTATAATCTGGAGGAAAGAGGAGGCTCATTGTATGACAGATAAAATAATATGAGTTGATTTCAGTTGTTTTCCTAATCCTGGAGGAGTGCTTTGGAAAACAGGATAGATACGCTGTGTCAGACGGACAATGAAAGATTCAAAGGGTAAAGAGAAACCATTCACCCTTGCCACCTTTTTATTTCTTTTCTCTTATTCCTGTCAAAGACTGGCTCTACTTCATGCTCAGAATAGTTTTCTAATCCTTGTCTACAAAGCCTCACATATTCCCTTATCAAAAACTTGCCTGGATGCCAGCATCTCTGAGGAGCTCTATCCTGACGATAGGTTATATAAATGCATCCTCTGCTGCTTCTTTGACAATGGCATTCGCCGAGCAACTTTCCTTTAGAATTTTAAACATTTTCCTCAAAAATGAAATGAAGAAAATTATATCTCATTTATCATCTTGTTTTGTGTGATGTAAATCCAGACAGGTTTTTGACTACTTTGTATCACATGAAGGTCAAGAAATATTTAGTGCGTTAGATGGCCAATTTGTCTGGTGGAATCCAGGCTGGAAGATGTAAGACTGGTTTCGAAAAGAAATGCTTTGCAGTTCTGAAAGATCGGGTCAATTCTTTATAAATAATGATGGCACAACCCCTTGGTCATGGTGTGCTGTTGGTTGTGGACCATCGTGGCAAGGAATGCACAGTGTCACTGGAAGAAACTCCAAGTAAAGATGGAGTGAATGAATGCTAATCCTTCAAAGTCATGGAGGAGGGAAACTAGTTTCTATGTTGGAGTAACAGCAATTTTAAAAGAGAGGGTCATAATTCTCTTTTTTCAAAATACAATACTTCAGATATCCAGTTTTCTCAGTGCATTTACAAGAATCTGAGGAAAATTGGAGCAAGTTTGAACGTCCTACAGGGAAAGTAGTTCTGCCAGAGACACCCAGAATTGGAGCAAAAAGGGACATAGGATTGGGGTGCTGAGTGATATGAGCTTCAGTATTAGGGAACAGGCTGTCTTATGGTAGAATGTTTGCGTTCCTCCTCAGTCTTCATAGGAATCTAATCTCCAGTGCAGTCATATTGACAGGTGGCACATTTAGAAATGATTAGACCATGAGAATGGGGACTGTGTGAGTGTCACTGAGAGACACTCATAAGAGACACTCGATGGAGTTTTATCACCACTTCTGCTTTGAAAGGATGGAATAAGAAGAGGTGATCTGGGAGGTACAGCCCCTCACTGGACACCAGGTCTGCAAGGGCCTCAATCTTAGTTCTCTACATCCAGAAATGTGATCAATATATTTGTTTTAATTATAAATTGTTTGGTCTGAGGTATTTTTGTATAGATAAACCTATGCAGATAAAGACAGATTGAAATTTGACCTTCCAGAGGGAAATAGAATATTCAGACTGAGAATTTTGGCCAATTTAATTAATGCACCAGCATTCTAAGCTATTGCTGTCCGATAGCCAGATTTCTTCTTTTGTATCCTGATGGTATAAAAATTCCTACAAGTGCAACACACACAGCTTGGGAGAGGGAAAAAAGGCTTTTACAGATTTTCAAGTCATAGAAATTTTCAAGAATATGATCAAACATCAGAAATTCCTAACAAAATCATTTTTGTCCTTTTATTGTTGTAATAACTAAAGAGTTACAGGCACAGCCTAAACTACTCATCTTTTCATAAATTGCTAGAAATTTTGCTTTTAGCAGTTGTGCCTGACACGCAGGCATTGATCTCAGCATCTCTGGAAATATACCCCATCAGTCTCACTGAAGCAGGCTCCATCCATCACTGCTACAGGAAGAAGGTACCCTTTGCGGGATCCTTCAAAGGGCTGAGGCATGTTCCCGTTAGTCTGTTGGTGGCAGAGTTGCTGCATTTGTCTGGCAATTGACCGTGACTCCCCACCAAGTCTGAAGGTGCAGGTAGCACACCTAACAGTGTGCGCACAAAGGAAGATCAAGTTGGTCTTCCCCTGTCCTCTGCGTTTCATGCTCACTGATCTCAGCAGAGTGTCACTCTCCCCTCTCTGACAGCCACTCACTTCCCAGGCCTGCTGGGTTTGCAGACTGCCTTCCTATTGTAAGTGTGCACAGGCTGATTATAAGTTCACCACTTTTCTCTGCCCTTCTGTACAGTGTATTATCTATGACAGATGAGTGCAATAAAATGAGTCAAAAAAATTTTTTTTTCCCCTCTTGCAAACAGTACAGTGAGCTCTACCCCACAAAGGCAGTTGAAGTAAATCTTTAACAGTATCACCACATTGACTTTCATTCTCACCTTCCTTTCACTGATTTTTATCCCGGGAGTTGTAAAACATAGTTTCACAATGTGACCGTTCTCTAGTCCTCAGTAGAATTAGTTACACTGACAAGAGCACTGTTTTTCACAGACACTCCATCACCACTCGGCCGTGGTTGCCTCTCTTTCCACAAATTTTACTTTATAGATAAAAGCTCAGAGTTTCAAAAGATGAACAACTTTCAAAAAGTCAAGCTTTCATTTTCTTAAGATAATACAGTGCTGGAAGCTATTGGAAAAATATGATGGAATAGTTAATGGGAAGAGAAAATGTTTTTCTACATACTAAATTCTGTGACAGGACACATATGTAATTTTATAATTTTGATTTTCTCTGGGTAGTGTAGGTGTATATGTGGTTGCTTGCTTTTCTTTTTAAAAATTTATGAAGATACTTGGATTTGTAAGATTTAGACATTTGGAAAGAAAAAAAGGCAAACAGACAATGTAAGAAATAACAAATACCATATGGTTTTTATTTTATACTATTTATCCAACATATGCAGAAACCAATCTGAAAATAAAAGATTTGTACAAGTTTGTCATTTCATGTGGTGTCTTGATAGGTTTGGGCTTCTTAGACAAAACTCCATAAACTGGGTAGCTGATAAGCAACACAAATTCATTTCTTATAGTTCTAGAACCTCAGAAGTGCAAGGTCAAGGTCCCAGAAGATTCAGGATCTGGCAAGCGGGCACTTTCTCTGTGTCCTCACATGGGAGCAGGAGTGAAGAGTCCATGTGGGCTGTCCTCTTTAACAATCAATCTCAGTCAGAAGGGCTTCATCTGCAGGACCTACTGACCTCCCAAGAACTTAGCTCTGAAGACATCACCTTGACATCAGGATTTCAACATGTAAACATGGGAAGTTGGGCCTTCAGCTGACGGTGTGTATTCATCATAAAAAGGAAAGATATTTCAGAGGGGAGAGGCATACAAGACCACCACTCTAATGTAATAATTTCTATTTTTTAAATCACAGGTCATTTTAAAGCAAATAGCAGTACTCTGTAGGAAGGACACACTTCAAAGCATCTTTACAGAAGTACTGGCAAAAGATTCACTTGAAATGAAAGAACCCACAAAAATAGTATTTTTTTCTACTTAACAATTAAAGGATAGCTATCATTTTCTTTGCAAATTGTTAATACTTCAAAGGACAGTTATTATATATGCTTTTTTACATCATTCTTTCTTCATTTATTAAATTCCCCTACCCCAATGTTCTTACTAAGTCATAATTCTCTTTTCCCACACTCAATGATCAGGAATCTCTGGGAGAGAACTGGGGAGGGAAAGAATTAGACTGGGAAGATAGATGGTAATGAGCAAAGAGGGAGCTTTGGAAGATCACATTGTAGAAATCAAAGGATTGAAGTAAAAGGAAACCATGATGCGTTAGAAAGGTAGTCTGATAGGTGATGTTTTATATTGATAGAAACAAGACAAATATAGATTGACAAAATTTAAAGCTCAGATAGAGGGAAAACCAAATACAAAACAAAACAAAATAGTGTACAAAAACAAAATAGAAAAAATTTGAGCTCTCTCTAGAATTTATTTCAAAGGTACCAGAGCCTATAAAACCAGCTTGTGCCTCTGAGACTCTTGTAATGAGTCATGATTGTGACTGAAGTAGTCGTGATTGTATTCTTGGTGTTAATGCTAGTAAGGATATGAGTATCATTGAAAGATCAATAGTATTTATTTTGGATCAATATCCTTGTTTATCAGATTTAATATTAGAAGAACATCAGATCTACTCTGTATATTTGAGAATTATAAATATTTTTGCAAGATATAAAATCTATGTCAATAAGCTAACTATTATAAATTGAAATTTGCAAGGTTGCCAGGTTTAGCAATTACAAAAATACAGGAGCTCAAAACTCTCAGTTAATTTGAATTTCAGATATAAAACTAAATAACTTTTCAGTGTGCCTCATACAATATGCAGAATAAACTTACACTATTTGCTGTTCTTCTAAAATTCTAATTTAACTGAGTTTCTTCATCTGGTGACCCTAGAAATTATGAAAAAAATATTATATGTTCAGATTATTGGCTATTCATTTATTTTAAATACTGTATAATATGAATTAACCCATTTTAAATATTATTTATCACAATTTACTGATACCTTTAATGGCAGCTGTTTAAGCTCTTCCCTGTTTTTGACTATTACAAATGATACCATAGTGAATATCCTCTTGTGTATGTCTCTACACTCATATCTGAGAATTTCCTCAAGTATATATATGAAAATAGAATTGCTAGGTTATATTTTACGTGCATCTTCAATTTTGAGAATTTATTGCAAACTAGTTTTCCTTTCACCAGTAATGTAAATGTATGAGATTACTCACCTGTGCTAACCTTATTCACACCCAGGGCTTTCAGAGATTAAATTATTGATCATCTTGACTGCAATCTAATTTGCATTTTTGATTATTAGAGGAGGTTGAATATGTTCCCATGTACTTATCTACCTCTCTGATACTGTCTTCAGATGTGTTAATTTCATTTGCTATGTACGCATGTGCTAATATCACAATTATATCCTGTTGTTAAATAAAATTTTGTAATGGGCCATTTTTTTGGACTAAACCTTGTTCTAGGCACTACCAAAACGAAATGGAGTCATCCATGCTGAAGTTTTACATCACTAAGCCAAAACTAAGATTTTTATTTGACTTTCTGAGACAGTAGGAACATCTCTTAATATATAAACCCCCAAAGAGGCCAAGTAACCCTCTGCTTTCATATTTCCAATGAAAGTTAACTTTTTGTTCTGTGCTTCTGTTGTCTTTGGCTTTTCTCTGTTTATAAAACCAGCCTCGGCTCCAATCACTGGAACACATTCAGTTTTATGGAATGAAATAGCTCATAATTCTAGAATCACAAGTAAAAGCCAAGGAAGACCTTTAACTGGGTTGTAATTTAGTGTTTTGAGCCTATCTTGGATCAAAATCTAGATGCAAGGGGTGAAATGACTTTTTTTTTTTTTAGTACATTTAGTAAATGATGATTGTATTTTTGCTGGTAAGTGACTATGTGCACATAACGCAATTTAATTCTTTTTACTTCCCCTTCCTTTCTTCCTCCCCCTCTCCCTCTACCTCTTGGCTCCTTTTCCATTTACAAAAACCTATTTCCCTGTTTCCCATACAAGGAATTTATCAATGGTAGACGTTGAGAAGGAACCTCTGAGTTGGTGAGAAACAGGGTAGAGAAGAGAGAGTTGCTCCACAAGAACAGGACAGGACGAGCCTCAGTCCAGCTCCTCCAGAACTCCGGAAGATCCTTGAACAGCAGGTTATATCTGCCTGGAGCCAAAGAGTGGGTGGGACCTTCACATCTCTGCCAAGCAAGATCTTAGCCCCAGGCTGCACTGAGGAGCACAGTAACTCCCACATACCTCCCAGCAGGGTATCTCTATGTTCCCACCGGCAATCCTACAGGAAACTTGCAGAAATCAGTAATAAACTTTAGCAACCGTAGCAGCCAGTACAAAGACCTGTCTGGGAGTTTGAGAGGGGCATCAATCATGCTTTCTACAATTACTATAGCTTCACAATGAATACTTTTAACAGGTAGATTGTTTAGATTGTTTTTCTTTTTCAAATGGAGCGTGATTTCTCTTGAATATTTACTTTTATATGTAAAGTTTAGGGTCAGTTTATCAGCTTCCATAAAATAGTTCCAAAAAATAAAAATAGTTTATTGAACTATCTTAACTAATGAAAGGACAAATGTATGCTTATACATTTGATGCTATTTTGTTAGATTTATTTTCAGGTTCCTCAAAGCTCATACTGTTAATATGAATGAAATCAATATTTACATGAAATTTCTAATTAATTGTTGCTGCTCCACAGAAATGCCATCTTTAAATATTTATTATTTATGAATGATACTTTTGCAATTTTGCTTAACTCTTATCAGTTGCAATATTTTGTGTAAATACATTTTCTAGACATTGGGAGTTTTGTTTTTTCCTTGTCTTTCCCTCAGAATGTTGCATGGGATGGGAGCTTCAGAAAATGTTGTCAGAGCAGGTGTGCTTGCACGGTTTTGCTTTCTTCTTGACTTTCAGGCGAGCATTTCTGATGTTTACCCTTTAAACTCTTTTTCAGGTTGAGGCCATTGTATTTGAACACTGCTTTTCTATACTGGCTTTGGTGCTGCTTATGGCTTTGGTTTCTTTTTAACAAAGGAATATTGAGGGGTTTTTTTTTTCTTCCAGTTTTTAGTTTTCTGTATATACTGAGATGAGAGATGAAGCTAGATTGTCACTTGATTGGCTTGGGAACCACCTAGCGCATTAGCATGGTGTGTCTGGGTGAGTCCTGGAGGTCTGACCTTGGATACCGGCTGGTCCCCTGTCCTTTCTTTTTCTCTGTTCCTCTGCTCCATGAGGTGAGTAGTTCTGCTCTTCCAAGCCCTGCCGCCCTGTTGCCTCCATCCTGCGGAGCCATTTGACCACAGACGAAATCCTCTGAAAGGCTGCGCTAGAGTAAACTTTTCTGTCCTTACAACTGGAGTGTCAAGTATTTTGTCTTAGAAACAGGAAAGTTGACCAATTCATGAAATGACAAAATGCTTTTCCTACTTGAATCGTGTAACTATACATCAATACATTTCCTAAAGTTAAACCCTATCAATCATTTATGCGATAAAACTTAGTAGCCACAAATCACTTTTTTTTTTTTTTTTTAGTGCTGAACCTTGTTAGATAATATCTTGATTAGGACATTTGGATACATGTTTATAGGTAAGGTTGAGATATAAGTTTTCTTTCTCATACTGTTTTATGGTTTCGATTTTAAGGTTTTTCTATTCACATACAATAAGAGAGAACTGTATTTTTTTTGCTATTCCTTAAGTATTATGTAAAAATATAAATTGTCTCATGTTGTGTTTCATGTGTTTGAAAAGAATGAGGATTTTATATTTGTTAAAATGATTAATTACTTCAGCCAAACTGTTTACATCTTTGATGTTTCCTTTCTCCACTTAATAACTTGGTTCTGAGAAAATCATGATGCTATCTCAAATTGTAGTTATTTATTTTTAAAATTCTGTCAATTAATCATTTATATATTTGTAATTATAGTATAAGTTACATATAGTTCACATTAACAAATGTTCATTATAAATTGTATCTTTTATTATTAAGTAATAACACCATCACATCCAAGAATCTTTTTATGTTAGACACTCTTTTTCTCTAATATTAATAGTGACACATAATTGTTCTTTGGCACAGAATTTCACTGGTATATCTCTCTTCGTGCTTTACTCCCAATCTTCTTTGTAGTTTATTTTACATGTCTATTGTAAAATTAATACATTTTAATATTAAAATCATTTTATTGAAGCTAAGAATCTCTGTTAACAGATAGGCTTAATACATTAATATTTATTATGCTTACTGATGTATTTGAAATATTTTCCTATTTTATCTTGTCTCATAATTTTTATACTATCATGATTTTAATTTGAAAATTTTATTTTAAAGATAGAAAAATCCAACAAAACAAAACAGAACAAAGCCAATCAAAATGAAAATGAAAGAATGAAATGAAACTGGTACAGACCTTCAAAGCAGGGTACTAGGAAAACAATAGCTACCATAGTGTATCTCGTTATCTTCACAATAGTTGTCCATTCCATCAGGTATGGCAAAATCAAACCAAAAACAAAACAGAATAAAACCAATCAAAACAGAATATTGAATAAAGCAAAATATTCAGAACAAAGCAAAACAGTAAGAACTATATTGGATTTCAAAGACAAGATAGAAGGGAATCCTCCATATTTACTATATTGCATACAGTCATTCTCCCAAGAGATGCTTAGACCACTGGCCTCCCAGTCCTGCAAAATCGACAAGAAATACAAGCATTGAGTTGCTTTATGTACCTTAGTTGCTAACCACTCAGCCTGTGCTCTGAACCTACTGATTGCTTGGGGGTGGGGTGGCGTTTGACATTCTCAGCCTAAGCACAGGTAGGTTCTCAGAAGACACTACCTGACATTTCCTGAAACTCCTGCAGCTCACGCGGCTTACCAGAAAGGCTGGCTAGTTGGCTTCTTCATGTTTTTTTTATTTTTTAATTTTTTTTTTATTTTAAAGAGAATAAAACAAAAGAAGACAGATCTAAGCAGATCAGAACAGAACAATGTACATAACACAGCACTTCACAACAAGACAATTGGATATTCATTTCTTTCTTTTTTTTTTTTTTTTTTTTATTGGTACCAGGGATGGAACTCACGGCCGCGTGCTTGCAAGGCAGGCACTTATGCTGCTGAGCTAAATCCCCAGCCCCTGAAAATTGGTTATTAACAGTAGCTATCATAATGTCTCTTTTTTTGAAATAGTTGAGCTTAGCTTTACACACAATAATGTCAAACATAACAAAATAGAATAAAACCACTCAAGAGAATGAAAGTATTGCAAGGCATCCTGAAACAAATAACCAAAGATGGACTTTGGCTATGGCTTCTTCATGGTTTTAATTTTTAATTTTTATCATTCTTATTTGCTTTCTATTGAACTGGATTTACTTCTCTTTCTTTATTATTTTAGAAAGCAGGAGTTACACTTCTGTGCTTTTACATAGTCACATAATACTTTTTAATATTCATTTTAAAATTGATTAACAGTATTATACCTGTTAGGGGCATAAAAAGTTAATATTATAAAAGTACAGAGTATAATGGTGATTACCAAAAACTATGGTACTTGAATTGGGGGTAAGAAAATGTTGATAAAAAAAATACATAGTTACAGTTAAAAGGAATAGATTTCAAAAGGTTTATTTCACTGTAAGTCAACTATAATTAACAGCAATATACATTATACTCTTGAAAATTTAAGTGTCTATTATGCCCTCTTACTGCAAAAATGATAATTTTGAAGTACTACATTGGTAATAATTTAATATTTCTCTATGTTTGTGTTTCTATTATGTTTACCTTTTAAGCATATATGTAATTATTCCTAATTTTTAAAATCCCAAATTTCTTATCTTTAAATCTCTCTTCAACTGGTGAAAATAAGTGTCTCCTTCCTGATTGCTTCCTAAAGTTCCTACCACATCTGTCAGAATTTTGCTTGCTTGGTTTCTTGTGTCCATCTACCTTACCAGTTTCTATTTTCTTCTTCTTAAGTTTCTTATCTCATCAAAGCTTTGGTAAGAGTACATGTCTCAGTCCACATTTGAATAGATGTATTTTATATATTTCTTCTTGAATAGTTACTTAAGGAATAACCTTTACACTGACAGCTATTTTCCTCTGTACTTTGAAGATATTATTCCAGGATTTTCTGATTTTATTAGAAAATAAAAAAATTCACGTATTATTCCAAATTTCTTTTTTTTTTTTTTTTTTGCAGTACCAGGGATTGAACTCATGACCTCATGCTTGCCAGGCAGGCACTTACGCCACTGATCTGAATCCCCAGCCCCCATTCCAAATTTTTGATTTGGGGGTATTCTACATTTTCTGATAATTGCATTTAAGATTTTAAAACTGTTTTTGTAGCTCTACTGTTTCACAAAACCATATCTGGATATGATTTATCTTTTCGGCTTTGTATCACGGTTGCTTCCTTTTGGATCATTTCAGTCTTGCTGTATTTCTAGAACAGACTTAACAAATGTTTCTTCAAGTCTGCATTTCTCTTATTCCCTTTAATATTTACTTTCTGAAAATTCATTTAGCATATGTTGGACCTTCTTACTTTTTAAAAATTTGTCGTATCTGTTCTGTCATGCATGTTTTTCATGTCTTTGATGTTTTGTGCTCTAAGTCATTTACTACTGGTTGTTGGGAAAACATAGCTGACATACACAATTTGAAGGATAAAATGCTGATTTTGGCTCATGATTCAGAGGTTTCAGTGCATGGGCAGCTGGCTCCAAGAGAGAACCATGGCAGAAAAGCAAGTTATTCATCTCCTGGCAGCCAGGAGGTAGAGCATGGAAAGATTTGGGGAAGCATATATTGCATCCTTCAAAGGCCTGTCTCTGGTGACCACTTTCTCCAAGGAGGCCCCACCTACTAACAGCCCCTTTAGTTATGTGCTCAAATGGATGAATCTTTACCAAGCTAACATTCTCAGGATCCACTCCTCAGAAAACTCACCTGTGAGTGCAAAAGACTTTGAGGGGGCATTTTAGGTCCAAACCATAACATGTTATATTAAAATTTGGTTTTGCAAATCTAGATTCTAGTTTAATTTATTTCTTAACTTCTTTATTGTTTATTTGTGTGTGCTTGTGTGTTTTTATCTGTTGGTACATTTTTTACTTTATTGTAAGCCTGGCTAAAATTCAACTTGTCTAGTTTTGAAATAATACTCTGCTTTAATTATGACTTTTGGTCTGTTTTTAAACTCTAACTTTTTTTCATTTTATAGGTCTTTACTGTTGCATAAGTTTTAGACCTTTAAGTACTCAGCCTCCTATTTGTTTTGTTGCATGCATCTCTATTTGAATATACTTTTCTTTCCAGCTGCATGTAGGGTTCAGGATTTTGTTGGTTTTGTGACACCTCTAGCTATGTGAATGTGCATATGTATGTATGAAAAAAATGTCTTTGCATTCAGAAAAGTGAATTTTTACCTACAAAATACTTTTATCTTACTTTTGAAAAACTTATTAGGAAAACTATGTAATTTTCTAGATTAGCATCCAATATAAAATAATTGAGAACTGATTTTGTTGCTACTAAAAGTGATTCTCAACATAAGGGTAATTTTTAAGATAAAACTAGTTATAAAGAGACAGTCAATGTCATACATCTTGAAGTCCTGGAGAAGTTATTTTGAAATTCTCAAAGCTTATTTTTTTTCTATAATTCCTAACAACAACATACTGTATCTGGATTTAAAAAATCGACTTATGACATCCTTTCTCAAGAGAGGAAATAGAAGGAAGTGAGTGGTAAAAATGGATTTATTTGGCATTTAAGAAGCCTTCTAAGACATCTGCTATAAATAATTAGCCTGAATATATCAGATGATAAGTTATCAGGTGATAAATTATAAATGATAAGCATGAGTGATAAGAACATATCTGTAAAAAAGTAATCAGAAAAAAAAATGTATATTAACTTGACACATTTCCAATCTCAATAACACATATTTTCTTAGTAAGAAATAAGTTTAGAGTGGATCCTGGCTACATACCAGTCACTATCTGTCAAATTGGATCGAGGAAATAAAATTTTTATGTGTACTGCTAGTTTGCAATTTTAATTTCTTATAAGTGACTTTTTTTTCACCCACGCTCCATGTAAAGTTGTAAGCTAACCTTGGCCATCAAGGCTACGGGGGAGGATTATTCTAATTCCCTCTTCCACAGACACAGTAATTCCTCAATGTTCTATTGTTTAATCAGGGTATTTAACTATGACTTAACTTTCTTTGATTTGTGCCTATTTATGAATTCACATGACTTTGGGAAAGTCATTTTCTCCATTCATAAGTGTCACATTTTTCATTTGTAAACGAAAAATGATCAGTGTTTTCTTCTTTTCACACTTTAAATTTTTTACAAGTTAAAGATCTCTACAACATCTTCAGTAGAAATGTAGAGATACTGTTTTGCAGAAGATAGCCATGTTGAAGAAATGATAACCTCCACGTATTCCTAAAATAATTTTGCTCTTAATGATTCTGATTCCCACTGGAAACAAAATATAGTTGGCCCCAAGGTCATTGTATAAAACAAGAGTGTCAAAAGCAGAATATGTCAGTATTCAGTATTTACTCTGTTTAAATTTATATGATCAGTCAATAAAATCATTCATCTACAATTATAATGGAAACAAGATAGAAAATGAAAATAAATATTAGGAATAAAATTTTAGAAGACATTTGAAATTATGGTAAATGGTTTCTTGAACATTTTCTCTTTCAACAATGGTTTAATCGCTCATGGCCCCTGGTAAATAATGCAAAAGGTAACTATGCATGTAACTCCACAGAAGTGGAGATAATCATAACCAGGTAGACATGCAATTCAGAGCTAAGGTTTGTCCTTCTACAGCAGACATGCATTAGTGTACTCCCAAATACAAAGTCTGCTCTCAACCTTTTTCAACTATAATATAATATTTAATTTATAACAGCCTAATACAGGGATTATTATTTTGTACAATAAGAAGGTTCCTAGTAGAACATTTGTAGATTAAACCAATAAATCAACAAGACTAGCAAGGAAAAGGAGTTCTGTCTGATATAATCCAAGTATCATTTCAATCCTCAGATTTGTGTCCTTATTGTCATAAATCTTACAATTCTAATCACTCACCTATGAGTGTGAAAAGAAAGGATTCTTTTATGGAGTTTTCTTGTTTCACGGAAGAAAATATTCCTCATGAATCTCTCAGGAGACTCTCATTAATTGGGCAGAATTGGATCATATGCCCAAACTAGCTACTGGCAAAATGCTCTGAAATTTAGCTCATTCAAGATGCCCTGTCTTGTGTAGCAAGCACATGTTTGCTGAAAAGACTGCCAGCAAGGTCTATCATAGCTGTACATCCTAGACTTCTGTGAAGGATTTCTGCCCCTGGCCTACATCCTGCTGACTGAATCTGGTATAGACCCTTAGCCTGGAATATCCATCTATATATTGTCTATCATCCTGGAAGGAAAAGTACAAAACAAAAATAAAAGCAAAAATCCCTGAACTAGCCAAAATTCTCTTTAAGACATCTGGGGAAAGACACTGAGAATTGCTCTATTTATTTGACAACAGTTGAAATTAGCAGACATGTTGAACACCTGAGATCAATGGTAAAGCACAAGAGTGGGTCTGTGAATTCTTACTGCTAATGTCTACCAAGCTTCTTGGAAACCCACTTCCTGAAATATGTTTCTTTAGCATTTCCTGCATTGCCATGAGAAATCTTGTGTCTGTTGTACACACTCTCTTTTCCTCCAATGCCTATATCTATGTTTTCATTGCTATATTTTCACTGAAGTTTGTTCCAGTTTCAGCAATATTTCTTAGCCTATAATAGAAGCAGCAACTATTTGCTTGCATAGGGAATGTGAGATACATATCATAGATATATGAATGAAATTTCATTCTACATTCCAGAATGGGAAAATAACAATCTATGCTATCTATAAGCAATGACCGTCACTAGGCAAATTATGGGAATTGAGGTAGAATAGTCAATATGTAACCTTGAAGTGAGGGGACTGTTTTTCTACAACCAACATGCTGAAACAGCTTAAACATAAGGTCAGAAAATTATCTCAGAAGATGTCAAATTGAAGCATCCATTTGCAGTGCCAGGTTTCCACGATAAAAGTACAAACATAGATTAACAGAGATTCTGATGATTGAAATATGCAGATATGAGAGAAATCAGATACACTAGAGGAGCTGAAACATTGTCGATTTAGTCTTACAGAACTGTGTCTCTTCTTGTTCTGTTAAATGTGTCTTGATTTCCTTTTAGGTTATGCAGAAAGGCTCTTTGCTTTCCCTTCATCAACCATGGTTTGTGGCCCAAGCTAAGCCAATCACACTCTGTCTTGGCTCTGTATCTGAGAGAAACAGTAGATGTGACAAACAGCAGAGTGGATGGCACTAGTATTGCTATGTAGGAAATCCACTTTATGCCTGTTGACTGAATCTGCACAATGGTTGTGTTTCTTATCATGTCTGAGCCAGTATCTGAAGCTTTGCCTGGAATTGGGGAGGTAAGCCTTATTTTTCCAATCATTTGCCTATAATAGGTTAGCAAATTCAGGGGCTGTTTTAGGCATTCAAATGTCATAAAATCACTTGGACCAATCTGGTATTCCAATTTGGAAAGAAACAAATCGATTCTTAATTTTGATGACCTACAGGATTTTGTGCTTGGTTTACATTTGGAGAGAGAGGAAGAGAAAGTAGTTCAAGAGGATAAGTACTTTCAAACTTGAAAAAATAAAAAAAATTGTAGTAATGTTTATTGAGAGAAAAAGGAAGGGAGGTGTCATGGTTGATACATTGTGTCAACTTGAGCAGTTCAGAAATTTAGGAGACTCATCAGGGAACCAGGGTTCTTTGTAAATATTCTCATCCTGTGCAAGAGGAGGGCAAAGAGATTTTGTCAGTGCTACACTGGCCCTGGAGGGGTATGGTGACCTGCGTACAATACAAAGAAGTAAAAGAGGCCTTCTCTGCACTCCCACATTTTTCTCAGGCTGCTGCCTTGAAGTGTTGCCCCAGTGCTATGCCACCCTGCCTTGGAGCCAGCTGATTATGGAATGAAACTGCCACAAACAATGAACTAAATAACCTTTCCTTCCTTCATTTTGGATGTTGGGTATTTTGTTCTACCAATGGGAGAAAAGTGACCAAGACAAGAGGATAAACAAATTTATGTCTTTATGAGTTTAGCTAAAAAGATATTGAATGGTGACTTTGCCTCAATAACTGGTAGACCATATAAAAATTTAGGTTAGAGTTTAGAATAAAAATTAATAGTGCTGTCAAAATCTCTGCAGTGTCCCATTAACAAGTAGCTGGATGGCTGGGTATGATGAAATGAATACTGGAGAACCAATTCAATAGGAGCCACTTCCTAAAGAGGAGTCTCATGTACTGTTTTCTCAAATAAAATCTGACACTTTTGAACCAGCTATAGGTGGGGTCTTGCAGATTCATGAGTTACCTCAGGACATTTTTCTTTTTGTCACGATACAATGCACTTTATTTCTTTTTAATGGAGCTAACTTGTCCAGCAGCTGTATCTTTCTTGGCCACAACTTTTCTCCTTGATTAAAATTTAAGTTTTCAAAACTCTGCCTTACACTCCTGATTCCTACTATAAGTCTGCCTAAGAACATCCAACGGTACCCACTCAACAACCTGAATGTTGAGCTGTATTGAAATTTCCTTCACCAGACTAATTAGTTCATCACACTTAATATCAGTCTCCTGCAAAGTCTATATGTGAGCAAAACATAGACCAGTTTTCCATCTGAATATAACATTCATTGCTTCTAGTCTGAGAAAGTCCTTGTTTTCAGCTGAAATCTCCTGCAACTGTCCTTACTGTTTGGACCACTATCAGCATTTTGGACCACAAGCACCCGTTAGGTTGTGCTTACTGCATTCTGAGGTTTCTCTAGCTCATATCTCAAAACCTTTCCAAAATCTTCTCAAAAGAAATTCCAAAGGCTTCTGAACCATATGGTAGGGTATAGTCCCAGCAAAAGCCTCATTTCTTTGGTACCAACTTTCTGTGTTAGTGAATTTTCTCAGTCCTGAGATACAATAACACCCACCATTTAAAGGAGGAGAAGTTTAATTTGATCATTATTTCAGTCACAGATTGGCTGGCTACAAGGCAGAGATACTTTAGCAGAAGGGAATGGCACATTAAAGTGCTTATTTCATGGTACCTGGGAAGCACAGCAGGAAACAAGTGCAACAGCAGCCAAACACTCCAATATCATAGCTCCATGATCCTCCCAGAAACACTTAAAAGTGTATTTACACAATGTGTTAGTCCTATTTATTTTTATGTATTTTTTAGTTCTTTGAGACAGAGTTTCATTATTTAGTTCAAGCTGACCTTGAACTCACTATGTAGTCCAAGATTGCCTAGAACTCCCAACCTCCATAGTACTGGGATTATAGGTATGTACAATGCCCAGCACTGCTAGGCATTATGTAATCATTTAAATTGACATTTTGTGATTAATTGTCCCAGAAAACATAGTCTATCAGTTAAATGTCGGTAAAGTCACGTAATCACGTGTAATAAGTAACTATCAAAGTCTCAGTACAGTAGCCATTTATTTAGGTAAAAAGCTGGAGACTTGGATGCTCTAGGTTAGAGATAGTTGATCTTTGTGGATACTGTTCAAGAAGACATGGGTAAGTGAGGCATTTCTAATGATCTGAGCTATGGTCACTTACGTGTTTGTGTTGCACATGCATGACTGCCATGATCTAGATTAGTTTACTCTAGAATGGTTGGGACAACTCTGATCTACTCCATGTATTTTATCTTGATGCTGGTTAGCACAGACATGTCTTCCTGTAGGGGACAAATGGGAAAGAAAAGCAGCAACAGTTTCCTGAGAACTGTGGTCAGAGTTGACACATCATTATTTCTGCCTCATTCTGTTGAATAAAATAAGTCATAAGACCATTTCAGATTCACCAAGTATAAAAATAAGCTATCATCAGTAAAAATTATAAAGTTATATGTTAAAGAAAGTGCATATAAAGAAGGGAAGAGTATTGGGCCCAGTGAAACAATTTATTGCAAATGATGTTTCTAGGATCTTTCCATTTAATTCATGTGGGTCAGCATGGAAATGTTGATGGTATCAAGGGCTAACCTGGGTTAAATATAGTTATCAAGTATTGACTTTAATGTTATTTTTCTTCTAGAGTAATTTCTTCCCTTTCCAAATTAATAAAGGTCATGGTGCTTGGGACAAAATTGATTTTGCTAATCCTCTTTTGTTCATACCTATCAATCCCAAAAGTATGCCTTTGCTTGACAAGACAGATGAATACCATTATTATATTAATTAGGGACAGCCCAACTCTATATCATAAGGCCCTGACTTGTGAATGTGTTCCATTCTGGGACAGAGTTAGCAATTTGAATTCATTTCTAGGTCTGATGAATTGAGTCTTACACACTTTTGACACAAATACACAATGCATGTTGCCTTGTGGTTCCTAGTAGTCCCCCCCACAACACTGAGGCTTTTTGCGTTGCTTCCAGACATCCTGAGTCCTGACTGAGCACTGTACCACTGTACACTCTCACTGTGCAGTAAGCACACAGCAGCACAGCAGTGACCATGTCTAGCAGACACATGAGCAACTTTTGTGATTTGTTTGTATAGACAAATGTTCCTAGTGTGAAATCCACTCAGATCTGTGAAAGTTTCTAACTTGAATAGCAACTTAAGTTCCTAACTTATTATAATGAGGTCTGTAACACAATTTGATTTATAGGGACCTTCACCACCGCATCTGACTAATGCACATGTTACAGTTTTAATGAAGTAATGACTGAAGCTAATGCTGATACTTTGTAAAGGACCAAAAACAGAATGTTCCCTCATCTGCTGTGGTAAAATGGGTATAAACATGGTGAAAGTCAAATCCGATATAATACAAGGTTCTTAGATTTTATAGTTTAGTGCAGCCTCTTTGTTTTAATAGTTTGAAGCCTATTGGACTATCCTCTGCAAAATGTAAGGGTAAGTTTCATGAACTAAATGTTATCTGACATATTCACAAAGTCAGTCGTGCCTGGCTAGGTGTTATTTCCAAGTGAAAGTGGTATTTGGGAAGGTAAGAATGCCTAAGACTACAACTAACCAGATATTAGCTCAACTTGACCTGAAAAATAATGAAAAGTAACATCTCAATTGGGCAGCTTAGATAGCCAGTTCCAAGCTGATGCTCTATTCTCTGTGAGTCTCTTAACTGTGCCTCCTCTATGTCATCTTCATCTTTAGACCAGTGCTTGATAAAGTAGATTTTGGTGTTATATATGGGCATAGCCTAGCAGTTACCTTTTAATGGTATCAAAGTGAAAGCAATATTTTTCAGAATTCTTCTAGTACTTTTCTGAAGTGCATGATAAGCCCCAGCTCCTTTGTGCAAAAATTTCACTTAATCATCATCTATTCAGACCTCAATGAATATATTTTTTTATTAATGAAGACAGGCACAATCCTGCTTCCACAGAGCTTACCATGCATTTTTACACACTAGAAACAAAATTCAAATGCTATCTTTTGAAAATACTTGGTTTCTCATATTAATATGAAAGAAAAATCTGATAAAACTTCAAATTATAAATACTTGTAATTATAAACTTTTTGGGTAGTTTTTGTTTTTCATTATTTAGAGTCCTATTAGGAATAGAAAAAAAGAAAACAATTTCTAGCCAATAACTTGTTTGGCTAAAGTTAAGCAAAAACTAAGAAGAGAATCATCTTCTCTTAAAAACATAGGGCAGGTGATTCTATTAACAAAAAAAGGATAAGAATTCCTTAAATTAGTAGCAAAAAATTTTTGCAATAAGATTTGGGAATTGGACTCAAGTAGCTAATTAAAACTGTATTAGATAGCCGGGCCAGGCCCAGAGAACTCTGGGTGGTGAGCAGGACCCAGAATCCAGCCCCGGGCTGTGACTGCGCATTGCTGCAACATCCCAACGCATGGGGCAGACTCCGAACTCTGCTCTGGGGCAGTAAGAGCATGCCCTGCTTCTGGGGCCAGCCTGGCTGCACTGAAGGACCAAACACTAACTGGAAAGGAAAAATGGCAAAATGAAAAAGCAAAATGCAATCTCAAACATCTAGTCCACCAGGAACAAGTTCAGGAGACATTGACATAGGGGACTCCAAAAGTAACACATTGGAAGTCTCTGAAACAATAGCAAGTGAAATAAAAAAAAACAACTCCATGAGGCTATAGAGGAAATCAAATTAGAAGTATTCTCCCAAGTAAAGATAGAAATAATAGTCTTAATAAAGGAGTTGTTGAATGCAGCTAAAGAAGAAATAGAGAAAAACATACAGAAGCATGGGAAACTGATTGAAACCTTGAAAGAACAATATAAAAAACAAGAAGAACTCATGAAAGAAACTCAGAGACATCCAAGAAACAAAACATTCTATTTAAAGCATGCAAAACTGCTTCAATGAAGCTGAGGATAGGATTTCGGACCTTGAGGACAGGATCTCAATTAGTGATGAGAAAAGGATAGAACTTGTAAAAATAACAAAGCAGCATGAAATGAC
This sequence comes from Hydrochoerus hydrochaeris, assembly GCA_004027455.1. Taxonomy (NCBI): domain Eukaryota; kingdom Metazoa; phylum Chordata; class Mammalia; order Rodentia; family Hydrochaeridae; genus Hydrochoerus; species Hydrochoerus hydrochaeris. The sequence continues at coordinate 215,491 of PVLA01002202.1, read as the reverse complement.
AATCCAGGAGCTTCAAGATGATGCCAAGAGCAACAATGTAAGATTAATGGGCATTAGTGAAGATGCAGGACTCAATGCAAACAATATATGTAAAATATTCACAGAAGTAATAGCAGAAAATTTCCCAAACATGGAGAAAAAATTTGATACACAGATGAGTGAGGCATATAGAATGCCAAACAGTAACAATCAACATAAATCCATACCCAGACACATAATAATTAAGATCTCAGGCATACAGCATAAAAACAGAATACCAAAAGCTGTTAGAGAAAAGACACAACTCACCTATCAAGGAAAGCCCATTAGAATCACGGCAGACTTTTCAGCACAAACACTCAAGGCAAGATGAGCTTGGAGTATAGTATTTCAAGCCCTGAAAGAAAACAACTTTCAACCCAGACTGATGTACCCAGTAAAACTTTCATTCAAATTTAATAGAGAAACAAGGTACTTCCATGAGAAAGAACAACTGAAGAAATTCAGGTCCACAAAACCAACCGTAGAAAGAGTATTGAAAGACATACTACACAGAGACAAAAACGACCACAATCCCCAGAATGACAACAGAAAGAAACCACCAGGTAGGACAAGCAATTAAATAAGGGGAAAAGCAGAAAGCAAACAACTGGAAAATAACATGGCAAAGTTGAGCCAGTACATATCAGTGATATCCATAAATGTAAATGGCCTCAATTCACCTATCAAAAGAAATAGATTGAAAGAATGGATCAAGAAACATGATCCCACAATATGCTGTTTACAAGAAACAAATCTGACACAAAAGGAAACTCATAGATTAAAAGTCAAAGGATGCAAAACAGTATTCCATGCAAGAGGAACCCATAAAAGAGCAGGGGTAACTATTCTATTTGTAGACAATGGGAACTTTAAACCTAAAAAGATTAAAAGAGATAAAGAAGGTCACTACATACTCATTAGTGGAAAAAGTGCAAGAGGCAGAACTAACAAATGTAAATACATATGCACCAAACACAGGAGCACCCAACTACGTAGACAGATACTAATGGACATGAAAAACCAAATACACAAGGACACAATTATAACAGAGGACCTTAACAGCCCATTGTCACAAATAGATAGATCAACTAGACAAAAAGTCAGCAAAGAAATAACAGAATGGAATCATATCTGTGAGCAATTGGACTTAGTAGATGTTTACAGAATGTTCCACCCAACCACATCAGAATACACATTCTTCTCAGCTATGCATAAGACATTCTCCAAAATAGACCAGATATTATATTTAAAGCATTCTTAAGTAAATTCAAAGGTATTGAAATTATCCCATGCATAATATCTGACCACAGCACACTGAAATTGGAAATTAATGGCAAAGGAAACTGCAAAACTTGCATAAATATATGGAAATTAAATAACAACCTGTTGAATAACCAGTGGGTTATAGATGAAATTAAATAAGAAATAAAGCAATATCTATAATTCAATGAAAATACAGAAACAACATACTGTAATCTATGGGATGCAATGAAAGCAGTCTTAAGAGGGAAATAGATAGCAATAAATTATCATATCAAGAAAACAGAATGAGCACAAATAAACAGCCTAATGCTCCATCTCAAGCTTCTAGAAAAAAAGCAAGCTAAACCCAAAGCTCATAGAAGAGAGGAAATTGTAAAGATTAGAGCAGAAGTCAATGCAACTGAAACTAAAAAAAAAAATACAAAAAATTAATGAATCAAAAAACTTTTTTGAGAGAATAAACAAAATTGACAAACCCCTAACTTATCAAGAAAAAGAAATAATACAAATTCATGCAATAAGAACTGAAAAGGGGGAAATTACTACAGAACACATGGAAATTCAAAAAATCATGAATACCTACTTTGAAAATCTCTACTCATGCAAAGTGAAAGACACAGAGGAAATGGACAGATTCCTAGAAACATATGAACTACCAAAGCTCGACCAAAAAGATAAAGCAATTTTGAACAACCCAAGATCAGCTATTGAAATTGAAAATGTAATTAAAAACTTACCAACAAAGAAAAGCCCAGATCCTGATGGATTCATAGCTGAATTCTACAAGAAATTTAGACAAGATTTGATGCCAATACTCCTTAAACTCTTCAATGAAATTGAAAAGAAAGCAATCCCCCCTAAATCATTCCTGGAGGCAAATATCACTCTCATACCAAAACTAGACAAAGATCCAACCAAAAAGGAGAACTATAGGCCAATCTCACTAATGAACATTAATGCCAAGATTCTCAATAAAATACTGGCAAACAGAATGCAGCAAATCATCAAGAAGATTATACATCATGACCAAGTGGGGTTCATTCCAGGAATGCAGGGATGGTTTAACATACACAAATCAATAAATGTAATTCACCACATCAACAGAGCCACATGGTCATCTCAATAGATGCAGAAAAAGCTTTCAACAAAGTCCAACACATGTTCATGATAAAAACCCTTCAGAAACTTGGAATACATGGTGTCTACCTCAATCTTATGAAGGCCATCTATCACAAACCAACAGCCAACATTATACTAAATGGACAAAAACTGATGCTTTCACTTTAAAATCAGGAACAAGACAAGGATGTCCACTATCACCACTTCTTTTCAATATAGTTCTGGAAACACTAGCCAGGGCAGTCAGATAAGGGAGAGAAATGAAAGGAAAAGAGATAGGAAAGGAAGAAGTTAAATTATCACTATTTGCAGATAACATGATACTCTATATAGAAGACTCAAAAACTCCATTAAAAGACTATGAGAGGTAATAAACAAATTCAGCAGGATAGCTGGATACAAAGTCAATGCTCAAAAATCAATAACATTCCTGTACACAAACAAAAAAACTCACCTAGAGAAATTATGGAAACATCACCCTTTACAATAACATCTAAAAAAATGAAATACTTAGTAATCAACCTAACTAAAAATGTAAAAGACCTCTATGCTGAAAATTGTACTACGCTGAAAAAGGAGATTGAGGAAGATATTAGAAAATGGTAGGACATTCCTTGCTCTTGGCTAGGAAGAACCAACGTTGTGAAAATGGCCATACTCCCAAAACTGTTGTACAGATTTAACACAATCCCAATCAAAATACCATTGACATAACTCACAGATCTAGAGAAAAACTCCTAAAATTCATTTGGAAATAGAAGAAACCTAGAATAGCAAAGGCAATTCTGGGCAACAAAGGCAAGGCAGGAGCATCTCAATTCCTGACTTGAAACAGTACTATAAAGCCACAGTGATAAAATCAGCATGGTACTGGCAAAGAAATAGACCTGATGATCAATGGAACAGATTAGAAGATGCAAGCACAACTACAAAGATACTCAGCCAGCTGATATTTGACAGAGGGGCTAAATATGTCTACTGGAAGAAGGACAGCCTCTTTAATAAATGGTGTTGGAAAATTTGGCTCTCTACATGCCGAAGACTGAAACTAGATCCATGCATATCACCAGGCACAAAACTAAAGTCTAAATGGATCAAAGACCTAAATATCAAAACAGAAACACTGAATCTACTGGAAGACAAGGTAGGTAGAAGTCTTGGAGACAATAGGGTAGGCAGGGAATTCATGAACAAAATGCAAACTGCACAGGAAACACTTCAAAGAATCAATGATTGGAATCTCATATTGTTGAAAATTTTCTGCACTTCAAAAGAAATCACCAGCAGAGTGAAAAGAAAACCCACAGAGTGGGAAAAAATTTTAACCAGCAACCCCTCAGACAAAGGACTTGTGTCCAGAACATATAAAGAATTGAAAAACATCAAGCCCCCCAAATTCAAAGACCCTCTCCAAAAATGGGCATCTGAAATGAACACACAGTTCTCAGAGGAAGATATACAAATGGCAAATAAATACATGAAGAAATGTTCACCATCACTGGCCATTTGAGAAATGAAAATTAAAGCAGCACTCAGATTTCCCCTCACTGGGGAAAGAATAGGTTCTATCAAGAAATCAACTGATAATAAATGTTGGTGAGGCTGTGGAGAAAAGGGAACACTGTTCCACTGTTGGTGGGAGTGTAGACTGGTGCAACCACTATGGAAATTCATATGGAGAATTCACAGAAGACTAGGATTGGAAGTTCCATTCAACTCAGCTATTCCCCTCCTGGGTATTTTCCCAGAAGAACTGAAAATTTCATATCACAGTGATATATGTGCACCCGTGTTCATAGCAGCACAATTTTTAATAGCTAAATCTTGGAAACAACCAGGAGGCCCATCTACTGCAGAGTGGATGAAAAAGATGTGGCATTTTTATACAATGGAATATTTCTCAGCTATAAAAAAGGATGATCTTGAGGCCTTCATAGGTAAATGGAGACGACTTGAGACTATTCTCATTAGTGAACTAATTAAGAATCAGATTTATAAATATCATGTTGTGTCTCTAGTGTAAAAAGTAATAACTATAAGAGTAATAAAACCCCAAATGTGTAATTGCTATTGTAAAAAAGAGAGGAAAAGAAAGGGCTCTAAAGGATATAGCTGCATGTACATTTGAGTGTGTAAAATAGATGACCATATTGCTGACTCTGTTGGATCTATGAGCAGAACGGTTTGCAGTCTCACTGTGTGAATGCCTAGTATGTATCCGTTAATTTTGTAACATGAACAATTATATCCAAGATGACAATACGTAATTATCAACTAGTGATTTCTTGGTGCTTTTTTCTCCCTGTATTTCTTCTTTTCCTTTGGAATTCTGTATTTTTGCTACCCTTTTTTTCTGTTTTGTTTCTTTTTTCTTTTTAAATAAAATTTAAAAAATCATATTAGAATATATACATGCAACACTTATTAGTTTCAAATTTATATGTCCAACTTTAGCTCATGGGTATCTTGAAGTTTTGTTAAACTTCTTTCCAAAGCTTAACCCATGGTCTCTCCCTTGCCTCTGCATTCACTGTCCTAATGTCAAGCACTACACACTACCCCAACTGTAGGACCGTTCATAACTCTTTCCCGAATGTAACCTTCTTTCACCCTTCACCATTATTTTCCATACTGTTCCTCCTTTACCCACAACATCAGTTTGTTCCTATAGTCCCAGGAATGTTCATATTCTGCATATGAGAAACGTTGTGTAATACAAATTCAGGGTTTTGTGTTTTTCTAGGATTTTGTTTTGTTTGTTTCTCCCTCTAATATAGAGACTCATACATGCCTAGAACTTCCCCTAAACAGTTTATAAGAATTGATTATATAATGCATGAAGAAATGAACAGCTACTTTGAAGAAAAAGAGACATTATGGTACCCATTGAGGATACTGTATCGTCATGCTGTGAAATCCAATAATGCTATCATTTCTTGTTCAGAGTGATTTTAGTCTGTTTTGTATTGTTTCATCTCAACATACGTGAAGGTATGGACAGCTATGTTGAAGAGAATGAGAGACATTATGGTAGCCATTGTTGATTTTCCTATTGTCTGGTTTTGAAGGCCTGTAATGTCTTCATTACTCTATTCTGATCAGTTTAATACTTTTTTTTTATGAATACATTATGTGTGAAGATATGGACAACTATTTAGAAGAAAACAAGAGACAATATGATAGACAGTGAAGATCTCCTGTTGTCTTGCTTTGAAATCTGTGTCACACTGTTTTCTTCTGATCTGCTTTGTTCTGTTTTGTTATCTTTACCCTCTTTAAAATAAAATTTTAATATGTCCAACTTTAGCTCATGGGTATCTTGAAGTTGCATTTTTCCTCGTTTAAAACACTTTGGTGGCTTCTTTTTGCTTAAAAAAATTAAATGAAATATCCTTAGTGTATCTACAAGCCTCTGAATGGTCCTTTCCCTACCTGGAACCTCCCTCTTTGTCGCACACCACTCCTTGTTTCCTTCTTGATTAGCTCACTCTGGATTCTCCCTGGAGGTCTGCTCTGTCGTGGAGATCAACAGCTTCAACAGAATCAAGGAACATTCTCTGACCATCTTTAATTTTTAGAGCTTAATTCATGGACTTAATGAATGTTTTATATGTACAACACATTTTAACTAAGAGAGCTTCCAACAGGAATTCTCTCCACAGGGCAAGAAGTGGGGAATTATTCATAAATGTACTGAACTTATCAAGGGCTGTTGTCTTCTAATATGTGGTTGATGGCTCTCTTCTTTTATTGCTCTTGATATTCATACTTTGTTGCTGTTTTCACCCATTGACTGCATCAGCAGTAAATTTTGTTAGCATTCCAATGATAATATTTCTAAGAATATGTTTTGTGTTCTCTAATTGATAGTATTAAATATTTTCCTCATCTATCAACAGTGTCAAAATTCACCAAAAACATTTTACAGAATTGTAATATGGCAAGGCCTTCAGATACTATTATGGTTCTTGGAGTTATATTGATTTTTTTCTAAATAACTGCGAAGTACCATTTTATTGCTTTTTTTCCACCTTTGCTCTCTTATTTCATTAGCCATTTCTCATTAATATTAGTTTGTGGGTTTCTTTGCCTCACCTCCACATCTAATTGGAGACCATGTGTTTTAAGCAATTCTAAATGAATACAGTCTCTTCCTTGAAGACTTTTTAATGAGTAAAATCCTGCATTTTACAACTCATTCACCTATGTTGAAAGCTTTTATTCACATATTTCTGGTTTCAGTGGCTGTTCAGGATAATTAAATTTGTGGCAGATTGATCTTTACTAAATCAGACATAAAATAATACTTTTATTGTTTTTCCCACCCATTCTCTCTTCAAGGCTGGTGAAGCTCATATTATATATAATTGACAAGAAGAAAACCCTTGTATATTTGACTGTGAGTACTATTAATACTCATTTTCGTAGATATATTACATGTTTTTAAAATTAAAATTCCAGCTAAAATCAGTTTTTCTTAGTGTCCTGGTTACTGTAGCATGGCATTTTTCTCTTTGGTAGATGATATATATTAACTTCTCTTTAACTGGAAAAAATCAAAGCAGGTTTAAAGATGACCGGATGATACACAGAGATGTCTCGCATCCCTGTGGCTCCCTGATGTATGATCTGGTTTTAGAATCCCTATCACTAGGACTTCAGATGAGGAAAACACCTGGTTGTTTCTAGAAGAGTTACAGAAATGCAGCACTGTGATTTGCACAGGGCATTGTTGGCATCTATGGTAGCAGGAGAAGTGTACAGAGATGAAAGTTCTATCAAGATGCGTCAACGTTCAGTAGTCTCACTATCTCACCTTGTATGTTGACCTTGCATCTAGTTTTATTGTTGGGGTCTCATACTTCCCTTCTGTTCTTTTGTCCCTTCCTCTTCTCACCATCACTTTCCTCTTCTTTGTCTCCTTTTAAATAACCATGGACTTTCTCCACAATGTGGATTATCTTATGGAGAAATTGCAGTTATGTTTGGGAAAGGTAGGGGAAACCTGACTCTTTCTCTCCATTGCAACTAAGTCCTGCATATCCCTATCATGTTTTAGTTTCATTTCTAGGATCTGGACTCAAATTTTGAGAGAACAAAAAGCCAGTTTTCTCAGTTTATTGACCTTCTGTTGAAAGCAGGCACTATTTACCCCACATCTGGACAGTATTTGTCAAGGCCAAATGTAACTCAAGTCCAGACCAGAGAATGAGTTGGTATATTTGTTAGCTAAGCCATTTGATGGGCTTGTAAATAAGACCAAAAAAGAAAAAAATTAAAAAGCTGGCTGCTTCCATTCCCAGGGTTGGTTTATTTTCAGTAAGACTTTGATAGTCAAGGTGAACTGACAGACACACACCACATTTTGTTTCTTTCTGATGTCTGTAGAAGATTGGACCTGGTGGGTCCTCTTGAAGTTGGGTTTCTTGAAGTTGGGTTTCTTCCACCGACTAAACTACTTCATGTCTTGGGTATTGGCCAACTTTGACAGCTGCCTTATCTCTTTAAAACATTAGCTTTCCATTTATTTACAAGGACCATTATAGATTATTACAGTCTCAGACTGACCCGGGAGAAGTGATAAATGAAAGATCTTCTGGCTGCTTTTTGTAACTTAGATTTTCTGTGGAGGACAAATAAGAGCCAAGGAACAAATAGTTTGAAAGGAAATAAAAAAAAAAACAGATTATTAAAGGTCAGTCAAGGAGAAATGGAGTTATTTATGTGTAAGGTGAACAGTGCTTGAATCTATCAAAGCTATGCCAAATACATGTCTACATGTAACCTAACTGCCAGAGAGAGAGGCATTGATCTTGACATTTGAAGATTGTTTAAAAGAAATAATGTATTCAAATTCCATTTGTATGTTGAATTTCAAAGTATATCAATGCTATGGACATAGACTACTAATTATGGGAGTACTGAGAAATACTTGATTACATGGAGAAAACTTGTCCACAATTTTTCAGAGTATGAGCTGCTTGTGCCTCATTTGGGACGTTTGCACCAAAATAAATATGTGTGGAAATGATTAACTCCGATTTCTTCTTGTGAATATAAAGTTAGCATGAGCCATAAACTGAACATCATGACTTTTTTCTCTTATATTCATCCATGTTACCTCATTTACGTTTTTCAAAATGTTATTTAATTTCTCTGTCGTCACACTAATTTATGTAACACTGTGCATGTGGTACATATTCTTAACCTGACTGAGGGAGGAAGTTCATGAAAATACCTTTGCTGCCATTTTCTATCATGGCAGTGTTCCTGGGGAAGAAACCAAGTTTCTCATCCCTCCAGTTGACAGGAGGACAAAAGATTGTGCAAAAGGGACTTGCTGACTCTCCTTTTAGCTTGACTGGAACAACTACTTCATCAGAGAGCCATGAAAGAGATAGAATTGGGGGGAAAAAACCCCAAAATCTCATTTGCAGTTCACTTTCAAGTCTGGTAGGTCAAAATATTAAACTAACATTTTTGAAGTTAACTACTAGCTTCTGTGGCCAGAATCTAATCAAATGGTTGTAAAACAAAACCACTGACATTCCCTTTGGGATAGAATTGATTATTGGAAAATGTGCTGGTATATGAACTTTTCTTTACCTTTTCTTTTTGACCATCTTAACTAGATACAAGCTATTCTTTCGAAGTCTCCATGGTGACTGACCTGGTTTTTATCTGTTCTAAAAATATTTTTCTACCACGACAAAAGCCTAATTCTCATATTAAAGAGGACTACGAAGTAAAGTAGCATTTTTCTATTTCTTGGGTGAACAATTTTTAACAATAGATGAACATCTCACAACAATTTGAGGGTATCTTTGTATTCACTTCTTAAAAACAAGTAAGATGATGAAATAAGTTGGTTAATAAGTCAATAAAACATGTAGAAATCTTGCAGCTTTTTCCCGTAACTTATAGCAGAAAAATTCAATGCACTACATTTCTCCAGTTTCCGAAATATTATTTACCAATCATTAAAATTCAGACTGGAGGTTTTTTTTTTAATTTCTAATTTCATGTTTCTTCTAGCCCCATTTATTGCCTGTCTAAACATCTTTGAAATTGGTAATATCCATTACACTTCTTTGAATTTAACTGAAGACAAAATAGTTTGTTCTGGATGTCTCCATGTAATTACAACTTAATTTTGCCTGGTTGGTATGCTAAAGATAATAGCTTCTATTTTGCAAAATGCAACCTAGCTACATGCTACCTCATTGCCAGAGTCTATTTTGAAGCAGAAGCCAACTGTTTTTTCATTCTTAGAGTTCAAACTTTCATATTTTGGTGGCATTTCCATGGCTAGAATGGAATGAACATTTTCCTTGATCTGGATAAAAATTCTAGTTTACTAAGCCAGGAGACTGAGCTTCTGTAGATTGAGTCCACAGTCTCAAAACTGGTACATAGGCTGAGGAACAGTTGAGTTTCACTCTATTGTCCTTTAAAAGTATTTCTCCTGTTCTTGCCTAACCGTTGTCATAAGTGGAGTTTTTAAAGACAGTCACTTGACTGCTACTAGTACATGTGATGCATTACCATAGCTTATCAGAGAATAATGTGAAGTAACAGTTTGAAAAGTTCAATCTTCTAACCTGAGACACTGATGACCCTATCTTACAGCTGGTATTGGTGGAATTATATGACTTTTAATTCCTACCGTTAGGTTTATCCCAGTCTGGGAAGCCGAAAGACATGATATGCAGAAAGCATGAGATGCAGAAAGCAATTGTGCGTTCAGAAGGAGTGTCATACCAGGTAGTGAGGGGTGCTGTAGTGCATGAAAACATACATTTCCTTTGTAGGAGTCAGAAAGGCTGTACTAATCATGGTTTCCCTCGACTGATTCTGAGGCTTTGAACTATTTAATACCTTTGGATATCATGTTGTCTTAACAAAATTAACTTCAGGAGTTATTTCCCCACATTTACCTGACTGACAGTAAAGGAAATTCAGTTCACTAGATATTATTTCCTAACTTTTATTGACTTGTTTCTTCTTTCCTTTCCCTCCTTCCCTAAATGTCTTCCTGAAGTGATAATGAAAGAGGTATTAACTTGGTAAAGAGAAATTTATGAAATCAGTTAGTGAGAAAAGAAGCAAACATTGAGATCTGAAAATGTATCCATGGAAAATTTCCATTATCTTTAAGAGAAAATCCATTTGCTCTTTAAAGTGCATGTTCACAGATAATGCAGAAACATAATGATCAAAAGGAAAATTCCTTCCTCAAAATCTCAGGCATCAAGAGTGAGACAGAATCAGCTGTTTGGTTCAGCCCAAGGAGAAGGGAACAAGGTAAAGGTCTTTTAAAATATTAATATAAACAAAAAAAAATTAATTAATTAATTAGCTTACACAATATAGAAAACTTCAATGCTTAAATATCACTCTGCCCAATTTTAGTTAAAAGAAATAGATAGCTTTGATTTGTCAGTTGGAAACAGTTTTCCACTAATGACCAGGTAACCCCCTTCTCTTCTGCTTATCATTTGTAATGTATAAAATACAATGAAATTTGGGTTCTTTTCAAGTCTGCCATTTGTAATTTAATACTTTTTTTATGAAATGGCTTAATGATTCTATGGCTTTATCATCATTACATTTGACAGGTGACAAAATGCTAAAAGGGCCGAGAATATGACCCATGTGATAATCATTTTAGTCACACTAGCTTGAAAAGCAACATAATAAAATTCATGATTTAAAATTCAGAATGGAACTTGTGAAACATGTTATCAAGTACTATATCAAATGCTTGAACATGTTTTTAATTGGCAAAACTTTAATGCCATTAAGAGTTTTGCATATGCTTCAGCTAGCTTTTGTGCAGTTGAGAAAAAAATATCAACACCCATCTGTCACTGTGAGTGGAGCACATATGGTGACAGAAGACCTTAAAATACATCAGATGTGGCTTCTATTATTCAGCTCACTTTGCTTCCAAAACGAGTTCAGCCACCTTGCTATATAGCTTTGGCTTTTAGAAGTTTAATTCTTCCAATTAAAGTTGTTATTTTTGTGCGTAACTATGACAATTTTACTTCTGTTCCTCTGCTGTGTTATTAACAGTCATTAGTAAAAAAAAAAAAAAAAAAAAAAAAAAAAAAAAAAAAAAAAAAAAAAAAAAAAAAAAAAAAAAAAAAAAAAAAAAAAAAAAAAAAAAACCAATTTGAGCTTGCATACATCCTTCTGTTGTAATTTAGGGATCTGTAACAGTACAAGTAATGTCTCTGCCTTCAAGCACACACCCTTCTCAGATGGTTAAATGATCAGTGTGGCAGGAACCCTCTGCAGAAGCCTTCTGTCCTTTACGGAACAGCCCTCATTTGACTTACAGCATCAAATGTAAATGAGAGTTGAATCCATTTTCTGGATACTTCAAGATAAACTACTAAAGTGAGAAAAAGAAAATATTTTTTGAAACAGTAAGAGAGTTATATAAACAACTTTCATTCATTTTACAATTGACCAAGAGGTTACTTAATGCAGGTACTGTGCTAGAAACCAGAGATAAAGATATAGATTCATGCACTTTCCTTCAAGAACATGCAAAAATCTTCAGAAATATAGCTATGTAAACAGTACATAATAGAGGTATCTGGAGGATGCTCTGGGAGCACAGTGGAGGAGCAGTACGAGGGGGAAATCAGAGATGGTATTAAAGGAAAGGGAGAACAGGAAACTTCCTTGACTCCTCAGGAGAAACGCTGCTAAGGTCAGTATGCAGAGTGCACATACAGACCTGAAGATGGGACAGAGTCTGTGGAATGGTGAGAAGTTGGTGGGTTAAGAAACAAGGGCACGATCAGGGAAGATGTGCTACAAAGGAAGTTTTATTCTTTTATTCCTGGATTTGGAGGTTTACTTGGAAGAAAAGGATATAGTCAGGTTTCCAGTTTGTACAAAACATTCCTTGCTGATGGCTTAGTTACAAGATGTTGGGATTAGAAAAGTGGAGTTACTTTCTAGAGAACAAGCAGTGTTGGCAGTGGGGTAACAATACAGGATAAGTTGGCAAAAATATACAAATTATGGAATCCACAAAACTAACAGACACCTGCTTTTTCCAGACTGCCCAAATTCAACACGTAATGATCTAACTTGTTTTGTTTGTTATCCCAACACAAACCACAGGCCTGCTTCATGTAAGGCAAACAGGAGAGTAGAAAAATGAACACTGCCTTTTACTAAAATTCAATAAATACTGCAAAATCAATGACATGCCAAATGTACAAGTGATACCAGAATTTAGCGGCACATAGGACAAAAGCCACAAAATTTTTATTTTTCCAGTTCTCTTGTGGGCAAATAAGGATAGAAAAGCCATGATCTCTTCTGCATTACTAATTTGGATGGCTTTAAATATTTTTCTTCCCGTGGGTCCTCTTTATAAGGGAATCCTTATCCTGACAACCTGGTGTATGTGATGTTTACATTTGGAGTGAGTACACAGGTACATGTACTTAACATATCTTGATTCTTTCTATTCCTCTTCCTCTCCCCGACCTCCTTCACTTCTGTTACTGGAGCTCCTTCCCCAATTTTTATTACAATATTTTTCTCAAAGTTTATCTAAAACTTAACAAGAAGCTCTATACTGTTTAAGGGAGTCAGTCAGATTAAATTAGGAAACGAGGCCTGTTGATGCTGTCAGGATAGGGATTCATCCGTAAATGGAACCCACAATAAGAAGAGCAAGCTCCCAGCACTGACTTATAGCCTGCACAGTGTCAGGAGTGCATGCTCTGCACTCTGCAATTTGCCAGCCCTGATTCTTGTTCATTAATCTGACCCGTGATGGCTCATCCAGTATCCTCATGCCAACCAGTGTGAAGGAGCACAGGTTTAGTTATACCTTTCTGTCTTTGAAGGGCACGCATCATTTCTACCTCCACCCAAGTATGCTTTTCTTGTTAGAACTTAGCCATGTGGCCTCACCAAGGATGCTGGGAAAAGTGGTCTTTGAATCCAGATAAAATTATATCATTTTTGAAGAGGAAAAATGGGCGCTTAAGAACCATTGGTGGTCTCAGGTGAAGTACTCTGAGGGCAGTTTTGAGACCGTCATTCAAAATGGGCTGTTCTCTTGTCATGCTGCCGCTGTTCTGGGTTGGTTTTCATGAGCAATCAATTCTGTTACAAAGCATATACATATTTATGATCCCTGTCATTCACTTATTTCATTTGTTTAACAATTCAATAATCGCTGACCTTGTATGTTATGTCAAAAGAGCTAGAAATAGAAGAGTAAATAAACCAATCTTTCCCTCTGGAGGTGATAGTCTAAAGACAGTGAAATGAAGGGTAAGTCAGCAGCTATCAGAGGCCACTGGATGTACTTTGATCTCTGGCAGATGCTTCCCAAGAGCCTGCCACACACCCAGGACAGCAGGGAATGTGCTGAGATGCTGATTTCTGTGTTCTTACTTCCATAGCGTGATAGCATTCTCCTTGCCTGGCCTTTCCCTTGGAATCAGAAGAATTATGCTCCAAACACTGGATTCTGCTGTCTTGCTTCATATTATTTTGAAAAGCCCTTTTCTCTGCAGGCATAGGATTCCTAGGAATCCAGCCCTGAGGCTTTCTTCAGGTTTCTAGGCTGATTGCCCATAACTCAGCCCCACATTCCCTGGAGTGTCCAATGGACCGGGGTATTTTGAGCAGAGAAGCTGACCATGAAAAAGGTGAGCTTCATGCAAAACTGCTGGCATGATAAGACTGCAGTGGACAGAAGATGTGTGAGGTGACAGTGTCCCATGTCCTCATTTCATACCATAGCCTTAAGGGTCCTTCCTAAAGCCTGCATGGCCCTGTATCATCTACTTTATCTATCTATCTATCTACTATCTATCTATCAATCATCCATCTATCTATCTATGTATCTATATCTACTTTTAAATTTCATTTATTTATATATTTTTTGGCACTGGAGGTTGAAATGAGAAACTTTGCACTGAGCTACATTCTCAGATCATTTTTAAAAAATTATTTACAGACAAGGTCTAGCAAAATGGTTAAATTGCCCAGGGTGGGATCAAAGCAGCAGTCTTATTGCTCCAGTCTCCCAGAGTGCTCTAGTTACATGTGTGAATCACCATGCCTGCCTATCCAATACTTTTAAAGCTCTGTCTTTGCTTCCTATCACTTTACCCCTCTTGCATTGTGCTTTAGCCCCTTGGATCCCCAAGTATTTTTCTAGCTGGTCTTAGTCTCTGCTGTGGTTTCATTGTATCCTTCGGAAGTGCATATGTTAGAACTTAACCCCTAAATTAAGGCATTCATGGTATCTGGAGTTAGAGCACTTAAGAGTTAATTAGGGTTTGGAGAGCTCACGAGGACAGGGCCTCTCTGTTGTATAGTGGCTTCATAAGAAGAGTTGAAGAAATGAGTGCCCTTACTCTGGCTCACCATGCAGTGGTTCCTGCAGTCTTTTGAGATAGCAGAAGGTCCTCCCAGACACTAAGGATAGTCAGCAACATACCCTTGGACTTCCCAGCCCCAAGAACCACAAGCCAAATAAACTTCCTATTCTTTACAAGTTGTTTGATCTCAAGCACTTGGTTACAATAACAGAAAATAGGCTTCAGACTCTAAGCTGCATCCTCGAAGGGTGCCCTTTTCTGAGAGCCACAAGGCCTTTCTTTGACTTCCTTCAAGTCTTACTCAAAAACCCTGCATCCTGAGGCCTTCCCTGGCCATTTCTCTACAGTGCCAGCTCTTCACCCCGACCCTGTCTCCTCTGCTTCACTATTGCTCCTTAGCACTGAGTACTCTTTACTTGATTTTTGGGACAAGGTAGATGAAGAATAAATTCTCAATAAAGGCAAATAATTTCCATACGAGAAGACATTTCTGCTTTTATTTACCATGATATCACTAGGACAGTTTCTGATAGTTCCACAAATGTTTGTCAGATGAATAAATAATCATAAATTCTCATCCACATCAGCAAGACAGACAGGAAGCACAGACATTTTCACTTAAGCTCAGCATGGTGACCTGAACTCTGGTAGAAAACCTGCATATCAGAGTAGATTCTTTTCCCTAAGCTTCCTGACATGCATTAGATATTTTGTACCTGAACCCAAGTTTAGAGTTTTTTTTTTTTAAATGAAGAAATGTCATCTATTAATATTTTGAAAAAAAATCTTGCCAATTACCTTGAAAGGATGCAGAAGCCATGCTGGCCTCATCTTGTTACTCCATGTACCAATAAGCTATGTCCTGGAGGACTGGCTTGAATGCTGTGTGAAGGACCCAGCAGGGTGCAGCTACGGGCAGTGGCCACCACATGTGCATGAGCACCACACAGGGAGAAAAGAGCCAGCATTTTAATATCCACCAAAACACAGGTAAGAGAAACCTGAAAATGAGGACTGTGCACGCAGGTGTGCATCTCAGTTTGTTTGTTCTGCTAAAACAAAATATTTCAGTTGGGTAATTTAGAGACAATAGAAGTTTCTCACTGTTCTGAAGGCTGAGAAGTCCAAGGTCAAGACCAAGATACGAGCCAATTTGGTGTCTGGTTAAAGTCATTATCTGCATCCAGATGGGACCTATCATTGCACCTACACGTGGTTGCTGCAGAAGAGACAGAGGTGACGGGAATGTTTCCTCCAATCTCTTTAGAAGGGCACTAATCCATTCCTGAAGGTGAAGCGCTCATGATTTAGTCATTTCACAAAAAGGTGTTATATATCTTAATACTGTTACATTGGCTATGAGGTTCTAAGGTGTGAAATCTGCAGGAACATTTATATTCAAATCACACGAGTTAATATGTGTGAGCTAAAATACATAAATCACATACATATATTGCTGGCTTGAGAATTTGGTCCCTTGAATATCAGTTGTATTAGTTCCTCTGTTTTAAATACGTGGAAATTTCTCCTTATATCACTGCCCTACTTTAATAAAGACATTGAAGACAGCCCTCCTCCCCCTATATTAAACTTCTCTACTCTGACTGGTTGCTCTGTTTCACTTTGTTCTCCTGCCGTATCACAAACTGCCACCTACTACTTGCAGCTTACTATTTTCTCCAGATGAGTCACTAGAAATGCCGTAGAATAAGCTGGCTCAGGTAAAAGTGATAAAAATATTCATGGCTTAAAAAAAGCAAAGCTTTACATCAAGAAATTAATTCAAGTTCATTTGCCATGATTTTAAAAAAAACTTGATTAAAAAATGTAAGTTAAAGAATCAGAAACCACCACTGATGAATGCCTATAAAATGTCATTTAGCAAGTCAGTAATGATATTGAGATTATTATTATTCATCCCATTTTACAGGGAAAGAAACCAAGTTTGGTGAATGTTTAATGCCAAAAATATTGCCAGTAAAGTGTAGGTTTCTCAGTCTGAATCGCAGCTGTTTTACTCACCTACAGAATGCTAGTGGCCACATTACTGAACTCTGTTCTGTCTCTATATGCTTGACCATAAAGTGGGAGTAATAAGAATAGTATAGAGACTATATTGGTTAATATATGTAATCAATTAAAATGCTTTGAACTAAGTCCAGCATATAAAATTTGCAGTAAAATTGTTATTTTTAACAAAAACAATAATCTCAAAGGCCCACAGTTTTCATTTTACAGAGCATAGGATACAAAAGCATATGATAGTCCTTTCCTTGAATGATTTCCTCTTAACTATCTCCAGCTGTCTTTTGGAGCCTTGGACGCATGAACTATAAAAGCTGGCTGTGAAGCTTTTTCACTGGACTCAAAGTCATCTGTGAGCAGATATCTAGTTCTTTTATTTTAAAATCTGTGCATTTATTTTCAAACAATATTAATTTCAAATAGTTAATCATCACTGGAGGATCCCAATGCACTACATCAATACTTTGAAAATTAGTAAATAAAACAACAAATTAATGACTGCTCTTGTCTTTTCTCTATGAACTACACCACTAGGTAACCAAACAGTAGATGTAGGATTTTTCTTGAAAAAGAAAAATTAATGAGTATAAGCAGTGATAATAAGTGACAGCCAATAACAAAGGAGAGGAAGTCAGAAAGGTGGAGAATAGACACAAGTGGTCAGATAGTTTGTACTTCCATTTTGATAACCACATTTGTCTCATTATCAAAAAAGTAACTAACAGGAGTAGAGCTAGAACATGTAAGACTACATGAAAGTAATACCCAATTCATATTTTAAAAATCCTGCAAGATGAGTCCTTCACTTCTTTCATTTTAAAAAAATGCATGAAAAATAGTCAAGGAACATTCTTATGGATCAAAAATATGGCAAAGTATGAATTAGTTTTTATTCTAGATCCTGATACAAACTTATAACAAATCACATTTATTAAAGAATAAAAATTAAAACACTGAATATTTGATAATATTCAGAAATCGTCAGTTTCCTTAGGTGTGGTAATAGTAGTAGAAAAAAGCACTTATTTGGTCTCATTTCCAAATCTTTTTCTTTTATCATCAAATATTTTAAGCTGCATTTATTAACTGAAAAGATCATATTTTTATGTAAATTCCTCAAGTAGTTGGTTATCAAACCTTATCTTATAAATTAAATACATAGCCCAGTGAACTCCACATTATCTAAAATGTGCCAAATTAAATGTAGATGTTTAGAAGTAATCCTCTTTATTTATTCTTAAATAAAAGCATATGATACTGAGAATTTGCTCTGCCTTAATGCAGAAAGGGGTGTGAGTACTGGAGAGTATCCTGTATGAGTGGATTGTTAGAACTCCGTAATTGGCATATGAGAATCTGGGCTTTATTGTATATATTTTGTTTATTTTGTGTGTACTATAAGTTCCCTATAATTTTAAAAACATGTTTTTCCAAGATCACTTTTTAAAATGTCAGATTGAACCGGAAGGGATATGCAGTTTAAAGTGTAGAAACATTCTACTCCATGTACTTGTGTTTCTCATCTTGGGATTCAACCATCCAGGTACTAAAAACATTCTGAAGAAATGACATCTGTGCTAAACTTGCACATGTTTTGTTTCTCACCATCATTCCCTGTGTAATACAACGTAACAGCTACTGAGAGCACATTGTATTAGCAATTACAAATAACTAGAGATATTTAAAGTTTGTGAGAAAACATGCATAGGTTATAGCAAAATTCTGTATCATTTTATCTAAAGGATATGATCACCTGGATTTCATTTCCCATGACTACTAAGGGCCCACTGTATTCATTTGTGCATTATAGTGAGTTTGAGTATGACTCACCTCTGATCTCACTTGAAAATTAAATAACAATAGACTGAAAACCAAAAGACATGGCTTACACTGTAGCTTTCATCTGATTTTGGAGTTGTTGATAGAACTTATAAATGGCAACCCTTATGTCCTATCAAGATTGTAGCACTCTGCAATCTTGATGACCATTCTGTTGGAAAGAAAATCCCAATCTATACCTAACACATGTACAATTTTTTCTTAATGAAAAGAGAATTTTTAACTTGTAAAAGATACAGAAATAAGTATAGAAGTACTTAAGAAATTCAAGTATGTAATATTAATATTTCGGTGTCACAGAATCTAAGTGCGTTTCATACTTTATTACATTTAACAAATTGGACCAATTAGATTATTAGGTAAATCCGTAATTGGAATCAAACATGTCAGTTGTGCAATTGACTCATATTTCACTAACTATATTCAGTTTGGAACATTTAAGAGAATTTGGGGTTTACTATGTATGCATGTAATTATAAGGGTCATTATATTTAAGGACTAAGAAGGTGTGTTAATCAGGAAGTTGAGGAATTTAAATAGGAAATATGATATATTCAGCTTATAAATGCAGCTTAAAATGTTTGAAGATGATTAAAAACCTCTGGAAATGAGACCAAAGAAACGCTTTAACTCCAAACTGTTGCTGAATGTGTTATACTGATGAGCAAATGAAGATTTACAGGTGGAAATTAAATACTTAGGACACTAGATTTTAGATTTAACACTTCATATGTTAAATTAGAAGACAACAACAACAGCAAAGTAACCTTTCACTAGTGGTTGCATTGTTTAAGGAGCTGAGTTTTTCAGTGCACAAAACCCTCTCCAGGACTTAACAGTAAAATCCAAAAGCTCACGTTTCAACCAATGAACTAACTGCTCATCGCTGTTCGAAAGAAGAAAGAGAAGAAAGAAAGAAAGAAAGAAAGAAAGAAAGAAAGAAAGAAAGAAAGAAAGGAAGGAAGGAAGGAAGGAAGGAAGGAAGGAAGGAAGAAGAAAGAAAGAAAGAAAGAAAGAAAGAAAGAAAGAAAGAAAGAAAGAAAGAAAGAAAGGAAGGAAGAGGGTAAAGAGTGCTCGTGCAACGGCTGAAGTGAATTTTGGGGTCCCTGATGGGCTCAGGCTCTCCGGAAAGGTCGCCCTCCGGGGGGCTGTGGGACCCTCGGGGCAGGGTGGCCTGCAGGGCTCCCCATTAACATATTTCCCAGACGCTCGCTCCTCGGTCCGGCTCGATGGACGCCCCAGCTGCCTGCGGACACCCGAGCCCATCAGGCCGTGAGCAGATTAAAGCTCACACTCTTCAAATTGGCGACGTGCCGCAGCTTGCCAGAAGGCTGGAGCTGGGCGCAGCCTTAATAGAGGTCCCTGCGCCTTCGCCCCTTCTCCCTTCTCCTTCCTTTCAAAGGAACTTGCAAAATCTCAGGTCCCTCTAGCGGGTCTGCAGCCAGGTGCGGCGGGGGTGGGGAGGGTGGGGTGGGGAAGTGTGGGGTGTGTGTCGGGGTGTCCGGTGAGCGCGGGGAGCTGGGGGGAGAGCACCCTCTACCCCACCCCCACAGGCAGCCGCGCTGCGCACTGTGAACTGTCAGCAACCACTGATTTATAAGACCGATTTACCTTCTGGAGAGTGTAATTATGTTCATAGTTAAGAATTAATCAGGTGAAAGAATTATGGAATAATCATTCCCCGGACTTTGAAGGACAAACTAAATGGAGCCCACCAGTGCAGCTGCGGTGCCCGCCCGCCAGGAGTCCCCTGTCTCCTTCCTAGTGACAGGGTGAACTTTCATGGCTAGCTGTCTTCCTCTGCAAAAAGGACAAATGAAAAATCTCAGGAGTTTTTCCAGAAGAATAATTCCTAGTCACCCAGCTTAAAAAGTGGGGAGAAGGCAATTTTGTGAAAGGAAAAAAAAAAAAAAAGCACAGAGACCAGGTTATCTCTGAATAAAGATTTGACTGTTCTTCCCCATCAGGAGAATTATTAGCTGAAGGGCTGTCACTTCCTCTACGGAACACTCAGCATTTCAAAAACATTCCCTGTATTGTTTTTGCAAATATAGTTCTTTAAGCCAGCAGGGTGGGATCCGATGGCATTCACTTTCAGACTTGTGTTTCTTTTAGATACCGAGGTTTTTATTTTTTCCGTTCCTTTTCTTTATGTGCAGAGGAGGTGTCAGTTAATAGAGCTTGTTTCTAAAAATGTTTCACATCCCTCTTCTCCACACAGCCCTCTCTCAGAATTAACATTTTAGTTGGGACTTGATAGACTGCTTTGTAAGATCTCCGCAGAGAATTTCTAAGAGTCTCATGGAAATTACCTTGCAATCCAATCATTTACCTTCCTACTATTAAACTCTGAAGAAAAGTGGCTGCAAAGAAAGCCAAGGGTGGAAAAGATTGGACGCTGTTACTGCCATATCTGACAACCATCATACTGTTTCCTTGACAAGATACCATAAATTTTTATACTGTACTTCTTAATTGAAAGGAAGGGGCATGCAATCCTTAACCCTGGTGGCCTATTTGTTATTCTTTCAAGACTTTACACACAGCTGAAAATGAGGTCTAAAGGTATCTGCCATGCTGCCTCTGCCTGGCTCCCTTGGCCCTACACCCCCTTGGGTCTCTGTCACATTTTACTACTTTGGGATGCTTCCAGCTTCTGACCTTGGAGTTGTCCTGTGTCTACAGCAATGGAGATTTTCTGTTGGACAACTCATTCATACTCTTCCTCCGGGCCTCTAAATCTTCCATCTTGTTTCCATTTGTCAGTTACTCTTTCTATTCCTATTAGCTGTAGCAGGAGTTAGACCCTGGATAGAGAGGAGGGAAAGGAAAATGAGGCAATGCCCTTTGGACATAGTATTAGGGTAGTAATACTATGCCTCAAATCAGAAGAACAACTATGTGGGTTTGTTCTTACATTAAAGTGATTATTTCAGGAGGGAAAATGAGGAGAAAGTTATTCCCAAGTGTAGATGTGAATGAAAACAGAACAAGACTTCAGATAGTGAACCATGGTAGTCCAGGTCAGCTGTTGGGGGTCACACTGTCATCTCTGGTGTCTTTGCAGGAAGGTGGAAAGACCATTGCCCACTACTTGCTTTCTGTTCCATTGTAGAACTATCTCTTTGCTCAGTTTCTTGCTAAGTGCCACGCTTCCCAAAACCTTACCCCACCACAAATCCTAGAGAGAGCTCAGGAACTAAGGGAGGTGAAAAGATATTTTTCACAGAGGCTGGATAATTCTATCTCTTCATTCTTGCTTACTTCCTCTGCCATCAGCCTGTTACTGGCTTTTCCACTTGTCACTCTTGCTTCTGTTCCGATAGACACCGCACTGTTACTAATGGGATGATGGGAGAATGGCGAGCACCTCTGCCTGTGACTCAGGAGGTAGGTTCTCCTTCTGGCCCTGCTCCCCAGCAGCTGACTGGCTTCAGTCATCCCATCTGCCTCCCTGGGCCTCAGTGTTTGCAGCAGCAGAGTGAGGGAACTGAATCGGATCAGTCTCTCTCTAGACTGTGATGGTTCTGAGAAGGTAGGCTTGGAAAACGCTCATCATTCCCTCTTCTTAGTGACCCACCATGTACCTGGATATCCAATTACAAAGACGTTTTTAATACATGGTTTGGCCAAGAATTTCTTCATCTAATTTGATCCAAGGACATCTAGTATTTTTCCTCCCTTTTCTTCCTCTCTTTCTTTCCTTCCTTTTCATTGAAAAGTTTATTAACATAATGCAGAACCAACATTCTACGGACCTCACTATGAGAAATGCAAGACTAAATGAGCTTTCTCTAGGTTGGTGTTTCGCTTCTCTGTGTAGATCCAGACCTACCTATTAGGAATGTAACAATACATAAGCCACAGTATATTGTTTTAATTACTGTCAAATGATCATAGAATTACATTTACTGGTTTGATGAGTGCTAGTGAAATATAGGACAAAGGAAACAGGATAACAATTTTTAGACTAAAAGAATCACTATATTTGTTCAGCATACTTAAGAAGTGAGTTGATCTGTATTAAAAACAATCAATGTAAGCAGAATCTATCCTTTTAACTGCCAACAGTATTTGTGCTATGCTTTTATTCACTCATTCAACACGGACATTCTTAATCTATTTTTGTGCCTAAACTCGACTGGCTGAGCAATGTGTCTCAACATCATGCTTTGAAGTGAAAAAGAAAATTACAAAAGACACATACTTAAACCTATTTATCATAACACTTTAAAGAACATTTAACATGTATGAGCTCCTTTATTAATATAATAGATGATGAGATCAAATAGTAGATGAAATAATTGAGTCATTTTGCAGTAGAGATAAGTGCACATTTCTGAACATTTGTAACATTCATGCTAACATTTTATTTGTAAAATTCATGCTAGTGTTATGTTTCAGATTCCTCTTTTCAAAAACAGCCACAGCAATGTAAGATGCCTCAGAAGGATGCTGGCCCCTACCTATCCAGTCACCCTAGCCAGTGAATCTTCCCACATATCATGCAAGACAAGCCATCTTCATTGCCCTTTCTGCACATCTCTGACCCAAATAATAAATGAGCATAATAAAATGGTTGCATTATGCCACTGAGTTTTAGAATGTTTATTATATGAGCCATAAAAGTGCCATAGTAAAGTATATGTAAGTCCTAAGAAAAGTGCTCCTACCTGAATTTCCAATGCCAAATGCAGGAGACTCAAAGAGAAGACAACACCTTACTTTCTGGTTTGAGCAACTAAATTATATAATGTGAAATTCAATGATTGTGCAGAATAAAGGACTAGGTAGAATTTGAGATAATTTTTTTATATTTAGGCACATTCTGAGCATTTTGATATTTGTGGGCTTTAAAAATGATCAAAATACAGATGAAGCATTCAGCAGAAAAATGTGGGAAAAGGGTCTAGCTTGGGGACACCAGCATGTACAGAGTAGTATAAACCACCTTTGGGGCTCTCCCAAAGCGTATAGCAAGATTAACAAGGCAAAAAATTGGAGCTAGTGTATATATTTGGGGAACTGGAGGAAAAGGCGATTCAACCAGTATAAGGGAGAGAAATTTAAAAGAGAGTTGTTTGGGAAGTAATAGGGTATTTTCACACAATACAGTCTTTTACCTTCACATATTTTTTTTAAATTAAGAAAGGTGGAGAGTCATAATCATGTTAAAATAGGTAAAACATGAAAACTCCATTGGCTCTGACCATTAAGAAAATATACCTCTTAATAATGGATACTTTCATTCAATAACGTTCAGAATAGAGTTAAACCCTTTTAATGGTGATTTAGCCAATTTTATGAATGTGTGCCAGTAACCTTGGAATGAAATTGTGCACTCACAGGCCTGTGGACTAGTGTTCTAGAAATCCCTGGTTGTGTGGTTCTGTGGCTGACCGCTCTGTGGCTCTGTATTCCTCTCAGGGGCTGTGGTGGTTTGTGGTCTGCCCTACAGTGATTTCCCCCTCATTGGTGGTTTTACTCTCTTCTCTCTTTAGTCAGTACTTTCCCTCTGCTTCAGTTGTCTGTGATTCTGCATTCTCCTTCTGGGCTGTCGTTGGCTCCTTTATTTGGCTCCATGTAACTAATATTTTCCATTTCTATGTTTGTTACAAATGACTACACACTCTATGGTTTGAAACAGTAGAAATATATTAATGTTCAGTTTTCAGGGTGACAATTTTGAAGTGGTTCCCATGAGCTTTACTTGGGTGTTTGTGGGGCTGTGTTGTTTTCTAGATGCACTAGGAGAGAAGATTTCCCTTGTATGTTACAGCTGCTGAAGCCAACTACATTGCTTAGTTATTTATCTCCATCTTCAAAGCTTGTAACAACAGCTTTCCTTGCTGTTTCTCTCCCTAGTCCTCCTTCTGCCTCCTGGCCTCTTACCTGTTATAATTCCATGGGTACGCAAGTTAATCTAGGTAATCTTTGAACTCCATGCTGCTGATTAGCAACTTTATTTCTTTAAAGAAATTCTTTCTTGAATAACAGCACATTCAAAGCTTTCAAAGGTAAAATGTGAACATCTTTGGGAGATCATTATTCTGCCTACTTGACCAAATTTTTATGAATAATAAAATGACCAAATACAGTGTAAAAATATCCAAAATCATCCCAGTGCATTCTGCATCTTAGAAGATCATAATCTTCCTGTCAGCTGTTTTCACTGGGTTTGTAGCATTTTCTCTTCAAATTTAAAGGCTTTTCTGAAAGACTGAATTTCAGGAACCCCGTGTTAAGATCTAAGAGACAGAGGTGATCGTATATAAGTTTTTATAGTAGGTCAATTTCTAAACAATATTCTATACATTAAGATTATCCAAGTATTATATAAAATGATCAATTAATAACAAACCAATAGTAGACCTCAGTGCTCCTAACTATCTCTGTGATGTCTGGCTTGCAGCAGTTTGAAGTAAATTTTTCAGTAGTGAAGTACCAAGACCACTCTGGGAACATTGGGTTAAATCTAAATTAGCATCCATTTCCTCAGAGAAGCAGTTGGGAGAAGGATCTTGTTTTGCTAATTCAGCTCCAGGGTGGAGATAGGAGGAGAGGACTTTATACATCTGTCGAATTGCAATGTAATAAGTTCTTTAAGTTTCTCCACTTTTCTTTAGGAGAGGAGCTATGACTTGTTCAACTTTAATTCCTAATTGTAAAGAGAATTCAAAGTACGTTTCTGATTTAGAAGGGTAGACTGTGTCACCATTTCTAAACAGGGCAGAGTTGGTTGGAAAGATCATAAGGTACACTGGGGTGACCCTTGAGGAACTGCTCCATGATAACTAAGTAGTTGTCCAGATCGAAGTTGTTGTAGGACAGGAGCTGAGCTGTAGCTCATCAGATTGTGACACTGTGGTGACACTGATAATGATATGGAGATGTGTATGTGCGAATTAAATGTTGTGACTAAATCACAGCATTTTAAATATAGATGAC
Source organism: Hydrochoerus hydrochaeris (assembly GCA_004027455.1). Taxonomy (NCBI): domain Eukaryota; kingdom Metazoa; phylum Chordata; class Mammalia; order Rodentia; family Hydrochaeridae; genus Hydrochoerus; species Hydrochoerus hydrochaeris. Next base: position 189,905 of record PVLA01002202.1, on the reverse strand, counting down.
ATTGCACTGAGGGAAGTGCTGGTTTTGAATCAGGCAGAGCAGGGCTTCAGGCATTTCGGAGGCTGTGCCATCTTATTGTCTCTGAGCCTCAGGCCTGGCCTCAGGCATGGCGGATCTGCTACATTTGATCTGAGCCCTACTGAGGCCAAAGCCTCACAGCATCTAGTTTTCCATTTTTCTTCTAAGCATCAAAACTTCCATTATAATGGTTTTTGGCCTGCAATACTTTTCCAAGTTTGGAACCTTCTCATCCTATCCAATACCTCTTCTCCCAACAAATACAAACACACACATGTGCACTGGAGTTTATGATCTGATGGAAGATGAATCCAGCAATAGGAATATTTCTAAGCATAAGAATTATAAAACAGCTATTTTAGAAAAGTCCTACATCTACTTTTTGCAGCCTTCCACCTGCCACCTCCCTGCAAATCCTGAAGTTTCAAGCTGACCTCTACAGTCTTTAAAGGTTATTAGTTGTGTAGTGTAATAAATTATTTCACAGGCTGGGCAAAACACTTGCCTGGTATGTGTGAGGTTGTGATTTTGATGCCCAGTACCCCCCCCCAAAAATCTTTCAAATATTTGAGACATAATCAGGTATAATATAGAGTAAAAGAAAATATTTAATTACATTTTTACAAAATAAAAATTTTACATTTTGGCAGGCCTCAGAGCCTAGGTCTTCCACTTTGTTTTGGGAAACTTCCAGAAAGTTTGAGAGCTTGGATCTAAAGTTCTCAGTTTACTGAGATGGAAGGTAAAATATAACATGATTAAAGTTCACATCTCTAGGTCTGACCCAGGCTTTTCCTCTTTAAAGCATATTGTGCACAGCTGAAGTGGCAAGGGGACACATCTCTTTTCAGTTCAAGGTCCCCCTGCATTTGGGGAAGAGTGCCCTCCCTGATCCCTCTCATAATTAATGTGGTTTCAGAGGCATGAGATCCGATTAGGACCCTGTGTTGTTATATTTAATTACAAATCTCATTACAGCCCTGGTCATAACACCATGTAGCCCTTCTTGCAGTAACCTTTGCTGATCGGACTGCCTGAAGGTCTATCTTTATGATTTACTTTAAATTGTTTTAGAATTATAGACTTCTGGAGCTAGAAGGGAGGTTAGAGATCATGGAGTTCAATCCCCTCATTTTACAGATAAAATTACAGAGTCCCCAAAGAGAATAAGTCATCTTCCAAAGGTCACCTAGTAGATACGGAATGGACATGGGGCACCCGATGTGCAGGCCAATGCTGGATCTCTTTCAGCCAGGCTGCCCTGCTGGGGACATGGTAAAACACCATCTCCTCAGGCCCTGCTTTGTATTACAGGACAGCTTCATACACACACAGGTTATATTGTACTGTCTTTGCAGTATGAAGTTAGTCACAAGTTAAATCATAACTGAAAAATTCTTTGACTTTAGAGATAAAGGATGCTTGATTAGATTAGTCACCTTACTGGGCCTTGGGTTTGCTGAAAACAGGGCTATAGACCAAGGTGTTTTCTATGAAGAAAGACATAAAGCTAACTAAATATAAGAAATGTCAGATGAAAACAAATATAGACTTAGGTATTGAGGATTTTATATTTGAAAAGAGTTATTATCATGGGGGCAGTGGAACCATTGCAATAGTGGAAGAGGTTATTATCATAGTCAAATGCTCAGACTTCCAGGCATCTCAGATGTCAGTCAGGATAGGAAGAAATAAACAAGTCTGGAAGGAATGGGGTGTGGGGCTGTGGGTGGAGCGGGGAGGGGGTTGGACAGTGGATTGGATGTACGCAGTGGATCATCTTTCACATTGTTGCTATACAGCATGTGGCATACACAACTTCAAGAAGGAGGGGTTTGGCTTGTGAGCCCAGAGGATTCCATCTATGATGAGCTGGCCCCGAAGCAGGAAGATCATGTCAGAAGCACATGGAGCAAGGCTGTGAACTTCATGGTGGCTGATGGAAACCAAGCAAAGGAACAGCTCCAGAGAGAAAGGGATCAATACAGATAAGAGCCCAAAGGTCACATCCCTATGACCCTCCTAGAAACAAGCAGTACTAATTTCTGAGGCAGGTCCCAGGCCAATCAAGTCTACAGTTAAATATCACATCAGAGGATGCTTTCCTTTGTGGTCATCTGATCTTCAAGTGAAGTTCTTGAGGAGATGCTGGTTAATAATCCAGTACATGATCAGGTTGAGGGTGGAAAAAATTCAAGATGGTGGGGGAAAGGGAAAACTTGGATATTTGGACAAGTTCAGCTAGCAGATGTTGTCCGGATTGGTCAGTGATGATAATCACTTCAAGTAATCATTTCTAAGATAAAGAATTGAAATTCAAAGCATCTGTGGTTGGTTTGGTCAAAGGCAAACAAGGAAGTTATGTGAGAGTCTCATATAAGCCCTGTGGGAGAAGGTGACTTTTTGACTCCACGCCATTTTCTGGAAAAAAGTCTCTCTTGACCATATTCTTTCCCAGAAGTCCAGGCCTCAAGTAAATTTCATTGTTTCAGTGCTTGGTAATACCTGTATTGTCTTTCAGTGAAGCTGTCTATTTCACAGACCCAACCTTCCTTATTCTTACATTCGCACATGGGAAGGTGTGGTGTGCATCATCCCCAACCAAGTCGTCTTGCCAGTCAGCACTGAACATGAGGCTAAATACACACTTATTTCATAGAGGCTGCAGGAAGGAAATGAAGAATCAGCACTGCTTTATTTTTGCTCTTTCTAAGGGAGGAAAAATTCCTAAAGTTTCATGGGGTGTGTAGGCTCTTGAGGTATGAGCTTTTGGCTCTATGAACTACAGTTAGCCCTTGAATTGGCTTGGAAATGGCCCACCTATGAATAATATGTTATAAGATTGTATGAGCCCTCTCACAAATGTTATTCATTAAGCTCTATTTAACATGAGGCTAACAAGTCCTCTGTAGCTAAATCTAGAGGTGTGAGGGTGGATGGCATCAGCGACACCCATTCCCTAAATGTGCTTCACAAGCCAAGAGGGGAAGCTTAAAGCTTTGCATTGTTTATGAACCTGCTCTTGAGAAGCACCATGGAGAACTGCCAGATACGTAAAATACCATTTGCCGCAATGCTAAAAAATCTAAAAGGAGGCAAAGTGACTGCTTGAGGTCAGAATATAAGACAGTCTGTTCCATCTTTGATCCAATCAGGCTCTCCTGTTGTGGAATCTCAAGGTCAATAAATAGTGAACTAATTTAGCGGCCCAATAGGTAGGTGCAAAGTTTAGAAGCAGTTGTCTTTGCTCCCACATGCATTGTAGAGAAAAAAGGCAGCTTAAAAAACTTTTGCAAAGGATTGCTTAAGTTTCCTTTGAAAATATTAAATCACTGCAGCAACTACAGATAATACAGACATACAAATACTGAAAGTCAAACTCGCTCTGACACTGCTTCCTTTGCCCAGCGATTGCATATCAGCTCTCTAAATTCCTGGACAGTTCAAAGCACATGCTGAGTCCTTTGGCAGGATCTGTCTTACCTGGAGGCTGAGGAGGTCACTACCTATCATAGGCCTGGTTTGAAGGTCCTTGTACTTGCTCTTGCCAATGTCTGCCTGCAGTTTCACCAGTAGATTTATTCTTTTCAATAAATCCTGCAATAAAATGCAAAGCAGCTTAGGGAGAAGGAAAGAGGTGAGAGAAATTAATCCATCACTAACCTAGCTTGATTCCATTTTTATGATCAGTTAGAATTCTGAGCAGGGTGGAGGGGAAAGTCTAGGCCATGTAAGCAGAACTGAAAGGCAAGGTTGACCTCTCTGGGGAATACCACAGGGTGATCAGGTGGCGGTTCTCTCGGGTTTCCTTTGCTTTTTCCTTCCAACTCTTTCTTCCAATTTATCTCTGTCCCCCAGGGGATGGGAAGTTTTGCTCCATCTGTGGGAGGTTAATCTCTTCACCTGTACCATCCATCACTTAATTTTATCTGGGACCATTTTCCGTGATTTGTTTTTTTCTTTCTTACACAATCATTTTTTTCTTCATTGATTCCTCTTCTGCTTTAAACTTAGCGCAGATGTCTACTTTCTTAAAATGAAAAAATTAAATACTTGACTTTCTTTATAAAAAACATAATTTTTTAACCTTCGAGTTACTTTTCTAAAATCCTTACAGTCAAATACTTTTCTTTGTTTCTTTCTTCTTGCTTGCTTGTTTGCTTTTTTTTTTTTTTTTTTTTTTTTTTTTTTTTTTTTTCTTTCTTTTTTCAAGACAAGCTTTTACTATGCAGTTCAGGTATCCAGGCTGGCCTTAAACTCACTGTGTGGCCCAGGCTGGCTTTAAACTTGCAGTAATCCTCCTGCCTCAGCCTTTCTATGTGCTGGGATTCCAGGCATGCACTACTATGCCCAGCTTCAGAAAGTCTTCTTAAAATCTCCAGAAATTTCTTTTACACCACAAGTTCTGAAAAACCAAAGCAAACCAAGCAGGTTTACACACATGTTGTTTTTCTGTGGTTGTCTTTTCTGCTCACTCTCACTTTTCTACTCAAGTTATCTCATATAGGACTATGATTTCAACTTATGTATTGATGATTCTTAAAATTGAATTTGAGGTCAGATTCCTTTCTTAGAGGTCCACAGCTACACGTGGAATTCTCTACCTCTACAGCCTCCTATTTTATGGATTCATACACCCAACATATCCCTAAAAAATTTCATGTATTCATTAGAAAATACCCTGCTTTCTATATTTTAGATCACTCTGAATCATGCCACGATTTTATCTTCCAATGAAAACAAGTAACCTGGAAGTAATTTTCATTCTTTTCTCAGATTCAGTATTAGATGGAAATTTAAATAATGCATAGTCTTCTGACCAAATACTGATTACATCCCTTTTTTCTACATTCTCACTTCTGACTTAGTTTAGATATTTTATTACAAAAATAATAAAAAGTTAAGCTTGCATTACAAGCTTAAGTTATCATTTAATGTCCTTCAGAGCTTATCATTTGCTTTCTATCCTATGCTGCTCCACCCACACTGTCCCAGACTTGACTGTCTTCCATGTTTACTGTCCCTCTCCTGTACCTGGATTATAAAGGAGAGAAACCACAGGTTTTCAAGGATATGTTCTGTAATTAGCTCCTCAATGCTTCAGTGTAGAAACACTTTCTTGATATTTTTGTAAAGTATAATTGGGGATGGATAGGTAAGCTGCACATAATAAATCCATTCTAACATGCTTATATCCTTAAGTCCCTAAAATCCCTTCTATATCGTTCCAGAGTAGCCCGACCAGGATTATTATTAAGCCTTTCAGCTGATCAGCCAGGGAAGCTCTCACAACCACCTCCAGCTTATGTGATAACACCTTAAAACTATAAAGTAGATAGAGATATATCATTGTCTGTACGTGTTAGCTAGACCTAACATTACTGGATCCCCTCGTTGGTCTGAGACACTTAGCATCCATTACTACATAATTTCCCCAAGTTTATGCCAATTTAAGTTACCAAAGTTGGAAGAATTTTGAATGTGTAAGTTGGTCCTAGTAGAACCCTGTTCTCCTTCAGCATGCTGAAATTTCACCATAATTACAGGTATAGTGGAAGTGTGAAGAATTTTGGGGGATGGGTTGAGGAGAATGTTCATCTCTGATCAAGTGAGATTGTTACAGCATTTTCTACTAGAGGAATGCTAGACACTTAAGACCTTGTAGGGAAATTACTTTCAGAGGCAAAGAAGCTTAAAGTGACTTAGAGCTCAAGAATGTTTTTTGAGTCCAAGGAAGTGTCATCAGTCAAACTTTCAGGGTTCCATGCTTTCTCAGTGAATGTCTTGATAGTCACATGTGAAACTTGTAATGTTGTAAATTCAAATGTCAATGTAATACTGAAGAACTTTGAATTATTAAATGTTAAATTTATTCTCAGCAATAGCAATCCATAGCTATAATTAATAAGAGATTTTGATTCTCAAATTCTGATATGAACTGAAGATATAGACTCTTCATTTTCTTTCTGTAAGAACAGAAGAACCGGTCCCAATATGTTAGTATCCTTGGAGTCTGCCACAGGGGCCACAAGCTGCAGGGACTTGGGTTTTCAGGAAACATGCCTTGATTGGCACTTTATCAACCACCTTATCCCACAGCTGAAAGATTGATTAATGCTGATATCATTGCAAGCTTAGTAACATCCATTTCCTACTGCCAAGGAGCTTAGCACCCAGCTCAAACTCAGAGGCATAGCCAAACCAACCCCTAAATCCCATAGTTAAGAGTTTATTCATCAGATCTCTGTCAGTATCAATTCTGAGTCAGTTATGATATAATCAGATCATAAACACAAACATTGAAAAGAAAAAGCTCAATGGTAATACTTATTAATTATAGAAAGAGACTGGATGAACAAATGTAGACAAATAAGAAGGTAGCCACTGCCTAGAGGGCTGAAGTATAGTAATTTCAGGGGAGCTCTCTGCTTGTACCATGACTGAAGCTCTCTCTGAAAGCGTGAGAGCATGGGGTACTAGATGGCAGAGAGGTTTACTGAGGTATTTTCCTGGAAGAACACCATTGGAAGTCATTTTTAGAGTCCCAAGTATTCAGCCTTAAATATGTACACCAGCATATCTGAGAACAGTTTCCCTTTCTTTCTTTCTTTCTTTCTTTCTTTCTTTCTTTCTTTCTTTCTTTCTTTCTTTCTTTCTTTTCCTTCCTTCCTTCCTTCCTTCCTTCCTTCCTTCCTTCCTTCCTTCTTTACTTCCTTCTTTCCTTCCTTCCCTCTGATCTTTTGAATCCTTAAGATGGCATAAAAAGACATGCACTAATTTATGCTTTCCATATGGAAATTGTATCCTTTGCTATCACAAGGATACAATATCACACATTTTCACTTTTAAAAAACATCTCAAATTAGCTAAATCTTACAGGAGACTCAGTCCATGATTTGTTGGCTCCAAGGCAGAGGGACATCCTGGTAGAAGGCCAAAGCAGAGCAAAGCTGCTTACTTCACAGCGGCAAGGAAGCAGAGCAGGGAAATAGTGCCAGGAGGAATGGAGTGAGGGACCAGATGTGGACTCCAAAGCCAAACTTCCATGATTCACCCAAACACAAGCAGAAGTGTAATCCACCAAGTGTAAACCAAAGCTAATCAAGTTGATGCTTCACCTTAATGTCCACAACCTGCCCTTTGTGAACTTGACTGACACCAAAATAAAATCCCTTAAATCATGTTAATCTTCACGCAATAGCAAGCTCATAATTACACTTAACATGATACAGCTACCCTGCATACAAACATAAATGCAATAATTCTTTCCCTGAGGACTTGGCAGCTCCAGTATTTTTCAAAAGTTCATATCAAAGTCTCTTTTGAGACTAAAGGCAAACAGTTGTAAAACTCTTCAACAACCACAACAATAACACCAAAGAAGTTACATCATCCCAAATTACAGTGGCACGAGGTAAACATTCCAATTCTAAAAGGGAGGGTAGAGAGATAGAAAAGAGATGGGACAAAGCAAAACAGAAACCCAACAGGGCAAGCAAGGCCTGTAGCTCCATTGGAGCACCGAGGGGTAGTTTCAGTCCTTCTTTCTGTGTATAGCCTGAGGCTTTCCTCATCATTCATTTCACATCCTTGGCATCTCTAACTTCCTGCAGTTTTGGTTCCATTTCCACAGTTTCATGAACAGCCCTCTCAGGGTCTTGTGAAGTCTGTTTGGAGGGCTCCTTGTCCCCACAATTCTTGTATTTTGCATGCTTGATGAACCAGTCATAGGTGATGATGCCGAAGTCAGCCATTAGAAAAGGCAGTGTTCAGGACTCTTGGACCATCACCGCAAGGGACTCTGTGTGGATGGATGAGTGACCATGGTGAAATAAATCCTAGGTAGCCAGTTTCTTAGGAGGATTTACTTGAGCAGGGAGCACAGAGACTCTCCTTTCATGGTTGTACTTTTATATCTTTGAACCTCTGAAGGGTGAGATCTTATTGATTCCTAAGATTCCTCAAAGCATCCTTCTTTTGGTCTTGTACAAAGTACTTGGTTTCCTTTTAATGGCACTAGTATCTTCAATAGCCACAGATCCTTTGGCCCCAATTTGCCACATTGTTCTTTCTGAGCCAGAATGTAAGCTTTTCCAAACTTTTTTCTATGCTTTTTCTGTACAATTCTCATAAATCTGGCTAAAAGCAACTAGCAGTAGCCAGACTATGGAATGAATGCTGGAGTGTCTTTAAATTTCATCCATCACATTAATTAATCTCAGTATCCTGCAAAACCTCAGGTCAGGGGCAAATGTAGACAAATTTTCTGCCAGAGGCTAACAATCATGATCTTTAGTCCACCTAGTGATGGAGTCTTTGAACAGAAACCTCCTCTGTGTGGCAGGTACTGTCTAAATTCCTGTTAGCATCCTGGTCCTCTGACCTTTGACCATAATTACCAAACCAGTACTGGTAAAAACATTGCATAGCTTCTTTCCTCTATCTCTAAACCTGTCCAATCCACTCCCACCTGAAATCCATTTCCAAAGGCTTCTAAACCACAGGGTCAAGCACGGTCACAACAAAAATCCTACTTCTCTGACACTAATTTTCTGATTAGTTCTTCTGTCACTGGAACAAAGTACCTGATAGTCTCAACTAAAAGAGAATTTTAATTTGATTCATGATTTAAGAGAGTTTGTTACATGGCATCCTAGTTCCAAAGACAGAACCATCACATGCAAGTGTACGGTTGACTAAAGCTGCTTTATTTTACCCTTGTTGCCTAGAGATATGATTTTTATCATATCCAAATATATTTAAAAATAGATAATAAAAGTCACTTTGGGAATCTAAAAGTAGTTTATTTGCTGTGGGAGTTAGTGATGTAAATTTTTAAAAAAAAGTTTTGTGGTGATACAAAATAAGATGCTAAGAATAAATATTTTATTTAGCAAAAACATCCAAAGCATTCTTCACAAGAATTTTGTAAATTTACTTTTTAAAAAAATTGGTTTCACAGGGCTGTTGCATTTATAGAACATTAGAAGTGAAAAAGAATTAGGCCATAATTCAGATAATTGAATACATAATTTTTCAAGCTACTGTCCTGAATCTCTTGTATAATTCTCACCAGTGCGTGGGATTTTCAAGTATATTGAGGACTTGGTGGAGAAAAGATAATGTATCACTACCAGTAACTGCTAAGCTTTGGTATATTAATTTAGCTATAATAAGTTACGAAAGAACGACAGAGAATAGGCCTCAAAAGAGGTAGTAATTCACAAGAAGTTTCTGGAAGTTGGTGAAATGGAGTGCTGAAATGGAGTGGAATTTTCTGGAAGTTGGTGAAATCGCGTCAGAACAACAAAACCGTAAGAAGCACTTTACCCTTCTTCTTTGAAGAAGAAAAATCAGGAGAAGAAATACCATATCTAGTGAAAAGTCTGATTATTTAAATGGTAGTGACAGGAATTGGAAGGCATAATACAGTTTAAAAAAGTTTTCTGAGTTTAGAGTTCACTTTAATGTCTTTCAGAGAATTCCGGATGAGATAGATATTTGGTAAATATTTAGAAGGATGTGAACATTCGTGGCTATTTCTTAATATGGAAAAGAAGCAAATGATAATGAGCCCTTTTTGATATCTGTCATAGCAAAAAGCTAGTTGCTGGAAATAATCTCTGCCCTACTGCTTTCCAGTAAATAACTTGTAGAAGGAGAGTAACATGTTTAGTGAGAGATTAATAAGGTAAAAATTCCAGCTTTGTGACCTCCTGTGCTATTCCTCCTACACTGTCCAGATGTTGCTTACAAAGATCTTTCAAGTTTGGGGATTTTGTGGCCATTGTTTTCCTGAATAATCACTAGGGGAGGGGTACTGTCAAAGCAGAACTAAAAAGGAGTGAGAACTTCACCCCTTCTGTACCCCTTACTCACAGCAGAAGTCAAATACAGGCTTGAAAACAAACAAGTAAAAATTATGATGGCCTTCGATTCCAGTTACATGGCCAGGTCAATTTCCTCCCGTCTCGCTCCTGATTAGGGAGTTGTTTCTTTCCTTATGCTCTCTTCTAATTTCTGCTGGCATTCCAGATGGCTCTTTTTTTCTGCCTCTAGGTCTCTTAGCTCCCCAAGGCTTTCTTTGTGCTTTTAAAAGGTCTCTGTTATTTCTTAGGTTCTTTTCTTCCCTTGTCTAATGCTGGAGAACATGGTATCCACTCAGATGTTTCTTAGTTTGTAAAATTCATCTTTGCAGGGAAAGGTCCCTGACACATGTCACCTGCCCAGTTTGATATCTGAAATAAAGAGACTGGAAAAAAGGGATCAGTTGGATTTGAATAACAATGATGTCATTTACTGAAATCTATCTGGAAGTCAAGCAGTATTTTAATTTTCTGTTATATAACAGCTCAGTTAGCCCACAGAACAATCTTATGTGGGATTGCAATGCATTACAAAAGGAACTTCAAAAGTTAGGGATTTTTTCATTTATTTGTTTGTTTTATTAAAGATGAGTGGCTTTTCAGGTCTAGGGCATAAACAGCTACACCCCTCTGCTCATTCCAGACAATATGCAGATGCTGGGGCCAGAATGCCAAGTCCAATTTCATTTCCTAAAGAAAGAGAGGGAGAGACTTGGGTCCAGGAAGAGATGAAACAAGCCTGCTCCTGCTCCTGCCTCACTGTAGCTCCTCCTTCACTCTGTCTTACTATAAGACTGTAACATGATGATTTGAGATAAATGGACCCTTCCATCTACTTCGAGCCATCAGTACCTGTCTATCATTTCAGGTGTACAGATCATCATTAGTCCAGAGCATATTAAAAGGGATTTCAAAGAAATCCCTTTCCTTTTTTACCAAAATAAATGGGTTCTTTTGCTTTGGTCAACAAGAAGCAAAGGAACGAAATCATTGAAACTAAGGACTGGTAAAATTTAAGATAAAATGATTTTCCTGCTGAGACCCAGAGACTTTGGATAACTTGCCTAAATCTAGGCTGTCTCAGTTTCTGAGTCTGCCTTCTTAACCTTGAGGCTATGGAATTAATTTTTGATGTGTTGTAGCCTCTGAGCCAATGTCCTTTCTGTCTTCTTGCCCTTTCTGTTGAAATAGTCTTAAGCAGTTACTGCTTACTGCAAGCAAAAAATGATCACTCCCCTGGACTCCTCTGTGGTCTGACATCGTATTGACACTGCGAGGAAGAACACATGTGCATCTGGAAGTAATGTAGACTTTTACTACACCTCACAGACTGACTGGTTTTACTGGATTAAATACATGAGAGCAATTTGTACTTGGAATAGCCTTCTTTATTCTGGTCTCTTGGACTGAATTCTCTGTGTAATCCATGTGCTCATTCAATCTGGAGTATGCAAAGCCCCAGAGCCCTTGGTATCTGGATATTTTCATGCCTTTCATCAGCTCCTAATTGTCACAAGGAGCCCACTCTCTTCTCTGACTGTGGTTTTCCCTTACTACCTTTTCTTATCAGAGAAGTATGTACACTAAACACAGGGTGAGAGAGGACAGAAAGGGGAAAAGTATGAGGCCTGGGTAGACTAAAGCCAAGGTGGCACAAGCAGCCTAGTGAAATTAGAGCACAAGGGACAAAGACCTAATTGGCCCCAAAGACAAAGGACCAACAAACTTTTCTGATCTGCATTTGTGTACTTCTTCTGCCCTTTTTGTGCAAAAATCTGCTTATCAGTCCCTAGACCAAGGTGCCATGGCGATGCCCTTCCTGATGAGCAGGAACTTTCCCTTGTGCTTCCTAATAAACCTCACCCAGTTCTGTCCCCATTCCTGACCTGTGGGCTTCCTTCACAGCAGGGCTTAGGACAATATACCAGAGAGAGAAAGCTGGCTACAATAGGCAGTGATGAGTGTAATATTTGCCTTCAAATATAAATGCAATAATTTGCTCAGCTTTAGTGAGAGTGCCTCTCTCTAAGTGCAAAAAATGTCTTTTTATCTTGAGCTGCAAAATCGAATACTTAGGTGGATTTTTTAAAAAAACTCCTTTTTCTTTTTTTTCTATTAAGAATTTTAAGAAAAAATAGAATTCTTTTCTTCAGATAAACAAGGCAATCTGTTGGCATGGTTCAGTAGGATTTATTTGTAGGACCTCCTTCAGCATCCTTCCCGTGGAATTCCCAAGAAAATGCCCATGTGTGTCTGAAGCCCTTGCAGTCCTGTTGCCTGTAGGGCTTCGGTGATTCTCTCCAATAACTGGCTGTGGGCCACTAAGTTGGCATCAGCACCTGTTTATCATTTCAGGTGTACAGATCATCATTAGTCCAGAGCATATTAAAAGCTACCTGGGGGTTCAGACCTTTCCTGATGTTTATAGCATCTGTGTAAGAAAAATATATGAAAAACCAAATTGGTAAATTTGATTTGAACCTGAGGGCAAAAAGAAAGCTTGAAGTCCTAATTAATTTGCAGAGATGGTTTTCAACCAATACACACCTGAAAGATATTTGAAACAGAAGAAAATTAATATTTGTTTTGATCTTATGAACTCCTTTCTCAAGTTTTTTGAATGTTTAAAGAAAAGGAAATATTCTCATTCAAATGATGTACAATATTAGGAGCTATGATATGTTTGCCTGCCATCAAAATGTCTTGCCTATTGACTTAGTGGATGCAAAATTATACCTAGTTATGTAACAATGATTTCTTCATTGCTCCATATAACTGTACATGAGTGAATTATGCTGTGTGTACAGAGCAACAGGAAAAATCACAAATTAAAGTGAGAAATAAAGCTATCCATGATAGATCTTTAATAGTCTGAGAGATTAATTCTACTGGAAGTGCATCTGAAAACTAGTGGAGTTCAGACTATTTCTTTATGGAGAGAACATGAATATATTTGTAGACCATATCTTAAAATATATAAAAGAAATTCTAGGTACTCTTGGAAATGAAGTACTCTTTCTATAATTTTACCTCCTACCATTTTCCCCTGTAAGGAAACTTCTGGGCACACTGTGAGTCAAAATATAGAAGTATAGAGTTTCTTTTACTTTTTATATCCTGAAGGAAACTGTTTCAAGTTCAAATGATGAGTAGGTTCTCCATAAAGCAGGTTTATAATTGGATGCATATTAAGACCCTCTAGTTTCCCAGAATAAAAGGGTGACATTCTATCACAGAGGTGGGATATGCCTCATGAGAGTAGTTTTATATTCCTCAGTGTATATTATTTTAAGTACTAAATTATAATGGTGTGAGGATTTGCGGAGTACATCTGCCAACCTGATGCTCCACTGAGAAAATCGAAATAAATATGCCTTTTTGTGACTACTATTCATCTAGAGTTTTTTTGCTTTTCATTTGAATTTTGTAAAAATTTTTGAATACGTGAAATTACAAAGTGAATTTGGATACCGAATGCCAGGTTGGAGTTTGCACGTACAAGTTGGGGGCATTGCTTGTGGTACTCACCACAGCAGAAGAAACCAGTGCAGGTGATGATTTTTTAATTTTGCTTTTCCTTTCTGTTCATAAGAACTGTGCTTCTTCATCTGTTTGTAGGAACCCCAGGTTTGGCCAGTCCTTTGTCTGTATATGATACTGTAGCAAAATACTTGAGACTGGACAATTTATGAGAAACAGAAATTTATTTCTCACAGTTCTAGCTAGAAAGAAGTCAAGATCAGAGTGCTGGCAGATTCAGTGCCTAATGAAGACTTTCTGCTAGTAAGCTGGGGCCTTCTCGTTATGTATCTCCTGATATAGAAGGGTCAGAAAGAGCCTAGCTAGTTCCCACAAGCCCTTTTAGAAGACATTTACCCAGTGCATGACCTAATTACCCTTTAAAGGTCCCACACTCTAATACTGTTGGCTTGGGGATTAAGTTTCAACCTGAAGTTTTGAGGCAACACATTTAGACCATAATACCCAGTGTCTATTTTAGGCTCTGAATATTCCTATAAATAATGTTGAGTAGGTACACTCCACTATTACTATTGATACTGTGTTACACAGGAGAAAAGGGTAAAAGATAAAATGAAATTAAAGAACAAAATTGTTATAAATATTGTTTTATATACATCCTGTGAGTGCAGATTCTCTTAACTATGATTAAATAAGCTTTTGAACACAGATAATATAAGCACTTACTCAAAAAAGATTTCCCCATAATTCCACTGGGCCCCAAAAGGAGAAAAAAAGAAACACTTATGGATCAGCCATAACCAGGAAACATTTCAGGTTTTTCTTTTCCAGGAGGACATGGAAAGGAATAGTGCTCTACTGTATTGATCATTTTAATCATTCCATTAAGAGGAATAATACTTGTTTGTCTGCTCTTTTTATTTCCTTTTTCCCTCATTATCCTCTCTTCAAATGTGGTAGAGGTCTTGTGATAGAATGCTTCAGGACTCTGCCTGCAGTGGCAAACAATTATAGCAAGAACTAGTTCCAACTGCACTACTATCCAATAAGATAACTGGCTTGGAGTCAGGATCTAAAAGGATCAAATGGAAACCGAGTGTTAGGTACATCAGACTATAGAGCAGGCGGCTGAAGTTGGGCTCTGCAAGGGTGAGGGTGGAGGAAAAGGAAGAAGAGAGCCCAAGAGGATTGTTGGAAACACTGTTAAAAAAGGAAGGTCTACGCTGTAGAAGAGGTGAGCATAGGGAATGTTTGCACTCTGTACTCAAGTGCATTTGTGACCCTTTTAAGTGAGGTCTGAGTTTGCCCCCCCTTTTCTGTAAGAAGTTACACATCCCACCCACAGAACAGTAGAATAATCTGTCAACACCTTGATCTGGAGTTGTAGGCAAAGGTCGCCTTTCACATTCTGCATTTTCCCGTAGACGCTGTTACTAATGAGCTGCTTTTGAGCTTCTGTATGCTGAAGCTGTAGCTTTTTATCATTACCTTTTAACTTTAAGTCACCTGAAATTAGTTTTTCCAAGTTTCTACACTCTAGTCAAAGTTTTTCTGTATCCTTATCCATTCTCTTTTACATTAGTTTCTCCATAAAGATTTAAATCACTCACCTACCTCACTGTTCCCACCACTGTTACTGCTATATGTATTTTTACAGCCTGATTTTCTAGACTGGATTGAGTTTTCCTGTAAGTTCTGTAAGGTTTTTTTCCATTTTAAACTTGCAGTTTTCAGGTTATGTTCATTGCTATGGCAAGTGATTTTTCAGGGATATGTCTAACATGTTTATCTCAGCATTTAGCGCAATGTGTGTAACAGCTCATAGTTAACCTCTATATATACGTGAAGACTGTTGGCCCTTTCAAAATAGCTCATGCTTATGTCAAAGATTCAAAAAAAATAGTCATTGCCCCCAATCATTGACATATATCTTTGGAGAATTTTTAAAAACATTTTTCAAAAATATAGTAAATGCTCATTTATTACTAAAAATATTAATACTTTTTTCTTGTTGCTAAGACAAAGGAAATACCTGGCACTCAAAACTAAGGGAGGAAAGGTTTATCCGGCCCATATTTTTTAGAGGTTTCAATCTGTAATTAACTGGCTCCAAGGCAGAGTGGCTTGGTGAGAGTCAACAGTTCCAGGAGGTGAAAGACAGCAAAAAGAAACAAGAGCAAAAATACAAGAGGAGTCATGAATCTCTTCTCCTTCCTTACATTGTATGCAGGCTACCCACCCTAGGGCAAGTGTAGCACTCACACTATCTTGTGGCCTTCCTCTTTTACAGGCTGAGAATGTTCACAAAGTTAGGGCCCTCATCCCCTGCTGAGTTGCTTAGCTAAGCTTGTAACCTTCTCAAGTTGACACAATATATCAATCATTGCACTCAAAACTGCTCATTGATGGAAACACAAAGAACAAATATTATGTTAAAATCACTCTAACACCTGAAGAAATTATTATTATTAATTATTAATTAGTTCTTGCTAAAAGTCTCAAAATACGAAAACTTGGAACAAGAAATATCAGTGGAAAGCAAACCTCTGGAAGATATTTTTTATCCAAGTGAATGATCTCATGTGGGCTCACTTGTATCTGTCACTAGCCCTGTGGTCCGCCAGGGGCTCTTGGTAGTATGGTAGGTCCAGGTAAGTCTTAGTTTGGAAGAATTGTCTCAATTCCACATGGTGTTCAGCTCTCCAGTAGGTCAACCCAAATTGATTCTCCACACGTGAGAACGAGGATTCTAAGAAAGGAAAAGCACAGACATCTTGAGCTCTGGGCTTAGAACTGACACAGTGTAAATTTCACTGATTTATCTTTATCAAAGCACATATCAATGAGTAAAAATAGACACTTCTTGGTGATAGTTGCCCCAAAGTCACATTACCAAGAGAGTGGTAGAAAAGTGGAACCACTTTTCTAATCAATCTGCAATAATGACTTTAAACTTATGTATGTAGATAATTATTATATAGTGAGATGTTTCTTTTGCTATGTAAATCCAAGAATATTATAAAATTTTATTTACATTAAACATATGTATCTATGTATGTCTCTTACATGCAATATATTAATTGTTGTGGTGGGTCATCTGTGTCCATGGACCCCACCCATTGATTTAACAATGGCTGATCAAAAAAATTTAAAAATTGCATCTGTACAATGCATGCATTCTGATTTCCTTCTAATTATTCTCTAAACAATGGAGTGTAATTACTTGAGTAGTATTTACATTGTATAGTAATTATATGTAATCTAGAGGTTATTTCAAGTGGAAAAGAGGATGTACATATGTCATTTTAAATAAGGCACTTGAGCATCCATAGATTTTTGGTTTCCACAGGGTGCTAGAGCCAGTCTCCTAAGATACCAAGAGATGACTCTATATTAACTGTAATACAATTATATAACAAGATTGATAATAAACATTACAAGTGATATAATATTTATACAGTTGTTATAGATGATATATACATAATTTATCAACTAGGATTATAGAAAATATTCTCAATTCATTGCATATTCTACCAGAGCTACTCTTTAATTTCTTAAATGATATTTGAAACGTTATGCTAGTGGTCTAAAGTATCTAATTTTGTGGATGAACTACAAACTCCCCTTGATGAATGTAACTGTTAGGTATTGCAAACCTATATTAATGAGCACTTTAAAAATTAAAAATCAATATCTAGTCCATTTAATTATATTGGGGTTTTTGTTGTTTGTTTGCTTTTTATTTTTTTCTTTTGAAATGGAAAAGGAAACATTATGTTGTCCAGGTTATCCTTGAGATTTTGGGCTCATGTGCTCTTCCTGCCTCAGCCTGCAGAGCAGTTAAAACTGCAGACATCAGTTAACATGTTTGGCTTCATTCAGTATTTTGAAACATATATACTCGGTCTTAATTCTACATTATTCTCTCAAAAAAAAGCAATAAAATCTATTCAAGCTAGAATTAAAAAACTTTTAAAAATAATAATTATACAGGCTAAATATAATAACAAAAATAATTTTAGAAATATATAAAATATTAAATAGAAGATTCATGAATTTTCTCATGCATTGCTGAAATTCAATTCATGCTAAGTGGTCCTGGGCAAGGGTGAGGGATGAAGTGAAATGTGCTCATCTTTCTGTCTTTAATTAGAAAGGAAAATTAGGCACAGTGATTCTGCTTTAAGGTATATAACCCGACAAGCTCCTACATATGGAAAAAAGAAAATAGTCCATGTTAATCACCAAAGAAACAAACAAACCGTGGTAGATTCATAACATGAAATATTTTCTAGCAGTGAAAGGTAACAAACTCTATGTGTAGCTCAGAACAGGCTTCTGAAGATGGTCTGCCTTGGATTTGCAGAGATCCAGCTCTTAAAGCTGATGTTACCTCATTTTCTCCTCCCAGGGGGGAATAATAAGACTCTCTACTTCATTGATTTTTTTAATAGTGTTGACTGCAAATGCCTGTAAATCACTTACAAGTGTACTTCACACATATCTCTCAGTACTACCTGCATTTGGGTAAGAAGTGTTTTCCTTTGTTTTGTTTTCAATTTTGGATGTGGAATGCTGAGGAAACACCAAGCACTTTCCAGTAGGTGTCATTTCTCTCCACCCTGCCTTGGGATGGGACTGTTGTCACTTTGAGTTTTGCAGTCACTCTTTTTTTCTACCTAGGACGCCTTTCACTTTCATCCACTTAGTTCTTACATTTTCTCAAGCTTCACCTTCTCAGTGAAACCTGCACTGACCACACTATGTCTTTAGAATTGCAAACTCTATCTCCACATCCCGAGGCTCTGATTTCACTTACTCTGCTTGAATCTTAATCCCAATCTCATCTTTGAACCCTCTGCGTATCCAGACGGACTTCTTTATCCTTGTCATTAGAATCGTGTTCTTCCTTTCTGTCTGCTTTATTTCCTTCTGAGTAGAACAGGGTACATAGTAGGCAAGTATTTTTTTAAGTATGAATGAAGGACTAAGTTTGAATCCTCACCTAATAAATGATTTACAGCCTTGAGAAATTCACTTAGCCTTTTTGAGTCTTGGGTCTGTATCTCCATTTCAGAGATAATATTATCTGCTTGGCAGGTGTGTTTTAATGATCCAAGATGACAGACTATGAAAGTACTTGGTGCAGTTCTGGCACATTTTGGGATCAGAAGAGGCTAACCATTCCATTCTCTTTCTTCTCTTCTTGCTTCTGCATTATTATCATCCTCTGTTTCCATTAAAATGATTGAGCTGCTCACTGAATCTTTAATGAATTGTTGAATAATACAAGTTATAAGGCAATTAAAATCTCAAGAATGGCATGGATTGAGTGTTATAAATGTCCAGAGGAAGGACATGGGGTATGGAATAAAGACATGGAAGACACCCCTCCCCCCAAAGCAGAAGAAAGCTGGGCAAAGAGGTGATGGAACTCAGAGGCTGAGCTCTGCAGGTGCCAAACTGAATACTATGTATGTCCTTAGCTACTTTCAACATTTGGTCACACACACCCAAATTAGGGGTGCTAATACCTTCTTTTCAAGTTCAGATTGAGGTACATTTACTAAATGCCTCTGGCTGATGCAGCCTTACACTAGAACTTGCAAAGTTGGACCTAAGGATCCATTTGATCTTTACCAAAGTGATGAAAATTTCAGCACTTAGAAGCTAAGGAAAGACATAGATGGAATGATGTCAAGGTGTGGATGCAGGCATTTTTTGAATGTTTAAATTAACTTTTATGAGAACCTATCAGAATTTATGAAAATAAGAACATTGGTTTCAGCTAGAATACAAGGAGTCT
Organism: Hydrochoerus hydrochaeris; assembly: GCA_004027455.1. Lineage (NCBI taxonomy): Eukaryota > Metazoa > Chordata > Mammalia > Rodentia > Hydrochaeridae > Hydrochoerus > Hydrochoerus hydrochaeris. The sequence goes on along the minus strand of PVLA01002202.1, from coordinate 170,735 downwards.
TCTCCTCAGTAAAATGTTCAGTATATTGGTGGACCGTAGAAAACCTTAAGGGTAATTTGAGTGTAAAATTAATAAAATAAGAACTGTACTCTAGTGATGTTGACTAATAAATCAGGAAGGATGTAGACTCCATCACAGGAGAAAAGACTAGAAGCAGTGAGATCAAGTCCTACTGGCTGCCTGGCACTTAACCAATATTTGCTGAATTAATTGAATATTAAGAATATATTTGCATTTTGTGAGGTTCACTATTCACCACTGTAATTAGTGTCTCGAGACACTGCACACAGGATAATGCTTTGCTTACTCATTCCATCCCTAATACACACATTGGGAATGAAGTGAATGGGCATTTCCAGCGACTCAGGATGGACACACCATCTTTTTGCTTTACTTGAAATGCAGAAAATGAAAGTCAAATTTTAAGGAAAGAGAAGATTGCATTAAGTGACTAAATAAAATGTCCCTTGAGACTGAAGGTATGATGCGATATAAATAGCAGTTTGTCAGCAATATGAAATGAACCACCTTAAGCCTTTTTTTTTTTTTTTTTGCTTTGCTTTAAACTAAGTGATGGCTCTTACAAAATGGAGCAGGCTTCCTGTTTGAAGTGATCTTTTGTTGACACTTGTGCCTTAGTGGAACTGGCATCCCAATTTGTGAGCGGGCACTCAGCCAACTAGCAAATGGGCATGAACACAGGCAGCCAGTCTTTGTGGCTGACACGCGTTGATTATGCGGGATGCCAGGCCAGTAAGGTTGAAATGGCCGTCTGCCCTCAGCTTCTGCACTGGCTGCCGAAGGGTGGGCTGTCATGAATCCAGCTTCCAGCTCAATGAATTCCAAAAAGTAAAAATTAGCCTCTGCAGTGAATTGCAGAAAATTAATATGCCCAGGTATCGGAAGAGGTATTTCTCCAAAAGAAAAAGCAGTCTTTTTCTGTATGGCTGTATTTGTAACAAAATAAAAGGCAGACTGTAATAAAATCTCACCCCCTACCCTAATTATGTTTTTTTTCTTTTCCTATAATGAGTAAGATTCCAGAAAATGGTTGAATTTTATCCATGTTTGCCAAGAAAGCAGTGAAGGCTAGGGCACTGCCATTCCTAAGCCTTCTGATACTGAATTTTATTTTTGAAATTTAATTAGAAAAATAATTTAAAAGCATAACCCAAAATTCATGTTGTCAGTGCATTAAGTCAAGTGCTTATCCCTGCTGGTTCCTGGACTGGCTCTCAAATTTTCAGTCTATGTACTTTTTAAGGCGCATCATAGATAAAATCTTATCTGCACATCCTACAGGAAACGGCAATAATCTCTGAGGGTTGGTGCGATGCCTATGCCACATGGTACCCTCTTACAGGACAGCGCCTCTCCCTTGCTTATGGGAACACCGTAAATCACTAGCACTAACTGTGGCATATAATATGAGCTCAGTAACTGTTTCTTAAATCAATAAAGGAAGACTTGAAGGAGTATAGCAGAAGGAAAAGTGAATAAAAATTTAACTTACTGTGCTACTAAGATATTTAATCATCAGTTCTTTATACAGGCATACTTATTCATTCTCCATTTTTAAATTCCTTACCCTCAGATGTCATTGTCTTCATTCAAAAAATCTTCCTAATTGCTCCATTCTGTGTTATTCGTCACACTGATGTGCTCTCAAATGCATCTGTTATGGTACCTACAGATTAGAATGTAATATGTTTGCCTATTTACAGGTGATATTTCTGTCCCTAGATTGCAGTAGCCAAGAGGACAGAGACAGTTTCATTCCTGTTTACCACTAGAGCTCACAGGTTTATAATAGCCTATACATTAATACCTTCTTAATGGGTTGACTAGCTTCAAATTCACCATGTCTTCATGAGGGAAGCACGAATGCTCTAGTGAGAAATGTTTGGTCCAGATAGGTTAAACCACTACCGAAGTCAAGGAGCTTACATGTGACTGAACCTGAATCAAAACTCCTGTAGCTTCTCAGTCTACGTTTTTTCCTGGGTGCAGTACTGCTGTGCTATTTCATGACACTGACAACTTGGTGCCTAGGGCCTGCAAAAAGTTTATGCAGTGAGAAAAATGTCACTAGAGATATGTTCAGGGAAGCCCATGGCTCTGCCACCTGAGATAGAGAAACTTCGTTGACCATTTCTAATGTAGTCATGCTGATCTTGTCCCTCGCAACTGCATCCTCAAAGCTTTGTGTTTATTTTTAATATTTCATTTATAAAAGTAAACTCAGTGCCTGGACATCTGGGTATATAGGCAAACAATAAGATATCATACATTTCAATTTCAACACAAGCCCAAGGACTCTATCAAATCAGGCAAAAGCTTGACTGGAAAGAAGGGATAAATTTTTATCAAGAGAATATATTAAGAACAGATGGAATTGGAAAATAGGTACAAGTACAAATCACACATACAGTACCTCTGCTGCCTCTAACTACATTGTGGAAGCTCAGATTACAGATTCTCAAAGACAATCTAAAGGCACAATGCGAGTTGAACAGGGGACATCTTCAGGGTAACTTTAAATTTACCACTTATGCTTTTCTCCAGTGCCCTCTGTTGCCATAGTCAGGGTCTTGGGACCCAGAAGCAAAAGTTTTGAAATTTGTTTATTATTCTAATAAGAAAGGAAAGTACAGAAATAGTGAGGGAGAGACAGAGCACCCTCCAGCTACTATTTCTCAGAGCTATTATCTTTAATAAGGTTGAAAAAAAGGCAAAAAAGGCTTAAATTTGTATCTCCTGTGTATAAACCATGAAGTCCTTAGAAAACCCTTAAAAGATGCTTCCTGTGAAGGTGCCTCAAGGGACTAAAAGTCTGAAAAATATATTAATAAGAGTAGCATGGTGATAAGCAAGATAGTTGCATGAACAATAATTTTGATGAAAGAACCATTGAATCACGCGTCAAGTAAATGTTATTCAAATACTTTGACCTTTCTCAGGGACAAAAGTCTCTCATGTTCTTCCACATTCCTTTGTGCTTTTAAACTATTTTCAAGGTGTTTGTGAGTCAGACTCCTCAATCTATCATCCTGGAATAATAACTGCTCAGAACAAATTTTCTCTTTTCCATTTTTGTTTGGATAATGCACATGACAAGAGGATCCAGACAGAGGAGAATTTTCCTCCTTTCACCTCTACCCACGCAGCGTCATGGTTGTAAAGGGACTTCAAAGATCACTTAGTCACACCCCTTCTTTCAAAGGTAAGAGGCTAACACCTCTGACAATATAACACATCTTGCACCACATCCTTCTGTCTTCGACCCTTGGGGAGAGCTGCACATCTGACAAAAAGAGCAAAGGCCGTGGCGCTGATTTTATGGTGAAGGTGGGTAGTGTCCCAGACGGGGTCTAAGTAACTCAGTTTAGACAGCTTCCCATTTTCCACTCCAAAGGCCTTCAGGGTCTCTGGAGTCAAGTTGGCATGGAATTAATAGGACAGTAGTACAGGTTTCTACTCTAATTTAACATGCAAAATATTGATTTCTCTACCTGTGGTACTAGGCAGACCACAGTGTTGCATATATGTAATATATCCACATACATGTAATACGTGTATAGTTATTGGTATGCAGTAGAAGCAGGCACACAGACACAATAGAGAAAAACAGAAAATCACACATAGATTTATTTTTTATGTTCATGTAAGAGAAGGTGTAAAGTAGAAGTGATATATGTGGGAAGTCAGTACAATCTTCTCAATTTTACTCTGAAACTATTCTAAAACATAAATTGTGGCTCATAAATAAATAAATAAAGTCTGCAGTCTGCAGATTTCTTGCTGCCTACATTTTTCTTGGTCCCTTAAGTGTTTTAGTCTAGGTTCAAAGCTGCTTAGCTAACTAAAATCCCAAGTTGATACCCACAGGTAGCAGAAACTTGTTAGCTCACTTGCAGACTAAATAGAAAGCTCAATCCGTTAGTGCTTAGAGCTACCTTTAGGTAATATTTTGCTGAAAAGAAAAGGACAAAACTAACAACAAAATCAGTTAGGTCTTATTTGAGTAGTGTGGCCTCTGAATATTTCTGCCTTTAAACTTGTAGGAATCATACATTCCCAGAGGCCAGCATTTATAGTGATTCTTCTACTCTGCAGTTTCCATGTAGGATGAATTTTACCTGCAATTATGAAGGCAAAAATACGTATTTTCATGCAATTAGTGTCATTATAATGACTCTAAAAATGAAATTTATTTGCATTTTTATAAGAATCCTACTAAAAAGAGAGTGATTTAAAAGAGTGACAAGAATCATTGCGTTATTTTGTGTTCTGAAAATGAATACATTAATGCTTAATATTATGAAGAAATATAAACCAAGTTTAGTTATTTCTCTTGAGGAACGAGATAGGCTGATTGAAAGTAAAAGAATACAAAACAAATAGCACAGCTAACTGACACATACTCACCCAGTTGTGTCTGTTGATTATGTGCATCAGAGATGTTTTATTTTTTCAGCATCCATCAATACATTATTCAGAAATATCATGAGCTCATATTCAGAAAAACACTTCTAAAAGAAATTTGCAAAGAGAGCAAGAACCCATAGCATATTAAATTTATGGGACATGGAGAAGTTAATAAATCATTTTTTATTAAGGCTGGATTTCCACCTTTTCTTTGACACAGTGATGTATGCATGCAGCTAAATATCATAAACTCAATATTTGGGTGCATGTGATGAACGTAAAAATATTCAGCTATTAATAAAAATTATTTCCTAAGGCATCCATTCATTTGGGGATTAGCTCAATCTGAGCTCTTTTCTTTTAAAAAGAACATTGAAAGGCAAGGTCTCTGCTACAAAAAGTCACCTTCTCCCATCTCCCTACTTTGCCTTGCTCAGCTGGAAAACTACCTCAATTCTCTACTCTATTTGGGGCGAGGAGACCTCCTGATCTTGTGACTAAATGAAAAGCTGGAAAGGTTCTTATTTACTCTTGTACAGAGTCAGCCATTTTAAACGCATTTGTATTCACAGCGCTGTGTTCAGGCAGCCTGGGCTGGCTCCACGCGCCGCATGTCTAATACCTGCGTGGGGAGCGGGGATGCAGGCGGCTCCCGATGGAGCCCAGCTACCCCTCCGTCCCTCTCCTCCGCGTGGTGCAGGCGCTGGATGCGCCTCAGTGCATGAGAGCCGTGCTCTGCTCAGACTCTCCCCGCTGTCGTTTTCAGGAAATGTGAGCAAAGGAGAATCAGAAACAGGCCATTCTGACGACACTAACAAGCACAGAAGTGGATATTTTGAATGGTGTGTGGTAAATGGCAAACACACACACACACAAACCCCAAATTGTGCTTGGGATAATTATGTAATATCGATGGATGAATTGCTTCCCTTTCCTTCAAAATTCCACTGTCTCTATTATGTTCCTAAGAAAGGCATGTGAATGCAGCTTTCCTGCGTGGAGGCAGCTAGCAGTTAATTTTACACATACAACCTACATTCTTACCATATAAATATGTTTTTCCAAGGATGTGTTTACATAAAATCTCATAAAAATACGAAGTTTCAGAAGGAGTAGAAATCAGTATGGTGTATGCAGCCTCCCAAGGAAAAACTACTCCACTGGGCTTTCCAGTGCACGCACACACCTTGTAATATACTGCAAGATGTCGACTATATTTTTTCTTAGGGAAAGACACTGGGGATCGCCACATCATCCACCTGCACCATTATTGTAGGAGAGAATTAAATTTTGGAGGTGCCTTGCCTGGTTTAACCCCATCTGTGTCTCACACCAGCAATGCAGCATGAGCAAACCTAACATATTTGGGCTTCACTTTTACCCTCTGAAAAATGGAAATCAGAATAGGTCTTTACCTCAAAACCGACAGGATTGAGTTTCTGTAAGGAACTTGCTGGGAAGAGCTCCTGCCCCTGGTGACTGTATAAACAATGCAGGTGGTCACCCCTTCTCTGGAACCCAGAGGTAGGCTGATGCACTTACATTCAGCCCTCCAAGTAGTTCAGGATCACCCAGTTTTACTTGCTTAAGAAAAAAAAATAGCAAATGAATTTATTGTAGATCCTTGGGGCATGCAGATGTGGCTATGTGGTCCTTACCTTCAAGAAACTTAGTGTATGTTAGGTAAGTAGGATTTCCATATCATATCAAAGCACATGCCCTTCCAGGCCAGGTGAATATTTAAATAAAAACCAAAATCTCATAAATCATTACAGGCAAATGATAATAGAGTTTAAATAACTGGAAGCCAAAGCAGAACATTACTTAACTGTGAATAAATATTAGTATCTGCTGGACTTGTTTTTAGTTCTTCCTGACTTAGCAATAATCCTTCTTCATTCTGCTACAGAAGGTACTGTTTCCTTTAATAGGTGTTAAAACAACACTAATTTCTGTGGTTTCCTGATCAATAGAAAAGCAGTTGTGCAATTTTTTTTTTTAATGCTGGGTAAAACTCTATGGACTGCAAGTTATTTTCCCTCTGATGCTGTTTTTGTACTCAGGTCTTCTAGGTATCATAAGAAACAAAATTAAGAGTAATACATGCTCATTTTAAAATAAGCAAAACTAAGCTATAAAATTTTAGATGCCTTTGAGAGTACCTTAAAGAATGTGACATCAGCAGTTATATAATTTTATTGCCGATATTGAGTCTGTGACAAACTCTCAGCTACAGTTTGCTTTGGATGTCGGAAAATGAACCTTATGAATTTTAATGCCTTTTACTTTTGACATTGATTTATGTTTTGTACAGCTGTACTTTTCTATACACTGATATAAATAAGTAGCATCCTTAATAGAACATTTGGAGAATGCCTTGTTCCAAAGTGTTATTTTTTTTAACATCAGGGGGAAGTTGTTTAAGTAATAATATTCAAAGTATGTACACTAATCGCAACAATTTGAAGTGATATAAGAATGTCTATAAATGTTTGTGTATTTGTTTTACAGGTTCAAGCTTTTAGGTATGATAACAGTGTTCAAACAAAGCACTAGAGGTCTTTCAAATACTACCAAAAACAAAGATGACATGATGATAATCTAATAGACTTGGAGCCCACATCTGACAATGAGTCACTTATATATGAGGTGTTTGTGCTCATGCAAGGGCAAAGTTTGGCCCTGGGATGGAGAAAAAAGGCCCAGAAAGGGACTTCTTCCTGTAGTCTTTTATTTATGGGCTATGCAACACTGAACAACACCTTAAATAATCTGACTCTTCACACAATGAACATTTGGGAAGCCGTTCTTTGGAGGTTGTAGGGCACCCTGCTAGTGCAAACCTACCTGCTGTGGTTCTGCGTGCAACTGATGTGACAGCATTTGTGGGCTGGAAGGTTTCTCGCCAATCACCTGTTCGATGATATTGCATCCTATAGGATTTCATTAGTAGGAAGTGACTTCCTGCAAAAGGGTCATTTCCATCGTAGATGTTGGTACCTGTTTGGGCTCTTAATGACAAAATAATGTACACAGAACACATCCATGCGCTATTTAATTATTTGGCAGATATGATTTTTACTCCACAAAACTGGTAACCATTTATTTTCTGGGGCAGTTCCTCTACTCTGAGTTCTCATATACCTAAGTTCTCCTTATGTAGATGTCCAAAAATGAAATTCTCATTACTCTTTGGAGGAGACCTTTTTCCCTCTTGTTGGGAAGTAAAAGAATGTCAGTGGTCTTCTGAATTCCACAACATGAGGAGAAAAACTTGAGTGCTGAAATTGACCTCTATGAATATAGTTCCTACAAAATCTTCATGATCCATGCATTGTAAACTCTTCCAATGAAACAGAAAACATATCATATGCCATTAGATTCCATAGCCAACCATTATCTTTTTAAAGGTTAGTTTTCTAACCCTTAAGTGGTGGGTATTCTGTTCATGAAATCTTTCCTGTTCTTTCCATGGCAGAGTACTAAGGAACTTGACGGTTCCTATATGGCAGCTGAGGAAAATGTATCTTACTCTGTCACTTTACTACCTTCTAAGAAACTGTCTCCAATGTGATGGTGCCCTCTGTCAGCCACTGCAGAGTTGTACAGGGCATTCCAGTAAAGGTTGGAGATTTCTTTTTATGTTGTTTTTTGATATTATGGACGTTAAGATCATGGAACTACTTTGTGGTCATTAAAAACTTATGATAATTGGTGTAAAATACATATAATAAATAATCAAAGCTAATTGATGAAAGAAATAAAATTAGGATCTGTATCTTCTGATTCTTTTAGCACAATATTTTCTACTTTGAGGAATTTGTAGGAAAAAACTTGCTTTAAAAATTCTAATCCAAACAAAACAAAAATTATAAGCAGATGTAAATAAGAGAATTAATGCTATCATGAAAAGATTTATTCTCATTAAAATAGCAAAAGCAAATAGAAGTTTCTGTAAGTTATTTTTTTCAGCTTACAATTTGGTTTTTTAATTAATTAATTGGCACATTATAGTTACACATAATGATCACAATTATTATAGGGAATCTGTAACTGCTCATGATATATCTTGACTGCTTTTTCCCATTTCCCTGCAAACCCTACAAACCCTTTTCTCCTTATTTACAAGACATTTGTTTTTATTTCTTTCTTCTTTCACATTTTTTATTTTCCCTTCTTTCCTTTCCCACTACTCCTTCCCTAGTTCCACTTCCCATCTGAGAATGTTCTTCCTGTTTCACCATATCTATTATATATTTTGGCCCTTTTTTACACTTTTAATTTCTCACAGCAGAGATGCAATGCAGTATTTCCATATGTGTATCATTAATTTATTTCACTTAAGAGTATGGTCTCAAGTTACATCCATTTAGCTATAAATGTCTCAAGTTTATCTTTCTTTATGACTGAGTAGTACTCCATTGTATTAAAAAAAACCCCACATCTATATCCAGTCATCTGTTGATGGGCATTTGGGCTGTTTCCAAGATTTGGGTATTAAAAACTGTGCCGCTATAAACACAGGTATGCATATATCAGTGTGACATGCTTTTAATTCTTTCAGAAAGATACTAAGAAGAGGAATAGCTGGGTCAAATGGAACTTCTAGTTTTAGTTTTTTGAGGAATCTACATACTGATTTTCAGAGTGGTTTCACCAGTTTACACTCACACCAATAGCAGAGAAGTGGTTTTTTCCCCCACAGTCCATTTGTTATTGGTTGATTTCTTGAAAATAGTCATTCTTTCTGGAGTGAGATAGTATCTCAGCATTGCCTTAATTTGCGTCTCTGGAAGAACCAGTGATATTGAGCATATTTCTTATATTTATTTATTGTTGCTACTTCATCTGAGAAACATCTACTCATTTCAAATGCTCCTTTTTATGCAGAAAAAGCATTTCACAAAGTCTAACACCAATTTACGGTAAAACCCTAAGCAAAATTGGAATAGATGGTCTTTATCTCAATCTGGTAAAAGTCATGTATGCCAAACCAACAGCCAACATCATACTAAATGAACAGAAATTTAAAACTTTCATTCTAGAATCAAGAACAAGACAAAGTTGTCCACTAACCACTCTTACTCATTATAGTTCTGGAAACACTAACAAAACAATTAGACAAGGGAAAGAAATAAAGGAATATAGAAAGGAAAGGAAGAAGTTAAATTATCATTATTTGTGGATGATATGATATTCTATAGAGAAGACCCCAAAAACTCCACTAAAAGGAGTCTAGATTTAATAACCAAATTCAATAGCATAGCTAGATACAAAGTCAACATTCAAAAATCAATAGGCTCTGTAAACAAATAACAAACTCATTAAGAAAGAAATTCAGAAAATCAACAGCTTTCACAACAGAAGCACCCGCCCCAACTCTAGGAAACAATATAGTGAAGGCAGTAAAATACTATGTTAAAAACTGTAGTACCTTGAAAAAGGAGACAAAAGAGAATATCAGAAAATGGAAAGATAGTCCTTGTTCTTGGGTAGGCAGAATCAATACAGTAAAAATGGCCACACTTCTAAAACTAATACAGATTTGATGTAATTCTAGTCAAAATTCCAGCAGCATATCTCATAGAATTAGAGAATATAATCTTAAAATTCATTTGGAACCAGAAGAGATATAGAATAGTGATGACAACTCTGAGCAACAAAGGTAAGACAGGGCAAAACACAATCCCTGACTTGAAATTATACTACAAAAATACTGTGATAAAAACAGCATGGTACTTACAAAACAAAACAAAAAACCCACACAATAGCATCAATAACAGAAATAGACCTGAGGATCAGTGGAACACATTAAGTTATGCAGAAATAACTCCAAACACATTCAGCTTTATCTTTGACACCATATCTTTGACAAAAGGGTCAAATACATTCATTGGAAGAAAGATAGCCTCTAATAAACAAATGGTCCTGGAGAAACTGGTTTTCCACATGTTGAAGATTAAAGTTATCCCATATCTTTCACCATGCACTAAACTAAAATAAAAATTTGTCAGAGATTTAAAGATTAAAACAGAAACATTAAATCTTCTGGAAGACTGAATTCTAGACAAAGGACTACTATCTAGAGTATATAAAGAAGTAAAAAATAAATCAAATTCTCAAATTTAAGGATCCATAAGTTATTTTAATTACAGTTTCTTTTCCAAAGATAAATTTACATGTAAACTTCAGGAACATGTTTTGTTGGAGAGTAATGTGCCCATGCAAGTAGGAGCATGCTAGGGTTTCACTGGGGTGTAATATGCTAGAAGCAGAGCTTGTCTCCTTATAAATGCTTTCCTTCTATGGTGTTGCTAAATAATGGACATAAACTAGTAACAGCCACAGGTTAGCATTAGGAAAAGTGTTTCTGAATGACATGCATCATTTAAAAAATAATAAAGATACCATGTGTTGGGACAGTGGTATCATTATCCTTAACTTTGTGAAGTTTACCTTCTCCTTTCACCTTTAGTTTTCTGATTTTCCTTCTAGTCCTTTGTGAGGTCAAAGCAGGCTCAGTGCCATGGTACTCTGTACATGTTTCATGATATTGGTGGAATCAGCAATGCCATTGACAAAGAACAAACCATATAGCTATTCATGTAAGCATCCTGCTTTGCTGTTTGAGTATGTGTGCTTTTGATGAAACATAGTGAAGATTTTTTGAGTTTAGGACATAATAGCTTCTGCTTTCAGTAGAGGGTGATTTTTCCAAGGGCAGTGCAAGTTATGTAGACATATTACATTTTCACTTAGTACATCAACACTATATTTCATGTATTGCAAATTAGAGTATTTTATTCTTCCTTAAAGTCTTTCATTTTTTCTAAAACTGCCAAAATTTGTAGCTTAAAGAATCAATCAAGCAACAGAGCTGAGGTTTTGAGGAGATTTTTTGTTTTGTAAAGTTCCTGTCATCAGTAAGCTGAGAAGTAAAGAAATGTGTGAGAGTGTAGTAATTTTCTACTAAGAAGAGCTCGTGTTTCCTCTACCCCAATCTGCATACACCAGCCTCATTTTCCTCCTTCAAGTCAGTCTCCTTTTATCTTTCATTTTCCAATCAAGTCACTGAAAAATACAAGATCACCCAACAGGTCTCAAAATCTGGTTGTCATCCAAATGAGAGTATTTATAATATCTAACTAGAAAATAAAGTAAACAAAATGCAAGTTTAGTACTTTGCCTCAATTTTATGAAGTAAAATGGGATAACAAAGCTTGTAAGAGCACAAAAGTAACAACAAATATCACCCATCTAAAAGAATAGAAATGAAGGGTGGTGGAATGTTTGTTGTGTGCTTGGTGAAATTCCTTCTCCTTAGCCACCTCGTGTTGCCAAGAGAATGGGACATTGAAATGATCTTTACTGGCCACTGAGGGCTAAGGGCAGGTGTTAAACATTGAATCCTTACTTTCTAAGTAATCTGAGAGACAGCATGTTGCAAGAGCAGTGATGATTTATAGGAAGACGGTGCTTTTTTTGGGTGATTGAACTCACGACCTTGCACTTGCTAGGCAGGTGCTTAAGCCAAAGACAATGCTTTTGCTTGCCTTTGAAAATCTAGACAGAGAATACCCTTCTAAGTCCTCTTTCTTTAAAATACGTTCTTTCCTTTCCTTTGATTGAAATCAGCTATCAAACTACGCAAACTATACAATTTGTACCTTTTTTTTGGGGGGTTAAAAAACTTGGTTTGCATCTGCCCACACTAAACCCCAAGGTCTTCTATTTTCAAACCTCTGAAAGAGGTCTTGTTGCCTTTTTTATTACAGTGCTTCCTGGGTCTCTTATTAAGGGAACACAGTTTCTCAGCTAGTTCTCTGGAATTCATTTCTGACAAATACAGTGTCTCATGGGAATATAAGCATGTGAATCAAACCAATTAAGCACAACATCAGGTGCTAATAAGTTACTTTTTGATAATCTGATTACCTGGATTAACTGGCTGTTGCACTGAGGGAATATTTCTCTCCTTTAATGAATAAGAACACCTTTCTCATAAGAGTATTCGAAGATGAGATGGATTGTCTCATTATAACTGCTGAATCATTGTAAGTGGTGAAAGTTAATGAGGTCTTAAACTCAGAAATTTTATGAATTGATATTTCAATTCACTCAAAATAGTAGATTCAATTTCTACCTATGGCACAAGAAACCCCAGTGTATTGGTTAATGTGCATAAGGTTTGGTATGGTATGCTTTCCTTTAGTCTTGAAACATTTGATTGAATAATTTATCTTTGTGAATGATATTCATAACATTATTTAAAAACTTGTTTCATATGACGTTCTCTAAATATAGGACAGGAGCTAGCATATTTTTTAAAAGCATGATTAGTTCAATTTTTGTTATAGCTTTTGTGTCTCTTACTACCTCATCTATTGGATATTATTGGGTACATTATCAGTTCATTTAAAAGCCTCTGCAGCCCTGAGAGAGGCAACTCACGCTGGGATAAAATGTCCTGGAGAGGTCTGGACAGAGGGAGATGGATCCTCTCTACCCAGGAAGAAACTAAAGGCAAAAGAGTGGTCAGACATGCAGTCCTGGAGCTACCATTGAAGATACTAAGATTAGTGACCACTGTGCTTTCCAGCCACCTGAATTCACGCTGCTGCGACTGCCCGGAGCAGCCTGATCTCACACAGCCCAGATCCGCTAGAGCATTCAAAATCGTGCTACTGTGACTAGCCAGTTGCACTGAAGAAGGAGGTCAAAGAGCCCAATGGAGAATGGAGCCGGCGAGGGACCTGAATTAACCCAAAGTGAGTGCTGGGAATAAGACCATCCCTCCCAACAAGGGGGTGGCCAAATGGACAACATGTTGGAATTGGGCAGGAGGAGCCTGAACTAGGAACGACAGTGATTTTAGTTGGTTGCTCCCTTCCCAGAGCACATTGGTGGGATCTGCTTGGCCTGGGTCATACCCCTGGCCAGGACCCAATAAATCCCCAAACCATTTTCCTACTGGCAGCACACACTAATCCAGTGAAGGCCTCCAAACATTGACTAGCCTGATAGGGAGGGGCCAGCATATGCTGCCCCTGCTTGAACCTCAATGACCAAGAACAAATTTGGCAGAAATCTCTTGCCAGCATGCTTCAGAAGAACCCTAACCAACAAGGAAAGGGACTGGGACCTCCACTATACTCCTGTATGGAAGAAATAAAAAACATGATGAGAAAGAAACAACAAAAAGACCCCAGCCCTCAATTCTGAGAACAATGATCCAGGAGAGGGAAATACAAGAGATTGAGGGCAGCAAACATGCAACATCAGACACAGTATCAATAGACATTAAGAGATATTTTCAGGACCTCATAGATGAGCTCAAAACTGAAATAGTAAGTCAGGTAAAGCAAGATATAAGTAGATTAATAAAAGAAATGCTAAGCAACTCTCAAGAACACACAGATGGAAGAAGGGAGGAACACAAAAAAAAGGAGAGAAACATTTGATAAAGAATATAAAGAAAACCCAGAATACATGAAGCAGATTCAAAGAGATTACCAGGAAATTAAAAACTCCATTGAAAGCTGGCAAAACCGCTTGAAAGAGAGATTATCAAAACTTTAAGACAGGTTTTCAATGTGTGATCATGAAAGGAAAGATCTGTTAAAAATAACAAGGAAACAGGCAGTAACAATACAAAAGCTAGAAGATGACAGGAGAATCTATAACTTAAGAATAAGAAATGTGAGTGAAGAAGCAGGAATAAAAACAAAGGAATTACAAAAGCTATTCATGGAAATAATAAGGAAAACTTCCCAAGCATAGGAAGAGAAAATGATATTTGGATATATGAGGCATACAGAACTCCAGCCACCTACAAACAAAACAGAGTTTTACCCAGACATATAATAAAGATACCAGAAATTCAATATAAAAACAGAATAGTAAAAGCTGTCAGAGAAAAGAAACAGATTACCTATAAAGGTAAGCCCATCAGGATCACGGCTGACTTCTCCACACAGACCATCAGATCAAGAAGAGCTTGGAGTGAAGTGTTCCAAGTCCCGAAGGAAGGTGGCCTCCAGCCCAGATTGATGTACCCTGCAAAACTGTCACTAGAAATTAATGGAGAAACAAGATGCTTCCATGACAAAGAGGAACTGGGGGAGTTTGTGACCACCAGTCCAACCCTACAGAGAATACTGAAGGACATTCCAGAGAGAGAGAAAAAAAATACCAGGACTTCAGGAACACTGGCAGAGAGGCCTCAATGAGTGGGGCAGGCAGTAGAATGAAGGAGAAAAGTAGACAAAGGCAGAAAAATAGCACAGCAGAAATGAGGCAGAGAAAGATAACTAGAATCTCTAACATAGATGGCCTTGATATACTAAAAGAAAAGAAGAGAAAAGAAGAGAAGAGGAGAGGAGAGAAGAGGAGAGGAGAGGAGAGGAGAGGAGAGGAGAGAAGAGGAGAAGAGAAGAAAAGAAAAGAAATACAGGCAGAGTAGATCAGGAGGTAGAGTCCATTGAGATGCTCTGTATAGGAAATATAATCAACCTAAAAGAGGGTTTATGGACTGAAAATCAAACATGAGAAAACAATGCTTTATGTGACAGGGAACCAGAGAGAAATAGGGGCAATTCAACCAGCACATGCAGATAGGTTGGAAAGACAGGATACTTATGTGCAGTAGAGAACTACTCGGCTATAACAAAGGAAAACCTTGAGGCTTTTGTAGGTAAAGGAACACAACTTGAGATCAAGTCCAAGAGTGAGGTTAGGAACCACTTATGTAAATAGCAGATTGTCCCCTCCAATCTAAAAATTGAGGGATTTAATGGGACCCAAAATGTGCAGCACCCTGTGGGAGTGAAAGGGGAGGAATAGTCTAAAACAAAAAGAAGGCAGAGGATATTGTTAATAGTGTGTCAGGATTTAAAACCCACATTACTCACACTGCTCTGTTTAGATGGATTATATTTGTTCCAGTTTGTCTACTTGTACTAGATTTGAGGGCACAGACAGCTATCCTGAAAATAGCAGGATATAGTACGGTAATCATCCTTAATTTCCTATTAACTTAATATGAAGCCCTGTATAACTTACACTGTTTTACCGAGACTGATCTTAATTGAATCTGGTTTGTTAGATTGCTGCTTTGTATTGACAGATTTTATGATTAATAGTATCAAGTCTGAGAGTATAGGCAACTACACTGAAGATGACAAGATTCACTAGGATACCCACTCTTGTTTGATTATTACCTGCTTTTGAAGTTTTACACTGTCTATAATGTTTTGTTTTTATTAATATTGTTATGTACTGCTATATTCAATTATGCCTGATGATATGGACAATTCTATTAAAGATAACAAGAGACAACACAGTAACCATTGTAGCTCACCTTGTACTGTGGTTTTATATGACTTTTTCACTTTATGTTTTGTAGGAATTTGTTTTGTTTTGTCTTGCTATGTTTTTTTCCCTCTAGTACAGAAAGGATAGAAATACATGTAGAGACTCAGGCATGCATAGAACCTATAAACAGTTTATGAGAACTGATTATATAATGCATGATGGAATGAACAACTAGTTTGAAGAAAAAGAGACACTACAGTACCCAGGGCTGATTCCATATGGTCGTGATGTGAAATCCAGCAATACTATTATTTTTTGTTCAGAGTGATTTTAATCTGTTTTGTACTGTCTAATTTCAACATACATGAAGGTATGGACAACTATTTTGAAGAGAATGAGAGACACTATGACAGCCATTGTTGACTTCCCTATTGTCTGTTCTTGAAGACCTAAAACACTTTCCTCATACTGTTCAGATCAGTTCTATACTATGTTATTTCATGTGAATTCTCTGTATGTGAAGATATGGGCATCTAGTTGGAAGAAAACAAGAGAAAATATGATAGATAGTGAAGATCTCTGATGGTCTTGCTTTGAAATTTGTGTCTTTTACTTTGCTTTTTTGTGTGTTCTGTTTTGTTCTGCTTTGTTGTGTTTAATTTTACCATCTTTTAAAAAAATCCTCCTCATATGAACTGGTTTCCAGTCAGGTGTTATATTTTCTTAGGTTATTTTAACCCTGCCACAGGATTTAAACATTTTCCTCATTTGTTTTTGTTGTTGTGGAGATTTAAACTCAGAATTATAGCTCTAAAAATGCTTTTAAAATTTACATCTCTTCTTTCGGTATTAGCTCTTCCTAGCAATTTTAGAGTTCATGTAAAAATGGTCAACATGATTTATATCTCTTCATCTAAATTATTCACTGAATATCATATTTTGACACAAATATTGAACATAGTACTAAAAATGCAGGCATCAGAGGAATTCACACTAACAATTATAAATGGGAAAATCTTTTCAACCTCAGTGTTGACTTAAGATTTTGTAATTATCAATTAATGCATACAAATATTGGTATGCACATGTAGCACTTATACCTATATAACAAACTTAAAATTTATGGAAAAGAAAATGAAAAACCAGTAATTGAATGAGATACACATTTTGTTTCTTACTGAATATAAGCAGTGGCAATGTGCTTAATAATTGAGATATTACTTTCTGCATGAAGTTTTATCTGTTTCTTGAATATTAGTAGTGGACATAGACATAGATGTCTTTTAACTGACATAGGTGAGACTGTGTCTAATTCATCTTCAGTATGTATGAAGTTTGTTTTAAGGCTTTGATAAATACCTTCTATCAGGTTAGTGGAGTGCATTCTTGGTTTTAGATTCTAATGTATAGGCAAGTATATAATTATTATTAGAGTTACTTTGAAAATAATTTATTTCAGAAGTCTTGTATTTATGTTCATGATTGAGATTGGAGTTTTGCTTTTTAATTTTGGGTTGTTCTTCCTTTTTCTACATTTAATATTAAAGATATGGTAACCTAATGAATAGCTTGAGCAGTTTCCTTCTTATTCTAATATGTAGAAAATTTTAAAGCAGAAATTACCATCTCTTGAAGATTTTGGTGAGTTCCACACATATAAAGATCTGGATTTAATGCACCTTTTTGTGGAGAGAGCTTGAGGAAAGATATTTCAGTGCTACTTTAAGTATTAAAAGAGTTTTACTATATATTTATATAATGTGTAAGTAGCATAAAATAAACAATGTATATTTAGAATGCACACTTCAGTTTTGAAACATGCATGTACTTGATACATTTACCCTTGACACATAAATATGAAAAATGTCATTCAGAGAATAGAAAAGTTTAGTTTTTAAATCAAATTTGTCAATATTTCCTTCATAACATGTATTTTTATGACCTAAGTAAAAAATCCTCACTTAACTTAAGGCCATAAAGATTGTTGCATTTGTTTTCTTCTAAAAGTTTCATGGCTTTTCATTTTACTTTAAGGTCTACAGTCTATTTTAAGTTTTTTCATGCTAGGAAATCCTTTTCCTGTTGATAGAAAATTATTTTTACACTATTTATTATAAAACACTGAAGCACCATTGGAATTGAAAACTTATTGAAAATTTGTTGTATAAATACTTGTGTGCGTACATCTGTGTGTGTGTGTGTGTGTGCGTGCGTGGGTATTTTTCTAGGTTCTATTCTATAGCAGTCATTTATTTATGTTAATGCCACTTCTGTGCTGTCACAATTGTCATAGTTTTGTGATACATCTTGAAATTAGGAAGTGTCACTTCTCCTATTTTGTTTTTTAAACTTCTTTGTAGTATTCAAAGTCCTTTGTTTTCTATGTTGGAATTAGCTTGTCATTTTTTCTTTGTTAGTTAGGATTTTGCTTGAGATTATTTGAGTACATGATCTACTTAGAAAGAACTGACAATTTAATGATATTGAGTCTTCCAATCTATCTACATAATGTGTTTACAATTATTTTTAGTCAAGTGCTTTACCACTGAGCTATATCCCCAGCCCTACACTTATTTTAATTCAATTTATTTCTCTCAGCAGTATTCTGCAGTTTTATGTATACTACTAATACACATATATTTTAGGTATAATGTTAAATATTTCATAGTTTTGATACTACTATATAAACAGTATTTTTCTTTTAAAGTATTCTTTGATAATACAATGTAGTAAATTGACTTTTCAGTTTGATTATGTATCCAGCAAACTTGTTAGCTTCAGTTTTAATTTGCAATAGCTGTTTTTAGAATTAGTACTTTTATGCAGGCAAACATTTCATCTGGAAACATGTTTAATTCAAGTCTGTGTGCTTTTCATTATTTTGCAAGCTTTATTGCATAGGTAGCATCTTATATAATAAATGTAGCAGTGGCACAAAAATATTCTTGTTTGTACCACGACCTTAGAGAGAAAAGCATTCAGTTTTAATCATGAAATACAATGTTTGCTATAATCTTTCAGTCAATATTTTTTTGTTATAACAGAAGGTTTCCTCTGCATCACATTTTTAGAGATTTTAAAGTCAGAAAGGGACACTGGGTTTTGTTAAATTTTCCATTTTTATTTAGCAATCATGTTCTGTTTTTTTAAGTATGCTTATGTGGTGAGTAACATTGCTTTTCACACTTTAAACTAGTGTTGCAGCTCCCGAATGAACTCCTTACTGTGAAAGGCAGAATTCTAATACGGTTCCTGAGATTCCCAAGCCAAGCTGTTTATGACCTCTGTTTGAGTGGTGGTGGGATCTGGGATCATGGCGAGGAAGTGGCTCCTCAGTTTATACCAGATTAGAAAAGACTTCTTGGTACAGAAGATGGGCAATAGATTTCATTGCTGACTTTGAAATAGTAAATTGCCGTGCTTTAAGTAGGTCCTTGTTAGAACCTGTAAGAGCTAAAAGTGATTCTCAACAAACAGCTAACAAGAAAATAGAGACTTTTGTCTCTATTTATTCACAAAGAAAATGAATTTAACCAACAAACCAAATAAGCCTGGAAGAAGATTGTGAGCCTCTAATGAGATGGCAGCCTAGTGATGCCTTGGTCTGTCCTGTCAGTCTGAACAAAGAATGTGGCCACTGTGTCCAGACTTCTGACTCAGAAACTGGGAGGCAGTAAACTCATATTCTGTGACTCCACTGAGTTTGTAGTAATTTGTTCAGTAACATAAAAGAAAGTCATTGCATAGCATGCTTTTCATATTTTGCAGGATTTGATTTGCTAAAATTCTTTTATAATTGTCTATAAGTAACTTAATCCAAATATTATATTTTTCTGTTATTATTTTCTGATTGTGGGGTCAGAAAATACACTTAGTATATTTTTATTGCTTAGAATATTACCTTTATTGCCATATGCTTCATGAGCACCCAAGAAAACCATGTATTATATTGTCATTTAGTAAAATATTCTATAGATAGTAATCTGGTTGAAGTACATGTTATTAAAAAGTCAGAATTCAAACTACTGGAAATATTCATAGTTTCATGGATAATTATTTCTCCTTGCATCCTAGTATAAGTTTCTTGCTTAAAGCTACAGCTGAATTTTTTAGGTTGGACTTTTCTAACTACTTTTCAACCAGTGGCAGGATTTTATTGCTTTCAGGACAATGCAGAAAGCACCATTCTTGGTTCCTAAAGCACACAGAAACACACTGGAACACATTTGTTCCTACTAGAAGGACCAGCTTGCCCATTTTGGAACATATAACCTATGGGCATTGTAGTTATGACTTTTCTTCATTTTTGTCATGTGAAGATTTCCATTTATACCTTTCAACTCTCATATCTTTCAGGTGTTTCAAGTAGATATATGTGTATTTGATATGAAGCAAAGGAAGATTTATTTTCAGCTTGCCTGGCAACTTGGCTGAAAACACTTAACCCGCATTTTCTTTTCAATTTCAGTTTGGTGCAGGCTGAAAGAGAATTAAGAGAATTATTATTGGAATAAATATTTTGACAATAATGTCAAAGTTTTTATGTATTAATTAGGAATAATTAGACTTCTTTCTTACCCAATATGCATCTTCAAGAAATACTTGGTTAGGAATTTTGATAGTGTATTACTTGGTAACATTGTAAAGCAAACTTGTTCATATTGTTTATCATTCACCATTAATGAAAATGACATTAAATGAATATTTAACTCATTTAATACTAGATCAGAAAGATAAGTGGAAAATGAATTCATTGAGTATGTCTTTATTCTAGATACCAATGAATAGTTGGAAACTGAAAGAACAGGATTAATTCTTCTAAGTGTACTTTTTATTATTTTGGCATCTGATAAAAACAGATGCCTGTGTTACTTCAATTAGCTTACATTTTCTCTTTATTTACTTTGGAATTTTTTTGAACTTCACTTGGGCTCGGTGTGGCACACTTGCATAACTGCACGTACAAGAAAACAGGAGCACTGAAGCACAAGTATGGATAACTCACGATAAAATTATTTTAACCTTCATGATTAACGATAAGGTTAGACAGCAGAATTTTAAATATTATTAAAGTCTACTTTATGAGAAATATTATGTGGGCTAGTAATATGTATTTTCAAATGAGAAGAGCAGATTAAGCAATCTACGAAGGTTGGGATTGTGTTGAGGAGTGAACCAGGTCTTATGGCAACTTGACAAATTTCTGGGATTTTTCCTTGGCCCAAACCTTTGGATCCTGGTTTAGATTTTCTCTATTTTGTGAGTATGCTCTTCACAGTTAGCATCTCTGTTTAGAGAGATCCATAAGCAGTAAATCAAGTAAATACTTTTTAATTGGAAAGTTTCAATAAGAATAATGTAGCTCATCTTAAATATAATTTCCTTCATCTATTTTTTAGACACAGTAATATTAGATAAAATATTAAAGATATAACCACAAGGTATAGTTTGCTTCAAATAATTCTGCACAATTCACATAAAATGGATATAAATGGTGAATTAGGTTTTCTTGTGGGTCTCTGGTTCTCAGTACATATGCAGGTAGCAGTAGCTTGGAATTAAATGGGTACAAAATGTGCCAGAGTAAGTAGAGTCTGAAGCCCGAGATGTGTTCGTATTTATGAAAGGAGGCTGAGAAGTTGCTGACTTATTGCTTGGGGTTACGATGTTATAGGAAGCTTTACACTTAAGGAGCCAAGAATAAAAAGAGAAACTCAAGATGAAAAACTGATTCAAGTCATTCAGTGGCTCACTGGCTGGGTTTGCTGATGTCAACAGTATTACTTGGAGCAGTAGTCCAAAATTATATTATAAAACTTGAAGAATAAATCTAGGTCTAATGCTTCAATTACATAGCTAGCAAACCAGAATGAAGGAAACCTAAACAATAACAAAATGAACTGGCAAATTGTATTATTATTCTATAATATTTATTCGCTTTCTTTCACCATATAAGCAGACTATTTTCTGAATCCTGGAATGCAGTAAGCTGAACTTGATGGGAGATTCTAGTCAAAGCTCAGGAGACCAGAATGTTAACAGAAATGTTGCCAGTAAAGACCAGACTCATGAGGTTTCTGCTGGGAAACACCACACTGGCTGTTGGACTCCAGACCACGTGTGTTATGCTGTGGTAGAAAATTTGTTTGCATTTTTCTGTTGTCCAGAAACTTGCCTGAGACTGAAATTGTATGTGGCAAACATTAATTTGGTGGAAGAAATTTGAAGGCAGTCTAATGTTGAGTCAGTGACATGGCTACCATTAGGGGCTTTTAGCCAGATCTATATTGAGAACTGAGAGAACAAAGGACCCTGCAAAATGATTTAAAATGTTTCATGTGTGGCAGAAAAGAAGTTCCTGTAAAATTGTGGACTGCCAAGATGGAGAAAAGAAGGAACTGGACAATACAAAAGCTGGCCCGAGGACATCACAATCAGTAGGGCTCCAGCCTTCCTTCCCAGCCTCCAAGTGGCAATGATGAAAGACTTTGCTTTGTAAAGAGTGTCCCATAGCATCCTGTTCCAGAATGGGTATGGCCTAGGGAAGTTTTCCTGTAAGATTTGGTTCATAGTTCTCAACGACTCAGGTACTCAACCTCTACAGCCAAGAGAAAAGCAAGCCTAGCTACTGTGCCAGCTGGAGGCGGACTTTGATGTGGTACATATGATGCCGGTTTTAGGTGGATTCAGAATGCAGGATTTGTGAGATCAGGAAGGCCTCCACCTAGAGTTTAGAAGAAGGTCTGGGAGGCCAGGAAGTATGCTCCTAAGGGGAAAGTATGTGACGCTGTGTGAAGTTGAAGGTGCGGTGGGGACCCCAGAAGGTTGTGGAAGGTAGGACTGTGCAATGTTTGAGGTAAGTTGCAAAAAGTGAGCAAAGCCAAGTCAAGAGAAAAGTCACAGGAGCTGTAACTGCCCCAAGTCTTTTGGAGTTCATCTCTTACCACAAATTACCCCAGATGCTGGACATAGAACCACGCGATTTAATGTTAGTGTTGCTGATTTTGGATTTGCTTTGATTCCATTCCTTTGTATCCCCTATTTATACCTTTTGGGATGAGACTATTTATCTTGTACCATTGTAGGTTGGATGTGTTTAACTTTCTTTTTATTTGTACAGGGGCTCGTAACTAAGAATTTGCCTTAATTCCCAGAGGACACTTTGGGCTTTTCAGCAATGATGAAATTTAGAATTTTGTGGCAACTCTTATAGAGGGACTAAATTCTTTTAGCATAAAGGAATGTGCATGAGTCTTTCAGGAGCCATGGGCAGAATGTTATGGCTTATGTCTAGATGTTCCTCCAAAGCCTCATAGCTTTAGGTGGAACTTTCGGGAAGTGACTGGATCTAAGTTAGTGCAGGCAAACCTATGCCATGCATGTTACTTTACTTTTATGACAAAAGATGTTAATAGATAAATTGTTTTTACTTATAGCATTTTTGAGTTTTAAAACAAAAAAAATCCAAAAATGATGATAGAGAATTTTGAAACAACATATAGGAGATTACTAATGCTTAATATGTAGTCTTTTTTTTTTTTTTTTTTTTTTTTGCTGCATCCGGGATGGAACTCACAACCTCACATTTACAGAGTGGGACCTTAGCCAACTAAACTAAACCCCAGAGCACAGTGCTTAATATGCTATGTACTGTTATCATCAGAGTAGATGCACAGATTATAAGATATAGGCATGAAAAAAGGATCAACCATGATATACTTACAGAGATTAGTAGTATAAATATTTATCTTGTACATATATATATATATATGTATATATAATTTCCCCTTCTTTCTTTTATCATTCTAAACGAAAACTTCAGTATTCAGGTTTAATTGCAACATTGGCACTTTGTGATAAATAAGTGGGTTTTGTGTTGCAGTTTGGACTCTCATCTTTAAGACGTTCACCATCATTTATCTAGGGTTGTGATTCTGGATTACGGTGTGTGATACAGAGATTAAGGCTGGATGTGGGTAATGCAGTCTCTAAGCTGGGTATAAATGGCAGCAGTCAGTAGGCTTGTAGCCTGGGTGGATTATAAAGGGACAGAAAGAAGGGAGCTTGCTGCTCACTGCCTTCTACCTGCCCTGCAATGAACTTTCTCCTCTGTGATTCCCCGCTGGCATGCCACCCTGCCTTGGAGTTAGTTGACTATGGACTAAAACTTCTACAAACCATGGGCTAAAATAAACCTTTCCTCTTTAATTTTGAGTGTTGTGTGTTTTGTCTCAGCAATGAGAAAAACAATTAATGTCTGTATTAAAAAAAAAATACCAGTGATGGTTTCTCATTGTTTCCATCAGGTAGGACACATGATAGCCATCAATGAATCAGGAAGTGAGCTCTCACCAGACACTAAGTTTGCTGCTTGCTTGATTTTGGACTTCCCAGCTTCTAGAATTGTAAATTTTCCATCTTCTCCAATCATGCTGTTCTCAGAAAGTTTCTTCCGAGTGGCATAGTCAGAGATGCCAAGATTGGCAGCACTATGTCCCTGTCAAGAAGTCTAACTTCAACTGGGTCCAACTGTGGAGCGATTTACACCCCAGCACACAGAGCAATTGTGAGGGATCACTGAAAGCCGACAGCTATGTGTACTATCAGCAGAGGCAGACCAGTTAAAAGTGTAAATTGGAATTTAGGGAAAGAGGTAGTAGAGGTAGGTTTCCTAAAACCACAGATACCCCTGGGTGAATGAAAAAAAGAAGTCTGCTTGCTTTTTCAAGGCTGTGTCCTCTAAGGAGCATGGTCAGAAGGTGCACTCTTTGTGGGAAATTCACCAAACTAGGCCATTCATGTTGCTTAAAACCGGCAGAGCAGCAAACAACCTGCCTCACAAGGGCATGGAAGTCAGCATTCAGAGGTGCTACATTATGTTATGCAAAATGTCTAGTTAAGACTTATGAAACATCCAGTAGAAGAATTGGGTAATACAACAAAAACTTCATTAGGCAGGATCTGAATTTGGGCTTAGTGGGCTACCTATAGGCAGGTACTCTAACATAGAAGAAATGAGTAACTTCCTGGGAATGAACTATCTACCAAGATTGAATTATGAAGGAACAGAAAATCTCAGTTGAATAATAACAAGGAAAGAGAATTTAATGTGTTATAAAAAATCTCCCATCAAAGAAAACCCAGGACTTCATAGCTTCACTGCTGAATTCCACCAAAAATGTAAGAAATTAATAACGGTCTTTCTCAAACTCTTCAAAAACTGGAACAGAATACTTCCAAATTCATATCATAAAATTTAACATTACCCTGTTACCAAAGCCAGGTGAAGACACTACCGAATAAAAGAAGTAATGAACAAAACAAAGAAAAAAGTATAGGCAAGATCCTGAAAAAATATACATATATACATCATTAAGAAAATGCTAGCTAACTAAATACAATCTGACATAAAAAGAACACCTCTCCATGACCAAGTGATATTTATCTCTGAGATTCAAGAATGTTTCAGCATAAGTGAATCAATAAATGTGATTCATTACATTGCTAGGACCAATTTGATCAAACCAATTTGATCATCTCAGTATGTGCAGAAAAAGAATTTGACACAATCAACATCTTTTTAATATAAAAATTCTGAACAAATTAGGGATAGAATAAATACATCTCAGCATAATAAGGGTCAGATGGGAAAACCTTACAGCTAGCACTGTATTGAACAGCAAATCAGTGAATCAGGAAGTGAGCTTTCACCAAACACTGATGTTGCTGCTTGCTTGATCTTGAACTTCCACTTCCGTTACCGCTTCTATTCAAAACAGTCCTAGATGTCATAGCCAGAGAAATTAGGCAGGGAAATAAAATGCTCCCAAATTGAAAAGGAAGAAGTTGAATTGTCTTTGTAGATGATACAGTCTTATACATAGAAAACCATCAGGGCTTCATCCAAGAATCGTTAGAATAAATGAAATTAGTCATTTGCAGGATACAAAGTCAACATACAAAAATTGTTAGTATTTCCATACACTCTCCACTACAATAAACTAACTGAAAATGAAATCAAGAAATTTCACTTACAATCACATCAAAAATATAGTGATTTGGTAAAAATGAATGAAAAAAATGGAGAAAACCTCAACGAAATGTGAGATAATACGTGTACCCACATGTCAGTATCGGGAATAGAAAGAAAAGAATATAAAACTATTCAAAACAATATTGTTTGAAAACCTCACTAAAGGGACACATAAATAAGCAGAAGAATACTCAAACTGCTATTCTTGTTGTACACATGTGGTCAGTGACATGGTGTGCCACATTCCTGAAACTCCTGGTTCTGTTTTCTATTATTTGTTCCCATATCCTGGTTTAAAAGTCATTTGCCTGCACTGGGAAGATATAAAGCACCTGAAGACAGCAATTGCTGCTATCAAGGTTGTCACATTATTTTTCCAGGGAATTACTGTTGTTTTCTCACAGTTACTCACTTTATATTTGAAACACACAGATGTATTTACTGATACACACCATTGAGTCACACTGACTTATGGCGCCACTACTTATTTTACGTTCTCAGTGTTATGTTGGCCAGTCTAAGTTCAGGGTAAATTTCCTATCTGTCACATTACTATGTCAACAAATCAGAGCATAATTTTCTATTTATAATTAGCTATATACTACCAAATTTATTGTTGGCATGCTACAATCATGAAAATCAAAAAGGACTTTCTTCTTTCTGCTATTTTCCTTATTTTTAAAAATCAAATTCAGGAATTGTTCTGATAACTTTATTTCTTTTAAATTCTGTTCTTTTTATAGGTACCTTTGCTCCTAGTGGCTTGAAATGTGCTTGTTAACATCCGGAGTACATTTATATCTATGTTTGACATCCTCTTTTTTGGGTAATATATTATTTTAACTGTTCTTTATTAAACATCTACTAAGTCAGATACTGTGCTGAACATATTTATTTATTTTTATTTATATTTCATTAGTATGTGTTTGTAATGCATATTAAATACATTTATCCTGGGTCACTGGTGTGTATACATATAGCATCTTGATACTTTTTACTTCATCTCATTACATCCATATTCTAAGTCAATTTGTATATCACTCGATGAGTATCATTATCATCTACATTTTATTAGTAAGGAAATAGGCTTAGCTCATTTCTTAAGGCCATGTATCTGGTGAGAAAATGATTTAACATGCAGCCTGTATGAATCCAAAGATGTTCTCTTTTTATTACATTGTATTGTCTCTTTCATGTAAATTTGTAATACTTTTCCCCAGAATTAAGAGTTTCAGGTTTTGATTATGACTCTTACACTGCTGAAATTTCATGGCAGCCTTCTGGGGATTCAGCAGCATTCTTGGAGGAACAAAAGGCCTCCTGTCAGATCTTTGTAATAGACTCAAGGCCCGTTTATATGAGGAATGTTAAAAATGTCCAGAGCCTCTTAAGATTTCTTAAAAAGTTTTTTAAGCAGAAAGACAAGCTCTATCATTACTAATTTACTGAACTGAGCAAAAGAGAAAATGAAAAAGAAATAATAACAACATAGCATTACTTAATGTTTATTGAATTGTTTCCAAATAAAAGACATTAAACTGAATGTATTACATAAATTATCAAATTTAATATTAAAAAATCAAATCCTGATATCTTATGCTTATCTCCACTTTATAACTAAAAAATAAAACTTATGAGTCTGAAGAAATTGTTTCAACATTCTCATGGTGAATAATTAGTGTCAGGACTGATTTCTTACTTAGCTATACTTGACATGGAAGTCTTTAATTATGATGACACTGTAGTTTTAATTGATAAAAACTGACAGATCTACAAATATGACTCAGATAATATTCAAGGGATGTCTTGAAATGACCAGAATGAAATTGAATTTTTCACTCTATTTGTAGAAGAATTCGACTTTGGCGGTAGCATTGTTATGCTATACCCAAAGTCCAATCAACCACATTCTGTGTCAGGTTTACACTCATTCTACAAATAGAATGTATACACTGAGTGTGACTACAGAGAAATTAGAACCCTCCGAAGAAAACTTGCAACATCTGGAATGTGAACTAGAGTAGTAGCTCTTTATGCTTCAAGGATCATTTTGTGGGACTAGAGTTGCTGATTCCATGGACCTGGAAGGATAGGCAAGAAAACTTCAGAGGCTTCAAAGGATTAGTATTCCAAGAACAAAGACTCATTCAGGTTTAAAGAAAAAGAAATGTTTCTTGGTTTTATAAGCATGTTTGACATAGTAATACATGACTGTCACTTTTAAAACCATAAGACAAAGAGATTTTTTTGTTCACTGGAGTACTACTTAGCCATCAAGAAGGATAAACTTGAAACATTTCTAGGTAAATGACTGCACTTTGAGACCATGCTCCTAAGTGAAATAAATCAGGCATATTTGTAAATATCACTTTGTTTCTCTTGTGTGAAATACTGAAGGTGCAAATT
This sequence comes from Hydrochoerus hydrochaeris, assembly GCA_004027455.1. Classification (NCBI taxonomy): domain Eukaryota; kingdom Metazoa; phylum Chordata; class Mammalia; order Rodentia; family Hydrochaeridae; genus Hydrochoerus; species Hydrochoerus hydrochaeris. The sequence continues at coordinate 142,555 of PVLA01002202.1, read as the reverse complement.
AGGAGCAAATGCATAAACAGTGGAAGGTAAAAGAAAAAACGATGAAAGAAGATAAAATGGAAAGAAGTCTTTTGAAAATAAGGAGGGGGAGAGGGGTTGAAGGGAGGGAGGGAATTGGGGGAAAAGGACTTGGGATATATCATGTACAGGTACAAATTCCACATGATGAATGTGATCACTATGTATATGTGACTTGTACCAGTAAATTTTGTAAAAATAAAAAAATACAAAATTCATGCTAAATGGGAAAAATGTCTTAAGATTATTACTAGTATATGTGTATGGAAAAACCTCCAGAGAAAATTTTTCTTTTTTCTCTTCCCTTCTACCCTTTTTTCCTTTTTTCAATTCTTTTCCTCTCATCATCATCTATAATCTGTTATTCTACTTTTTATGTTTTCTATTTTTGTTTAACCCCTCTCTCTTCTATGACTAACTTATTTTAAAGTACATCATATTGGAACTATCTGGGAGAAGTTGGCTAAATTTACTTCAATCAATAGTAAGGGGAAGTTTCATTTCTGATTTTGATTTTCCTTACCTGAGTTTTTCACAGTCCTGTAACAGCGCCCTTGCATATCATAAGGGTAAAGAAATTCATTTTATCTTGTCAAAGCTCATCCTTACTTTTCCTAGACACACAGTGAGCACAGTTCCAACTATAGTAACTTTCTATACCAGAGACAAAGACTTGGACACTGAAAAGTAGTTTCACTCAGGATACACTTTTTGTTAATGTGTCTTTTCAGTGTCCAAGTCTTTGTCTCTGGTATAGAAAGTTACTATAGTTGGAACTGTGCTCACTGTGTGTCTAGGAAAAGTAAGGATGAGCTTTGACAAGATAAAATGAATTTCTTTACCCTTATGATATGCAAGGGCGCTGTTACAGGACTGTGAAAAACTCAGGTAAGGAAAATCAAAATCAGAAATGAAACTTCCCCTTACTATTGATTGAAGTAAATTTAGCCAACTTCTCCCAGATAGTTCCAATATTGATTTTCTGTTTAGTTTTACAGAGTTAGAGAGACCTCCTAGAATATGACTCTTTAAATTTTTAAACTTCTTAAGGAAAATGAAGCCATCATGGCCACACATGTCACTTACCAAACCATTGTAATAACATCTTATATTAAAAACAAAGAAAACAGTATTTTCTTCTGGTTTAGCCTCACCTAAAACCTTCTGAACTTGTTCAAAAGAGAGAATTAAGTACTCACTACTTTCATACTAGAGAAACTGATATTTCACTCTTTAGGTGTTCTCTTTCAAGACTTGAAGTTTAAACATTTGTCCCATTCTGTGGATTGTCTCTTTACTCTGTTGGTTTCTTTTGCTGTGCAAAAGCTTTTCATTATGATGAGATTTCAGTTGTTGCTGATTCTGTGTAGCATTTACTGTAGGCTACTGTGTAGCATTTACTGTAGGCTAGGGGTTTTATTTATAAAAGTCTTTGCCTGCACCTCTGTTTTCAAGGCTTTTACCTATTTTATCTTCCAGTAAACTTCATGTTTCTGTTTTAATATTTAAGTCTTTGAAAATTTTCACTTTTGGTTTTGTGTATGGTGAGAGAGATAGGGCTAGGTTTAAACTTTGACCTATGGAAAGCCAGTTTTCCCAGCACTATTTATTAATGAAGCTGTCTTTCTTCTAATGAAGGTGTTTGATCCCTTGTCAAAGATAAGATGATTGAGCATGCTTTGAGTTATTTGTGCATCTTCTAAACTGTTTATTTATCCTGAGGTCTGTTTTTCTTTTATAAAATTTTTGCCAGTACCATGCTGTTTTTATCATGGCTGCTTTGTAGCATAATTTTAAATCAGGGATTATGATGCCCCCAATCTTTCCTTTTTTGCTCAGAATTGCTTTTGCTATTCTAGGTCTCTTCTGGTTCAAAATGAATTTTAAGATTGTTTTCTCTCATTCTCTGAGATACACTAATGGTATTTTGATTGAGATTATATTAAATCTATGGAACAATTTTGGAAATATGGCCATTTTCATAATTCTGCCTACCCAAGAACCAGGGATACATTTTCATTTTCTGATATCCTCTCTGATCTTCTTTTTCAGAGTACTGTAGCTTTAAACACAAAGATCTTTTACTTCCTTCATTAGATTGATTCCTAAGTATTTCATTTATCTTGATGCTCTTGTAGAAGGTGTTTTTTCTCTAATTTCTTTTCAGTGTTTTTGTTGTTTGTGTACAAGAATGTTAGTGAACTTTGAGCACTGACTTTGTATCCTGCTACACTATTGACTTTGGTTTTGAATCTAGAACTCTTTTGGTGGAGTTTTCAGGGTCTTCTATGTAGCGTATCATCTCATCACAAATCATGATAAATCCTTTTCTATCTTTATTCGGTTTTTTTTATTCCTTGACTAATTTCTATGGCTAATATTTCCAGAACTATATTAAATAAGAGCAGTGATAGTAGACATACTTGTTTTATACCTGATTTTAGAGTGAAAGCTTTCTGGTTTTGACCATTTAGCATAATGTTGGCTGTTGGTTTGTTACAGGCGGTTTTTATCAGATTTAAATAAGACCGTTTATTCCCTTCTTTTAGTTTTTTTACAATAGATGGTTGTTGGACTTTGTCAACTGCTTTTTCTGCCGGTGACTAATTCTAGAATATTTAAGGCACTCAAAAAAAAAACAAACAAAAAACAAAAAACCCACATACCTCCTAAATTTAAAGACATTCAAAAATGGGCATCTGAAATGAATAGACACATCTTAGATAAAGATGCAGAAACAACAAATATATGTTTGGAAAAATGTTCAATATCATTAGTTATTTCAGAGAAGCAAATTAAAACAACACTGAAATCTCATTTAACTTCAGAAAGAATGGATCTTATCAAGAAACCAAGCAATAACAAGTAGTGGGTAGTGGGCTGTGGGGAAAAGGAACCATTGTTGTTTGGAGTGTAGACTGGTGCAGTTACTACAGGAATCAAAATTGAGATTACTCAGAAAGCTAAAACTAAAGGTCCTATGTGACCCAGGGACTCTTCTTCTTGGTATCTTCCTGAAAGAATTAAAATCATCATACCACAGCAGTATTCACACCAATGATTATAGCAACACAAATTATAATTGTTAAATGTTTGAAATAGCCCAAATGTCCATCAACGAATAATTTTAATCCAATGGAGTATCACTTTGTAATAAAGAAGGATAAACTTCTTTAGGTAAATGAGTGGACTTTGAGAGCATACTCTTAAGTGAAATAAATTGGACAGACATGTTTAAATATCATATAGTTTCTCTGGTGTGAGAAGCTGAAAAGGCAAATAAGAACCAAAATGTGTTATAGATGTTGGGAAAAAGGTAGTGTTATAGTTTGTGTCTAGATGTTCCCCCAAATCTCATACTGTCATGGGGCTATGGGCTTTTCAGAGGTGACTGAATTTCAGATTTATTAATGATTCATAATCCTATGCTGGGTTTAAAGCTATGAATGCTACAACCACCCAACATAGGAAGACTGGGTACAAAATAAGTGACAGAAAGAGCCTTGTCTTCTCTATCTCTTACTGTTTTTGCTGTCTTCCACTGCCATATGCCACCCTGCCTTGAAGCCAGATAATTATGGACAAAGCCTCTAAAAGCTGTAAGCTAAATAAACCTCTCATCCTTTCACTCCAGATGTTGGGTATTTTGATTCAGAAATGAGAAAAGTAACTAAGACAGAATTTGGTACCAGGAGTGGGCCTGTTGCTACAATATCTCTTACCATGTGGTTCAGGAGCTTTTTAGAATGGCTGTGGGAAGAGTTTAAAATGATTCAGTGATGCTGGCTTGGAAAAGTAGAGCAGAAACTTCTTAGGCTGTACTATATGTGAGATTTGCATCAGAGCTCAGAATACTAGAAGGCTCATAGAAATTTTGCTGGTAAACATTCTACTGGGAGGAAGACTACACTGGTTGTAGGACTTCAGATAATGTGTCTTATGGCATGTCAGAATGTTGTCTGACTTTGCTCATGTTCAAAGACTTTGAGGCTGAGATTAAAGACTGTAGACTACTCTGGCAGAAGAAAGTTCAAGGCAGTCTAATGTTGGAGCAGTGGCATGGCTATTGTTGGGGGATTTCAGCTAGATTCACGTCAAGCATTAGGCACAATGAACACAGCAGAATGATTTAAAATATTGTGCGTTTGGCCAAAATCTCCAGTAAACCTGTGAACTGCAAAGATAAAGCAGAAGAGATCTTTATTTCTGAAAAGGAAGAAGAGAAAAGAAAGTATGGCCTGGCTACATCACGAGAACCAGCAGGACTCCAGCCTTTGCAGCCTCAGAGTTGCAAAGGTACAAAATTTTTCTTTGAAAGGAGAACCCCAGACCACTGTGCTCCAGAACAGCAGCAACCTGAAGAAACTGTTCCTTACGATTTGCTTCATAGGCACTCAACCTCTACAGCCAAGAGAGAAAGAAGCTTGGCTATTGCTCAAGTTGGTGCCAGACCTTGGCATCATCCACATGCTGCTGATTTTAAGTGCATACAGAATACAAGAGTTGTGGTGTAGTGTCTTAGTTTGTTTTGTCATTGCTGTGACAAAATACCTGACATCCAAAGTTTAAGAGGGAAAGTTTTATTTAGCTCAAAGTTTGTAAAGGCTGCAGTTCATGATCAGCTGATCCCAAGACAAGTTGGCATGGCAGAGGGACAAGAGTTCATGGCAACAGAAGACAGCAAAAGCAACAAGAGCCTGAGTGGAAGGATAAGCCTGTTTTCCTCCCTTATATTATACACAGGCTACCCACCCTAGGGTGTATGTAGCACCAGTACCCCCAATCTCAGCACCAGACAATGAATGAGTCACAAGCTGTATTCAGCCATCTCTGGGAAACCTCCCTCCAATGACCATATGAGACTTTGAGGGGACATCCAAGCACAAGTTATAACAGGTAGCAAAGCTTTAACCCAAATTCCTGAAGGTCTGGGAATCTAGGCAATATGTTCCTGAAAGGGAAGTATCTGAAGCTGTGAGTGTTTGAAGTTTAAGTGGCAATGGAGACCTCAGAAGGTTGGAGAAACCAGGAATATGGATCATCTGAGGAAAACTTCAAAGAAAGAGGAGAGCTGGTCCTGGATAAAAGTCATGGGTGCTAAAAGCAACAGCAGTGACACAGGAGCAGAGCCACTCAAGCCCTTTGGAGTTCACATAGTGCCACAGCTTGCCTCAGTTGCTTCATATGTAACTACAGAACTTAATGATTGTTTGTCTTGCTAGATTTTGGACTTGCTTTGGTCCTGTTCATTTACGTCCCACTATTGGTAACTGTTGAAATGGAAATGTCTATCTTGTGTCATTGAGTGTTGGCAGTGTTTAAATTTCTTTTCATTTGCGCAGGGGCTGGTAGTAGTTTGGGTTAAATCTCAGAGACTTTGGATTTGGACTTTTTAGTGATGTTGAAACTGGACTTTGGCAAATCTTGGAAATGGACTATATGACTTTTACATAAAGAAATGTTCATGATTCTTTTGGGGATCAGGGGAAGAATGTCATGGTTTGTGTCTAGATCTTTGAAGTGCAGTCACTGGGAGTGGATTTTCCAAAGGGGACTGAATCTAGAGTGTGTGGTTGATTCATGGTCTAATGCTGGGGGATTAAAGGTGTAAGTGCTATACCTGCCTGAGGGTCTAAAACCTGAGTATGATATAAATGACAGATAGAGGCTTGTCTTTCTCTCTTGTTGCTTTTACAGTCTTCTATCACCATGTGCCACCTTGCCTTGGAGCCAGCTCATTATGGTTGGAAACCTCTACAAACTGAGCCAAATAAATCTTTCTCCCCTTTCAGTTTAAGTGTGGAGTGCTTTGTCTCAACAATGAGAAAAGTAACTAAAATAAGAAGAAAATGTTTAAATGAAAAGGGAAAAGAGGAGGAGGAGGGGTAATGGGGGGGAAAGAAAAGAAAAATGGAGAATAGGAAGAAAAATGGAAGTCCAGCTTTTGTAAATAGAAGGAAGAAAGATAGAAGGGGGGGTGGGGAATAGAGAAAAAGAAGAATCAGGACATATTATGTACAAGTACAAATTCCCTATGATAAATATGATTATTATATATATCTAAAGTGCATTAAGAAAATTAATTAACAAGAATTGAATAAAACTAAAAAAAAGACATGAATATTAGTTCTTGAGAAGAAGCTCAGGAAAGTAGCTGGACTGGGGTTGGAGAATGCTCTCTGTATTTCTTGTAGAATCTAAAAACATGTGCATTATCTTAGAAATGACTTATTGGTGTTTCCTGGAGCCTTGAAACTTTCCTGTAAACCAGAAAATATAAATCTTCTGCTATGTGAAAGATTACCATAATCCTCAAGTCTGTTTCCCATTGCTGGTATGTGGAAAAGCAACAGAGTGAAATTATTTAAAAGGCATGTCAGGTGAAAGGAGAAAAGAGAACATACACTCTCTTTTTGAAGAAAAGGATGACATGGATCTACTAATTAGGAATAGTTGTTATCCACTTGTAAAGTCTCTTTTCCTTGTACAAACTCTCAAGTCTGATGTGGAGGAAGTAGAGGAAATAAATGAAAACAAACAACAATGGAAACAAAAATCCTGACTGTTTCTAACTTATAAATGACAATTCTTCCCTGACTAAAACATGATGACTGGTACTTCAGAAACTTGATGAGTAAACTAATGCAATCTCATTTAGATGAGTGGAGAACAGTTAATGAGTAATTTTAAGAGAACAAAGATCATTTGTTATGATGATTTATAATTATGAATACATGAAGGCTTATGCATACATTCTTGTGTCTTGGCAAGTTTATAGTCATGAAAGGGACTTGAAAGAGTTCAGGTTGAACGTAGGGGGACTGGAAGTATGTGGAAAAACAGACAATAGTGGGGGGGCCAGTAACTCATGCTAAGTGTCCCTGCAGCCCACACTGACATAAAGCTGTATTTCAACTGAGCCCAATCAGGTGGCCAAATGCTGGTCAGCAGAAATTTGGGAAAGAAAAGTATCAGTTGAAATACAGATGCAGAACTATGAAAGGAGGATAAAACACATATATTCACACAAACCACCTTGCACACACAAATGAAAACCAATACTAATATTTGCAATGACATCTTGAGACTAAAGGAGAGTACAAAACATTCTTCTATCCAGTGATAGCAGCTTATATGAAACAACATTTTTTCAGTCTGAATGCTACTTAGGTTAGAACTATATAAATATTTTTTTCTTCACAAAGGTAACCTAGAAACAGAAGCTGACTGGCTTCTTAAATGTCAGTTTTCTTGATGCATAAAGTTTCATAGGGATCTTGTTTTCCTTGTATTTTTATGCCTGTCCTTGATCTTGACGTCCCAGTAGAAATCCAGTGACATGACCTATCTCAATGGTTGTTTTTTTCTTCTCTCCACATGAAGATGAGCAGGACACTTGTGATGACAAGTAGACACAGATACCTTCTACTTCTTTTCTACTCTTCATAATCATTCTATATGAAACTCAGAAGCAAAAAGACAGTTACTTAACTATTCTTTTCTGAGTCCTGTATCTCCATATCCTTCTGAGCCCCATATCTTCATATCTAACCTCCTTTATCATGCTAGCCTTTCTTTTTTTCTTTTCTCTGCAAGGACATGCAAATGGGCTGGTATCTGAGATGCTGACCACATCATGGACAGGAGCCTAGATGGAGAGATGTCTTAGTTATTTTTTACTCATTGTTGAGACAAAATACCTTACACCCAAAGTTGAAAGGTTTTTTTCTTACAGTTCTTGGAGGTTTCATTCCCTACTCAGTTAGCTCCAAGTGGTAGGGTGGCATGGTGGGCCACCATTCATGGTTGGCTGCAATCAGCAAGGCGATAACCCGCAGGAGAGAAAGACACACTTTCTTCCTGCCATTGCATCATGTGCTGGCTGCACCCCTAAGTGGGTCTAGCACTCACACCACCAATCCAAGCACTAGACAATAAACCAATCACAATTGCTAGATTTGGTCACATCCATAATTGCATGAGGCTTGGGGGCCACTGACATAAACCATGATGATGTCTTTCCAAGTAAACTCTGAGGCACTGATTATACAAAGAGTAGAAAGGAAACAGGAATTGACTCTAGAGAGGAGTAGAGTAGAGAGGAATTGACTTCTGAGCTATGGAAACAGGAATTGACTGTAGAGTAGAGAGGAATTGACTTCTTCTGACCTATGCTGCCTTCCTCTTAGACAGCTGTTCTGCCCCCTGTATTCATCTTTGAATATAGCTTTTATTAAAGTAGATTAATGCTTTTCATACAAATGCAGTGAAAAGATAAGCATACTATCATATTGAAAGTCAGTGCATATCAAATTTAAGATAAATCATTTTCCCACCATTTCATAAAGGTCTCAGTCTTGTCTTTACAATTTTCAAATGGGACAAGTTGGACATGAAAAACTTGATGAATATTTTCCAGTAAAGGTCTAATGTGACAAAATTAGGATTAAAATCTAATATCTAATTTCTTAGCCCAGTTTTTAACCTCAGGCATCACTTGTCTCCAACTTATAGGTCAACACAGATTGTTCAATTGTAAATATTTCAAAGAGAAATTTTAAGTTTTTAGGAAATTTTGAATCTTGCGTATATCTTTCAGATTTCTGGGTATTTATTATTACCTGTTTCTGCTTTCCTTCATGATTAGTAGGTTTCTTTTATAGAGTGAATAACTTGTACAAGACTCAGATCTATTCTTTCAGAAATGTGCTGTAATAAAATAATGACATAGGGCTTGGTACTAGAGTCTCAGAATAATGGTTCAAATTCAGATGATACACATTTAAAAATCAAGTTATTTTTGGTATGTTCCCTAACATCTTGAAGTCTCCATTTTCTCATCTTCAGAATGATGGTAATAATAGCACATTGCCAAAAGTTCATTGTGATGATTAAATGATGTAGGTATATGCAATTTATTAGTAGAGTGTCAAGATCTTAGTACACGCTCAAATTGGCTCTTTGTATAACATGTGTGTGTACTTGTGTATATTCTTGTGCAAGCTGCATGTATTTAAACACTTGTTGTCTCAAATGAAAGTCTTTGAACTTTTCTTCTATGGTACTGGATTAGTACTCATCATGAAGAATGGCAGTTTACTCTTCAAGGCATAATTTACAAATAAATATAACACCATGGGGCACATTCAAAATGTATGTGATATTTAATCAAATCATTTTGGAAATACTACTATTTTGACATTTTTTAAGAGAAATACATGTGTATAGATGTTGATAGATATTATATAAAAACCAAAAAAATCATTAGCTAAATGATTAAGAAACTCAACTTATACAACTTAAAAACTTTCATCCCTCATATCTAACTTGTAAAAGGTTTTAACACACTAAAGGATATTATGATTTTTTAAAATGGGATATTTGCCCAGAAAACATTTTTTACATCTGTGAACATAGACTGCTGTTTTGGGTAAAACTTTTCTATTTTTTTAAATTTTATTTTTTTTCCAGAGAACAAATGTATATATTTAACATATGAAACAATGCCTACATATAGCAACAGTATCCCATTTATATCTTTATTGATTTTGTTTTTATTTTTATTTTGAAGAGAATAAAATCAAATCAGGAAAAACAAAATGGGGTCAGTAAAAACAAAAGGATGGACATAGTACATGACTTAAACCCAAAATGCAAGGTAATGTACAATAGTCACCATGATGTCTCACTATTTTTGATAAAATTGCCCTTATCATCAGGCACAATAAAGTTGAACATAGCAGTACATAACAGAATCAATAAAAACAAAACATTGGAGACATTATAGGACTTCAAAAGAAGGTAATAGTCAGACCAGAATGGGTATCCTAGTGAATCTTATTGTCTTCAGAGTAGTTAACTATAGTCTCAGACTTGATACTATCAAACATAAGATTCAAATCAAATCAGTCAAGACAAGACAGTGATCAAACAAAACAGATTCAAATAAACAAAGATAGTGAAAGCAATACAGAGCTTTCAGATTAAGTTAACAGGAAATTAAAAATGGTTACTATAGTATATCCTGCTATCTTTGGAATAGCTGTTTATGCCCTCAAATCTAGTACAAGTAGACAAGCTAGAATAGACTGTAACCAAACTAAACAGAGGGGTGAAAGCAATATGGGTTTCAAATCATGATATAAGATTAACAATGTCCTCTGCCTTCCCTATTTAGATGATTCCTCCCCTTTCACTTTCCCAGGATACATAGTACATTTTGTATCCCACTAAATCCTTTAGTTTTTAAATTAGGGAGGCAACCCACTATTTACCTAAGTGGTTCTGAACCTTTCTACACTGAAACTTTGAGTCAAGTTTTATCCATTTACCTACAAGAGTCTCAAGGTTTTCCTTCCTTATAGCTGAGTAGTTCTCCATTGTATAAAAGTGTTATGTCTTTCTAACCAATCTGCAGTTGATGGGTGAGCTACCCCCACTTTTTACTGGTTCCCTGTCACATAGAGCATTATTCTCTCATCTTTGACTTTCAGTCCATAAACCCTCTTTCAGGTTAAATATATTTATTGTATAGAACATCTTGATGGACCCTATCTCCTGATCCACTCTGCCTGTGTTTCTTTTTATTAGTGTATCGAGGCCATCTGTGCTAGTGATTATGGCCAACCTTCTCTGCCTCATCTCTGCCATGCTAATTTTCTGTCACTGGTTGTCTACTTATCCCCTTCATTCCACTGTCTGCCACTCTGTTGCTGTTCTTGAAACCATGGTCTTTTTTTCTCTCTCTCTAGAATATCCTTCAATATTTTTTGTAGTGTTGGAATTGTGGTCATGAACTCCTCCAGTTCCTCTTTGTCGTGGAAGTATCTGTTTCTCCATTAATTTTGAGAGATTGTTTTGCAGGGTACATCAAGCTGGGTTGGAGGTTATTTTCTTTCAGGGCTTGGAATACTTCAATCCAAGCTCTTCTTGATTTGATGGTTTGTGTTGAGAAGTCTTTTGTGATTCTGATGGGTTTTCCTTTATAGGTGATCTGTTTCTTTTCTCTGACAGCTTTTAAAGTTCTGCTTTTGTGTTGAATTTATGGGATCTTGATTATTATATGTCTAGGTGTAGATCTATTTTGGTTATAGCTGGCTTGATTTCTTTATTTTCTGCTTCATATATCTGAATGTCATTTCCTTTTCCTATGTTTGAGAACTTTTCTTTATTTTTGTAAATAGTCTTTGTATTGCATTTGTGTTTATCCCTGCTTCTTCACTCACATTTTTTATTCTTAAGTTATAGATCCTCTTGTCATCTTTTAGTCTTTGTATTGTTACTTCCTGGTTCCTTGTTATTTTTAGATCTTTCCTTTCATGATCACAAGTTGCACACCTGTCTTCAAGGTTTGATAGTCTATCTTTAGTTTCTTTTAAGAAGTTTTGTCAGCATCAATGAAGTTTTTAATTTCCTGGTAATCTCTTTGAGTCTGTTTCATGTATTCTAGATTTTCTTTTATATTTTTTATCAAAGGTTTCTCTCCTTTTCTATGCTCCTCCATTCTTCCAGCTGCATCTTTTTGAGAGGTGCTTAACATTTCTTTTATTATTTTTCTTATATCTTCTTTTACTTGTATTAGTATTTCTGTTTTAAGTTCTTTTATAATTTCACAAAGATATTTCTTTATGTCAGATAATGTTTCTTCAGAAACTGCAGGTGTGCAACCCCTGATCTCTTCTGTGTTTACCTCTCCTGGGCCAGTACTGCTTGGATTGGAGGATGGAGACTTCCCTTTGTTTCCTCCTCTTGTCATGTTTCTGGTTTCTTTCAGACAAGAGGATTGTGTGGTCCCCAGAACTTCCTGTATTGGTTGTATTTTCTCTGAAGAGTTCTGGCTAGGGATTGCTGCCCTCCTCAGTCTGCTGGTGCCCGCTGGAGTACAAGCAGGGGTGGGGCAGGCTGGCCACTGCCTTCTGAGCTGGTCAACCACTCAAAGTCTTCACCAAGGACTAGATACATGTGAAAATAACAGTAACATGTGTGTGATTTATTTTGTGTACAAGACTTACTCATGAATTCAGAAACTTGTTGAAATAACTTAATGGAATGTCAGAATTTTATAGATGAGATGAGTTCATAGTGTACACAATTAGTCAAATGATATTGTATTGATACAGTAGCTACAAAGAATGAAAAGCATGAAGCTTAAGGCTAATTAATTTATAGATATATCTATCACTAAACATAACTGATGAAATGTATTCATTGTTTTAAACATTTTTTTCCAGAGAATACTAATATTTTCTTCCATAGTCAATCATTGACAAACTTAATTTCAATTACTTTGATGAGGGATTTTAGAATTATTCCTTACTGTGCACTCTTGCTTGTCTCCATGTGCAATAAAATAGGTTTGCCACTTTGATTTAAAATTTTCTGAGTTAGTGAAGTCATTTTGATTAATTGATCATGCCTTAAAGTTGTTTTTAATTAAAGATAACTTTTAATGTTAGTGAGTGCTTACAGGTAACACTGAAAGACTCAGTTAAAAAGCACATGACATATTGAGAATACTATGAACAAATGCTTTATAGCTACCTCTACATATCCATAACAGTTACATAAAGATTCTACCTGCATTACACTGAAACATTAGACTAATAAGTGTTAAGTTCATGAAACTGGTTGTTTAGCAGAAAATAGTTAAACAAAAGCAAAAATTGGTTTAGAGAGTCTAACTTACAGAAATCTACTGAATTAGATCGAAATATATATACATTTTGATGTAATAATAGTACATAATAGTATTACCTTTGCTTTATTAAATGACTAATTTTAGCACCTAATGTAATTTCTGGTGGCATTATCTTACACATTTGAAAAATATAGATATTAGTTTCCACCTCACTGTGAACTGACTTAAGCCTTAATGTACTTTTTGAAAATAGAGTCAGTGTTAAGTTACTTCCAAAATATACTTTGGCAATAATTGAAATATAGTTGAAATTGTATTTTTACAATGAGCATCAGGACCATATGGAATTAGCCAGTATTCTTATGCATGTATCCTGAATATAATTAAAATTATATATACTCTAATTAACACTAGATCAGATCTTCACAAGGCTATAATCAAGAGTTATGATTTGTAAGGTATTAATTTTTTGTTAAAATCAGAGAATGAATATCTACAATAGATGAGATCGGTTTACATGGTCCCAAAAGATTTGTACTGAGGTAAATAGGTCTAGAAGATTCCTCAATATAAAGGATTCAGATTTCCTCTACCAAACTAGGGAACAAACAGTCAAGTTACAGTTTGGGCCATATAGATGTGGATGAAAAAAAAAAAAAAAAGAATTTGGTTCTATTTTATGTTTCTCAGTGGTTTTCATTGCTCTTTGAAAGCTCTGTAGCAAACAGATTATTGTCAAAATATCTTCTTCCTCAGCTCAAACCACAGATTTTGGCTTCTGGAAGATTAGTTTTTCTCTTTTCTTCAGCTGTACCAAATCATGTTCATTTAAGCACTTTGATCATTAAAGCAAACATGGTAGGATGACATTCCAAACTTCACAAAAGCAGGAATGGTAAAGAGTTTTAAAGTGCTTACCCTAGGAACATCTTATTTGTTTTACAGTGCACAAAAAGACCCTGTATCATTTTTCTCAAAGTATTTTAAGTTTCTTGGTGATGCTTCTCCTTAGGAATATATTGTATCTCCTACACTCTTTTCTTTGCTAGAGGGAAATACGAATTAATTTCTTGACTGTTCTATGTATGGTCCTCCTTTCATTTATATTAAATGCATTCTATAAATCCTACAGATTTGTTTTGCATTGCATGTAGAAATACACTGAGAATAAAAGAAAATTATTGCTAAGCTGGATTTCAATAATAATCAGAGACTTTTGTAGAGTTCATTTTATTCCTTATTTATGATTTATAGTTGTTTTTTAACTTCCTGCAAGACACATGAAGGAAAATAAGAAAGGAAATTATGAACACATGCATACATGTTTAAACAAATGTATTATTCCTCACCTGATAACAGTGTTTTTTCTTAAAACTGTTATTGAAGAATATTTTTCACAGTAACTCAATTTTTTTCCTTCTGCTTTTACTCATGTTTTCAAATTACTAGGAAGAGGCAAAAGTTTTATTCCTTCAGAAGAAACTGCACTCACTGCAACTTTATCACGCTTTAAGTGGAAAAGCATGATAATGTGATAATGATGCTCTTACTACTGTTTCCAAAAAAGCACAGAGACAGCAAAGAAACAATCAGACCACAGTCACAGTCTTGCCTGGTACATAACCTGAAGCACAAAGACAGCTTTGCCCAAATGTGGAACTTGTATCCTTGTTCTAAAAAATTTGCACATCATGGATATAGGTGTGTGTGTGAGAGAGAGAGAGACAGACACACAGAGAGACAGAGACAGAGAGAGAGAGATCGATCTACTTCTTATTGTTCAGCTACATCAATCAATTAATATTATGCCAACACAATGGATTAAAAATGGAAAAATTCAAGCAACTGGAAACATTAAATAATTATTCTTACCAAATTACACTAATTTTACTGGATTAACTGTTGCATTAATGTTATCAGGAACCAGACTTAGAAAATCTGAGGACCTGCTAAGTCAGAGCCTTCCTCCAAATGGTCTTAATGTATACGGTATAAAAAAGCACATTAGTGAAACTGTCATCCCTAGTACTAGCTGGTTGCTGCGTTCAAGTAGTGGTGAAGCTGTAGAGTGTTGAGGCTCTGGAGCCAGACTACTTAGCTTTAGGTTTCAGCTCTATACTCGCTAGTTGTATGGTCCTAAAAGAGTTCCTTAATGTACCCAGGGATCAATTTCTGCTTTGTAAAGTCTGAGTATTGACAGTATCTACTTATCTTTTGTTAGAATTAAATATGCTAAGTCTTTCAACTATAAAATGTGTTAAAGGTCTTAGTACAGTGCCAAGCACTTAGTGCTCACTAAAATGAGTAAGCATCATTAAACAAACTCTCACTAAAGATTTTACAACTGACTGACATCTCATCAGTGAGTATTAGTTAGGCAGGAAATAATCATGTCCAGGAGAAGAGTGGGTCCCTAAGCATTGAAACCACATTTTTCCCATGATGTGTTTTGGAGTCGCTAACAAACAAATGAACAAACAAACAAAACTTTCTTAGTGATTAAGGGATAGATCTCTATTGATTCACTAAAACAAAATAATACACCACATGCTTCACAGAAGGAAACACACATATGAGAAACATGTTAAACACATGTTAGAAATGCTTTTCAGTGCAAAAAATTACTTTATTTAAAGCAGAGATATAGCTTGTTTTAATGCAAACTCTCTGTTTAAGACAAGTGCTGGTGAGATCTTTGTGACTGGACTCAAAAGTTAGATACTGCTCATTTTAGAAGCAAGAATGAAGACAGAATGCAGATTTTTTTCCCCCCAGTTTTTGTTTGGTGACAAAATGTTAAAGAATGTTTGCAAGGATATTTAACTTTTTTGTAACTAATAATGTATAATGTATAATGCTTGGGTGTCCATTGTTTGTCATGTGATATATTTAACATAGACCAATTTTCCGGAAAGCATGATGTGAAAGTAAATACTTCAGTGACTGCAGCAGCAGGAACAATAGAAATAACCAACAGTAAATCGGTGTTCCTAAGAATGTAGGAGTAGAATCTAGTGAGTTTTGAAATGCAGCAAAAAATATTCTGTGATTTTTAATGACTGACATCATAATCAGATTTCACTATGGCAAATGCTTGAAGATAGAGAAGTACAGTTTTCTTAGATTAAGGCCTAATTAGAAGGAGACGTTCTTGAAAACACTACTATAGGTTGATATCAAAGGATGAGCTGATACCCTTGTGACAGTTATGGAGAAGAACTTAGGGATGTACAACTGACATTAGAACTCTAATGATCGATTGTATGGATACAGCAGGAGGGTGAAGGGAATTAAGGATGCAAGACTAGTAGCTGAACAAATGTGGAGGTGATAGTTACAAAACAGCGTGTGATTGCCATAAATCCTGACAGTAAATAAATTATACACAAAGAAAAGGTGGGAAGGAAGGGAAAGTAAGTACAAGTGGATAAGATGAAATCATAAAGCTAAAAATCATTTGATTCATTTTTCATGCAACATTCAAACAAGGGAAGGATTTCTCAAAATGACTCAGACAAATCATAAGAGAAATGATTAATACATTTCCTTGAATGAAACTTTTAAAAACATGGGAAATAGTGTTATAAACACAGAGAATAGACAAAGACTATGTTGGAACAATATTCACAATTCGTATAATAGATAAAAGATCAATTTGCCTATATAGAAGAATGCTAGCACACTGCTAATGCAATGGTTCAGCGGTTTAATAGGAAAATGGGAAAAGACAAAGCATATACAGTTCACAGAAAAAGGTACCCAAAGAGGTCTTAACAAGTGAGTAGTTGCAGCAATCCACTCATGATAATATAAATTCGGATTAAAACGGCATTGAGACACTATTTCTTAGTATGGAAAACATCAAAAAGGTGGACAACACATTGAATTGACAAATGTGTTGGACAACAGTATAAATGATACATTTTATTGTAAGTGCAATTTAGCAATATATGAAAAAGATAAAAGTACACCAGTCCTTTGAGTGAGCAGTTACATTTAAAAACATTCATACTACAATTACAACATGTGAAATGACATGTTTATTCTAGTATGAGTTATAATAAGAACAGGTTAACAGTACTAAAATATTCATAATTAAAGAATGTAAGAGCAAATAATCGAAGAAAGAAAAGTGAAATAGAAAATTTTGTTTTGTGCTTTTACAGTAGTTAAGGTAGAATTTCAGCTTGACTGCTTTTGGTACGCATCCCAGGGACTTGTGGAGCACACTTGTTGGGGTGTCTGGGTGGGTCATAGAGACATGGCCTTGGGGATCTGTGTCTGGTGTCACCCCTTCTGCTCTGGGACTCCTCCTCCGTGCTGTTTCCAGGCTGTCATGAACTAAGCAGCTTTGTTCTGCTGTGATATGTCTGCCTTGGGACCAGCAGCTTATTGAATAAAACTGAGAATATTAAATCCAGCCCCTTTTAAATTGTCCACGGTGGAGGTTGTGTCTTAACAAAGAGAAAGCTGCGTAATACAGAAATAAATAATCTGATCACCTTCCAAAGACCCCTTCTCTTAATTCCTTCATCCTGGGGACAGTGCAGAGCATGTAAACATGTGAATTCTGGAGGGACAAAACCATTCAGACCACAGCGTATCATACGTGAAAAAGAAATGAACAGAAAGTGCATGCTAGCATTTGAAGGAAAATAAAAGAAAGAATTCTTATTCATGTATTAAATGATTCTCGATGTACACCTCAAAGTATTGCCTAGTAATTTACTCTAGGAAGAAGAATTGGAAAGAGGGTGAAAGGTGGAATAGCATTTTATTTCACACTGTTCTGTACATTTTTAAATGTTACACCATTGTTATTTGCCTTGATCTGTTTTCTGTTTCCATACAAGAATATCTGAGATGGGGTTGTTTGTAAAGAAAAGAGCTTTAGTTTTGCTTGCGGTTCTGGTGTCTGGGGTTTATAACATCTGTAGTTGTAACCACTTTAAAACATGGCAAAAAGCAGAGTGTTATTAGACATGCATGGAAGGGAGAGAAGAGACTGAACTCCTACAATAGCTAATTTGTTCCCTCAAGAAGGTGTTAAAACCATTCAGGAGGAATCCACCTCTTGACACACATATCTCTCACTAGGCCACACCTTCCAACTGCAGTCAAATCTCAGTATGAATTTCAGAGAGGACAAACCATTGTAGGACTTAGTATGACTAAAATGAATTGAAATTAAATTAAATACATTGCATTCATTGTTTTGTTTTTATTGGTTCTACTTGATTTTTACTCTGTCTGAAGGTATCTGGAGCTATTTTGAAGACAACAAGAGGCATTATGGTAACTATTGTTGACTTTGTATTATTTTGAAGTCCTGTGTCACTTACACTTACACTGGTTTGCTTTGATTGGCTTTATTTTGTTTTATTTTCCTTGGTTTTATTTTCTTTAGAATAAAATTTTAAAAATTAAATTAAATCAAGTGATGTCCTCCATGAACTTAATGAAAATAATTCCTTGGAGTAGCTAGAATGGAGTAGGTAGAGGACAACATGGGGGGAGGGTAAAAAATAAGAAAAAATACATACTATAAAACACATTTTTAGTAAGTTTATTCATGCTTTAAGTTATAGGTGAGTATAATAGGGTAAGGAATTTAAATATAGGCATTGAATAAAGAGAGATAATAAGTATAGATTAGTGGGTAAATTATTGACCTCACATGTCATTGGGAAGGATCTAACATCTGGAATACACATTTTTGAAATATGAGGAGTTATTACCAAAAAAAAGGTCAACGAATTTTAATCTTCTTTGTTTGGAAGGAATTCTATAAAATGACTTGCTGTCTGTTAAGGTCACTGCTGCTTGGTGCCACTGATATTTTATCTACTTCTGTTTCTGTAATGAAGCAGGGAGGAAGCCTGCTAAGTGAATTGAACAAGTTGTGTAACCATGGTGTGTGACAATGGGACAAGGTCATCCTGCGGGCTGACCCCAGGGTGTCCTGTCCACACTAGCTGGCCTGCTGCTTTCAGATTCCATCATTTCTACCTTCCTGTTGGGGGCAGAAGAAATGAAGGAGTGACAGAGGGCATTGTGTTGGGCAGGCTTTCTCAACAAAATAAAAAAAAGTCCTTATACGGAAATGAGAGATGGATAAAAGTTAGGAAATGTTCCTTGATCAAGATTTATTATTATGTAGAGATTATTTGGGTCCATTCCATTCTTACAGCTCATGTACAACTTGCAGGGAAATTTGTTATGCTTTTCACTTTTGCCTCTTAGCATCCAGTTCACACTCAGCCCAAACCAGGACCACTCAAACGTCTTCTCCTTCCCTAACCCTCCTTTTCTGGATGTATAATCGCTTTCTATTGCCACTTGGTCCCCTCTTCCTTTCATTATGCCATGTGTTTTTTTTTAAATCTTTTTTTATTTTAAAGAGAATAAAACAAAACAGGACAGATCTAAGCAGATCAGAACAGAACAATGTAAGCAACACAGCACTTCACAACAAGACAATTGGATATTAACAGTAGCTATCACAATGTCTCTTTCTTTGAAATAGTTGAGCTTAGCTTGACACACAATAATGTCAAACATAACAAAATAGAATAAAACCACTCAGGAGAATGAAAGTATTGCATGGCATTCTGAACCAAATAACCAAAGATGCACAATGGCTACTATATTATCTCATTTTCCATAAAAATTTGTTTATACTCTTATACATATTAAAATCCGATAAGACACAACATGAACCAATGGTGATAGAAAAACAAAAGCATGGTAGGACTTCAGAGCAAGATGATATCAAATCAACAATGGCTGCCATATTGTCTTTTCTTCAAAGTAACTATTCATACCATCACATATATTAAGATCAAACAAAACAGAATAAAACCATTCCAACCAATGAATGAAAACATAAGATTTTAAGGCAACATAATGTTGAACCATGATTACTATAAAATCTTATGTACTCTTACCATTTCTTACACTAGGGAGACTATACAGTATTTAGACATGGGAGTTTGATATATTTCTCTTAGGAGTATGGATTCAAGTTGCATCCATTTATTTATAAATATCTCAATGTGATCATTCTCTAAAGCTGAGTAGTACTTCATTGTATAAAAGTACCACAATTTTTTATCCATTCCTCAGTTGATGGGCACTTAGGTTGTTTCCAAGATCTGGCTATTACAAATTTTGCTGCTATAAATATGGGTGCACATATATCATGGTAAGATGTTTTCAGTTCTTCTGGGAATATGCCTAAGAGTGGAATAGCTGGGTCAAATGGGACCTCCAACCCCAGCTTTTTGAGGAATCTCCAGATTGACTTCCACAGTGGTTGCACCAGAATACACTCTCACCAACAGTGCAGAGGAATTCCTTTTTTCCCACAGCCTCTCCAGCATTTGTTGTTGGTAGTTTTGTTGATCCTGGCCATTCTTTCTGGAGTGAGATGGGATCTCAGTGTGGTTTTAATTTGCATTTCTCTAATGACCAATGATGATGAACATTTTTTCATGTATTTATTTGCCATTCGTATTTCTTCATCTGAGAACTGTGTGTTCATCTCAGATGCCCATTTTGGGATTGGGTCTTTATATTTTGGTGGTCTGATTTTTTTGAATTCTTTATAAGTTCTAGACAGAAGTCCTTTGTCTGAGGAACAGTTAGCTAAGAATTTTTCCTAGTTTGTGGGTTTTCTTTTCCCTCTGTTGGAGGTTTCTTTGGACATACAGAAACTCTTTAATAAGACTTGAGCCCAGTTATTGATTCTGGGAAGTATTTCCCATGCAGTTTGGTTCTGGTTCATGAATTCTCTACCCACCCCTACCTAATGTCTTCAAGATTTTTACCCACTTTGTCTTCCAACAGATTTAGTGTTTCTGTTTTAATATTTAGATCTTTGATCCATTTAGATTTTAGTTTAGTACATGGTGATAGGCATGGGTCTAGTTTTAGTTTTCGGCATATGGATAGCCAGTTTTTCCAGCACCAATTATTGAAGAGACTATCGTTCTTCCAGTGAACATGCTTGGCCCCTTTATCAAAGATAAGGTGGCTGAATGTGTTCCTAGTTGTATCTTCTACTACCCTTGTTCGTGAGCATTCCACTTTTTTCCTAAGCCAACCTTCAGATCACTCAGCTGATGACTGATGACACAGACAACTGAGTAGACATATCACATTTAGTTTTAGCAGATAAGAAAGTTGAAATCCTATAGTCAAGGTGCCTATGAATTGAGCAGAATCAGTATGTTTTTAAAAGAATGGTTTCTAAAATTTCAATGGAAACATATTTTGGTTTAATTTAATTTAAAACAACTGTATTAACAGAGCTGACCAACACAGAATCAAACTTTTCTTTCAAAAGGAGAAAGGTTTTCATTCTGATTTGTCTTAGGATGGTCTCACTGCAGTGCAGGCTGGTCTTCAGCTCACTAATGTAGCTCAGGCTGGCCTCCAACCTATGGTGATCCTCCTGCCTTAGCCTCCCAAGTGCTGAGATTACAGACATGTGCCCGCATACCTGACCAGGCTTTTATTCTGGACAACTAATTCTTCATTTATTATGACTGGAATTTCTTCATTGGATAGGCAATTGTTCTGAGACATGCCTGTATATTTTTTTTTCTCTCAAATTTTGTCTGTAATTACTGGATTCCTTCTCTATTTATCATTTAAATTGAATCTTAAGTTTGTATTTTTTGTGAAGAAGCTATCTCACTTAGAGTAAACTAAGTTGTTTCTTTATGTTAGACATTAGTTCTGTATCAAAATGTGCTTATCATTTATTAAAGTGAACTCACTGAAGTGTTCACCCAGCTTTTGCTTGGAGGGAGGTTATTGAAGTAGCTGAGGCAAAGAGCCAGGACAGCTGAAGCCTCCAGCAGGCAAGGATAACTGAGACCAAAGACAACTTGCTCAGCTGTTCAAAAGAAGGGAGTGTCTGGCTCCAGACTTGCTCTGGAGAGAGGCTCCCAGAGACCAGTGCTGGAAGAACAAAGAACCCTGGGAGTGAGGATTTGTTCCAAAGAAAGAGCTTTGCTTCAGGAGAAGACTGTTCCAAGGAAAAGGAGGCTGGCTGTTTCAAACCCACAAAAAAATTGATCTCGTAACTCTTAGCAAAATAGTGAGCAGTAAAGAATTATTAACTTGAATCCAAAGGAGAGTAGTGGATCAAAGTAAACCTCCTGTTTGTCTAGGAAAAGAAATGACTGTTTCTTGAACATAGCTTTTGTCTGCTTTTCCTTTGTTTTATATCTTGCATTTTTCTATTATTTATGGTTGAAAAATGTACCTTAATTCTATAAGCCCACTTGGTTTGTTTTCTCAACATCATTAATACTTAATTCTAGGAACATTTATGGCTGTCACAGAGCCTGCACTATGTAAGTTGCTGCAGCTTTAAGGTGAGGAATCTTTCCTATGGACCTCACAGTGTAGCCTGTAGCCACACGACTCATAGGAGCAGCAGGGAGTGGTTAGAAGCATGGACACTGGAATAAGACAAATAGGCATCTGCATCTGGATTCTATCCTCTATCCTCAGTAGATTTTAAGGTAAATAAAGTAAATGACAATCTTCAGTTCCCTTATCTGTAGAATGTGGATATGCCTCATGGACTGCCTTATAGAGTCAATGAGATTAAGTACGTATATATGTTAAAAAACACACACAACATTTTTACAAATTTTAGAGAACAACATTCCAAGCATTACTACCATTCTACCACAACCACACTAAACAAACAAACAAAGTCACAGTGTCATTTACATACATTGCAATTGATGTCATCTGGAATAAGATTGGAGAAAAATATTGAGAAAATGTTTCTGATCAAGGTTCTGAAAAATTAACTCAGTTTCTGTGAGGCAAAGAAAACAAAGACATTCCTAACAGAAAACATGAGGAAGAATATTTGGGTGTTAGGGCAGACAGTCACCTAATCATAACACGGATTTGCTACATTTTGGCACTGATGATAGATAACAAGAGACTGAAGTGTGGTGACTCTGTATGTCTACATCTGGTCCAAGAATTGGTTACAGAATCCCCATAATAGTGTTGGTCAATTAAATCTTGGCCTGAACTAATATGGTCCTTGATTTGAGTGGACT
Organism: Hydrochoerus hydrochaeris; assembly: GCA_004027455.1. Taxonomy (NCBI): domain Eukaryota; kingdom Metazoa; phylum Chordata; class Mammalia; order Rodentia; family Hydrochaeridae; genus Hydrochoerus; species Hydrochoerus hydrochaeris. The sequence goes on along the minus strand of PVLA01002202.1, from coordinate 119,806 downwards.
TGGCCTTACTGGATGGAGTCAACTTTGGCCCTTAATTGAAAGAGAGGACTTAGGCAACATTATGCAGTTGCAAAGTATAAGCTAAAATCACGTTACTCTCAGCCTGAGGCTTTATAGCTCAGAAACAATAATGTTTGGATTTCCTGCTCCTGTATCATTTTTATCTGCTCAACTTGAATTTTATCAAATTGCACAATATCTACATTAGTTAGATTAGTAAGGTTCCCCAGAGCAATGGAACCGAGTGAGAAATAGAGAGCAACATGTTTCAAGGAATTGGCTCATGAGACTTGATCATGGGACTTGAAAAGCTCCAAAACTGCAGCATAGACTGGCAGGCTGGAAACCTCTGAAAGAGTGATATGCTAGTGTTAATCCGAGGGCATACCGGAAACAGAATTCCTTCTTCCTTAGGGAAGCTAAGTGGTTCAAGGGCTTTGACTGACTAAATGAGGCCCATTTCTGTTATGGAGAATAACCTTCTTTACTCAAAATATACTGATGTAAATGCTTTTCCTATCAAAAATAACACCTTTGCAGCAACATTTATGCTGGGGTTTAAGGTATTTAACTTAGGATCTGGGTATCATAGCCTAATAATACTGACACATAAAATTCACCATTGTAGTGTGACCTCTGCATATTTACTACCTGCTCCTTGCTTAATTTTTAACATTTCAATCCCATCAGTAACCTTAAACACCCCTTTGTCAAAGGGCATCAGCGATTTCTTTATTATGAGTTCCTGTTTTTAACTACCATTGATATTTTGGTTATGTTTGGTTTATATTTGGTCTCTTCTGCCTTCAAGGAACTGTTTCTAGGAAATGTCAGATTTCTAGGCAAAGTCAGATTTCCTATCTTCTTGTGTGTCTAAAAAACTGCAATATGCCCCCAAAGCTTTGTTTTTAGTTTTCCATTTTCCTTTTTAAATTTTCCTTCTTGGAGAACACATGTACAGTATTTTACTACTTTCAGCTGATAATTTTTTTTTCTGTCCCCTCCAAAGTTTCTTACCTCTTGACTTCTAATTTAGGGGTTATCTTTGTGCAATTATGTACCTTCAGCTATTACTAATAAAATTGTATGGGTTATTCAAATTACTTTTAGGTAATCTCCTCTGTCTCTTAAAATCTTTTAAGCTAATCCATTATAAACCACTTTGATTGTGTATCTTTGCTGATCCAAAATCACAGTCACTGTTATGAGACTACATAACTGCACCTATTTCTCATGGTCTTTTATAATTTCACCAAATGCCTGTTTTTTTCATCCTTTTGCTTTACAACACATTCTGTTAGGTAGATTTACCCACTCTTATCAAATGATTCGATTCATTCCCAATTAGGTTACCAGTTTATTCTAGACACTGTGTGCTGTGATTTGAATGTTTCTTCCAAAAGTCAGGCTAAAGTTTAATTGCTGCACTGAGAAAAGTGGACAGATGTGGCCCTAAGATCATGAGCTACCTAGCTTTAGAACAATGAGGCAAATAACAAATTGTTTATAATCTACCCACTGTACAGTTATTTGTTATTGTGGGAATGAAAATACAATAATATGTTTTTTATTGGTCTCTTTCTGTCAGATCGATACTCTCCAGTAGTTCATCAGTGCTTGATTAACAGGAGAAAGCAGAGACTTCATCTGCATACAATTCACGCGGATGTGATTTAGTCTATGACTAAGCACTTTAACAATTATAAAGTCAGGTTTTAGGGCGAGTGATTCTTTTGATGTGAAGGAATAGTATAGCAGTCAAGGATCATGTGTGACTGTGTAAATAAGCCTTAGCTTCTCTTATACACACAATCCCAGTTTTCACTGGTCCTGTGCTATTTTAATAGGTTAAAGAGAATCAGTCTTGCAATGCCTCTAGAGGGATTAGGCTTAACTGCAGAGGTGACAGTTTATGAATGGCTTTCCAAAATTCTGCAGCTCCATACACACAATGACACTCAAGTAAGAAAAACCCCTGCTTGTCTCATCCATCTCAGTGAAGATTCCCTCCTTCAGAATCCTTTAGTTCTACTAAGAATTTAAATTTGATCTCCCTTTTAGGTTCAGTTCAGGAATTACTGCTTCCATGCAACGAATTTATTTTTTGCCTGATTAGGCTGGCTACCATTGATCTTTTCCTACAACTATGCATTTTATCTGATATTCAATAATCTTCCAATGTTATCATTTTCAGTGTTTTAATATGTCAGTCTTATTTGTTCTATATGCTAAGTATCATTATGGCAGGACTGTGTTTTATCTATATTCTTATTCACCAACATTGTGAGTACAGTGATAATCAGGCAGACAAAAAATATTTGTTAGTTGACTAGTTGTCTTTTGGCGATGAAGGAGTGCTGGAAATAGAGCACTAACACTACATATCTAACTGCATATAAGCCAGACGCACAGCTATTATTACATTATACACATAGATGGATTTAATAATCATATAACAGAGTGAGGGGCATTGTCTGATCCCCATTTACAGATGAGGAAGCAGGAACCTCCTCAGTCTCAATGACTTGGTCAGTGTTGTCATCATTTGTCATTGTCTGATCCAAGATTTGAATTTAAGTCTGCTTGAATTTAAAGGTTGCGTTCTCCCGATTCTACCACGTTGTTCCCTCACTACACACACTCCCAATGCGGATGCTAAGATGTGCTATGCAGATTCTTCTCCAGGAGCGCTGCGTTCATCACCCCAAAGTCTTGGGGTGTTAGAGTGCTGAGTGTATCTCTTTCTGGAATTTGCTCTTAGCTGAAAAAAGAATATTCTCTTAAAGAGCTGAGCCTTTTGCAGGGCAGTCCATGTTCTGTAACTGGTCACACAGGAGTATGAATGACCAGCTTTTTGCCCCGTTTTGGATTTACTTTGATAATACTGTCAGGACCAAGGCTGCATTACAGTTTATTTTTTCCCTTCAATCCAGTCCTGCTTTCTTTACTATGACATATCCCAAGTTTTTCTCTAGAACTCCACTCCATAAACTTCTTCCTTTCAAATCTTTGCTTCAGAATCTGCTCCCTAAAGAGCTGACCTTCAACCTTGTCATGTTGCAAGTTTAACAGTTACCAGAATGTGATGTGCTCTTGGGTGTGACTCAGAAAGCTTGCTAGCATTCTTTCAGAGAAATTTCTGATAGCTACCATGAGGGCTAAAGCTGGATGTAAGATGTCTCTGCTCTTGCATTTCCACTCCCTTCACTAGCAAGATAGATTTTACCATGAACACGACAGCATAGACTGTATTGTCTCTCACAAATTAATTCTCTCAAACTGGCACACATTGTATAACTACTATCTACAACAAAATTTGACAGCACAGTTTCTTGGAAAATGGAGTATGATTCTGGACCACATCATGTGAGACAATGGAGAATACAGGAGGAAAATGAATTTGACTCCTTATAGTTACTAGATATGTTTCTATTGGTCTTTTTCCAGTTCTGTTGATGTTTAATTAAAACCAGATTCTTTATTTTTTAGTTATATTTTGGCACTTGATTAAATTGTATCTTTTGTCTTCTACATCTACACGTTATAAACAATATCTAAATCGTTGTGTATAACACCTCTTCGATTTCAGTTCTCTTGTGCTTTTTTTATATCAGAATGTCAGGAGAAGACTCAGCCTGAAAGAACACTTTCCTTTAATTTAGAAGACTTCCATGCCTTTGCATGAACAGCTACTGTTTGGACCAATGTTTGAACACTACCAAAAATAGAGTCATCAGTTTCTGACTAGTGGTCACTATATAGATCACATTCTACTAAAGATGTTAGATGGTGACGGTTAGTGGACCAGAATTTAGAAACAAGGCCAATGTTGAGACTGGAAGTGAGAAATCCCTTAGAGAAGGGTGTACCTTGGACTAGACATGAGCTTTATCCTGTGAAAATGTGGGAAAAGGACAATGTTAATACAATTAGAAATCAAAAATAACTATCTTTATGAGCTCAAATTTTCGACAATTAAAATATAGTGAAGTCAGGTATCTAAGAGGGCAGGAGAGCAAACCTAAGGATACACATAGCTGCCATTCTTATTTCTCTCATTATGTTCATGTAGCCAGATGGGGTTGAATAAAACAACAAAAGATTCACCTTTAATTGTTCTTTTCTATTTAATCTAGGAGCTTCTGAAATTTCTAGATAGTCCATTGATAACCTTTTACCCCAGGTCTTTTGATTCCATTTTGCCAAGCCTTACAGTTTTGTTTTCTTCCCTTTTCTCACAGTTTCCTCTTCCAGCTACCCTATGTCACCTGTCCCACCAGCCAGAATGAAATACAGAGCCATCCTGTCCTACAAGCATAACTGATAACCAGACTCAGTATCAGTGAGGGGAAAATAACAAAGGGCCCATTGTGCAGAGTTCTGGGCCAGACAACATAGAACAAAAGGTGCCTATCTATGTGGGCTATTGCTGGTGATGCATGAAACTCTAAAACTTTCTCTGTCTTGTTCAGAAGTCAGGAAAGAGTCCACACAAGTCCTGGGAAGCAGATAGGGGTGACAAGCATTAATAGTACCATTATCTCAAGATAGTGCAAAGCTGATAAAATATTTGACTGTGGCTGAGGCTTTTATTTCCCATGGAAATATGGGTTTCAAATGCCACCATCTATCACAGAATCTCAAGGGGACTGCACATTTTATAATGTATTAAATTCATGTAAACTGCACTATGAAGACAGGAAATCTAATTTAGGAGAAAATATTCCAGCATAATAAGGAGGTTAAACTGAGGTGGCCACAATAGGGACACACTGGCTTATTGGCTGACTATTTTCTTAATCAAAGAACATGTCACTGGGAAGGCCACCAAAAATGATATGGGATTCAGAGCTGTCAGTTATTAGATGCACAGAACAGGTAAATTAATATTTGGTGATAGCTTTCTGGTGCGGGGGGCTTGACAGCTTATGCAATGCCACTTTGGCACTACAAATGAGGGGAGATCAAATTCTTTGTCATAGTCATTCAAATATCACTATTTTTCTGCTGTCACTAGGCAGTTTAGGAATCTGTATTAACTCTTTTGAGTCCCCAAGTACCTCTTTAGAAAATATTTCTTTTTTTTTTTTTTTTAAGAAATTGACAGTGAGAGACTTGGCAGAAAGAGTCACTGGTCTATAGTTTTTGTATTATATAATCAGGGCTCTGTACTGAAAGTGAACACACAGGCTATTTATCACAGCCCTCCTTTCCTTCCCACCACTTAGAAAGGACAGAAACCACCTCAGGTTGTACTCCTTGCCAGCGGTAGAACAGGGAGTCGGACTCATTTCAACTAGATTAAGTGTGACTCACTAAATAATGATAATAAGAAATTTGTGGTATACTTTGATAACACACTATTATTTTAGAATAACCAAGCTCTGTGAGAAAGATCATAATATATTGATGGAGAAAATAATAAAAACTTACAGGTTAAGCAAGTTCCTTAGAGTAACACAAAATTGTACTACCTTGCACTCTGCCACAGTTAAAACTAAGACTGTTCTAGTAAGTGTTCCCTCATTCAAACCTACTTCCTTTATTAATTTGCTCCTTTCCAAATTTAAAAAGAATGACTAGGTATACACTTGTTTCACAACATCTTCTAGCTATTTAAATAAAATTTAGACAGATTTGAACAAGTCCTATATCCTCTTCCTCCTCTTCAGTTCTTTTTTCTTCCTCTAATTCTACCTCTTTCTTCTTTTAAGACTAAGGCAATACTGTGTCCTCAGAATTCGCTTGTGCGTGCTGTGCCTGCTCTCTGCATGATTTCCTTTAGAATGTGCACCTTCTTCATTCTTTATTGGCATACCATTTAACGTTTATTAACTTCTAAAGTTTATTGAAATTTTTAGAATGCTCCTCATATAATCATTTTTTAGGTCAAATACAAATCTGGTTGTTAGTTTGCAATCAGCTAAAAAAAGAATAAAACTAAAAAATTACACTTTTTCTCTTTTAATATAAATGAATGACATCTCTTACCAGAAGTATCAGAAGCCCTACAGTATACATAATCAGATTACACCACAAAGAGGTTAGAATGCTCATATTAAGGTCTAGTTCACTGAATTCTATCAGTTATCGGTTATAAAGGGACAATTTCCCACAAGGGCCTGTTTAGAAAATGAACCTTTTCCGACTCAGAAGCGCAAGCTTAGAGTACATTACCATCAAAGCCACTAATGATAAGATTTAATGGACACTTAAAAAACATTTGCTTAGATAAAAGCCAACATAATTGTTTTTAGACAGTTCAAGCGAATTCAAGCCTTGTGGCCTTTACTTGTTTGTTTTTTAATTGATAAACTCAAATAGTGAGAAAGCATTCTATGAATACAGCACTGTTACGATCTCATTTTAGGGAAGAGTGGGGATGTTTGGAAGGCTGTGGCAAGCTGGAGCTTTACTGGTAAGAAAGGGCAAAGGAAATGTTCTAATCTCTCCCAGTTTAAATTTTCAGGTGTGTTACCACCCACTCCTTCTACCTCAGCTTCAAGTTCTAGAAGATTAACCAAAGCTCAGGCAGGTAGCTATAACATCAATGGAGTTTCCTGTGTTGTTGCTATTCCTGGGGTCCCCGAGGAAGCATCTCACTGCAGCAGCAACGAAAACATTCTCAAGTCAGCAGGTGAGGCAGGGAGGGCTACCCTAGGAAGAGGTTCAGGAAACATTTGGAAGCTTGATAAGTTTGAATACACAATAAGCAGTATCTGTGCAGGTTAGAAACAAATACCAGATTAAAAATGATCTATACGAAAGGCCCACCAAAATGGACTGGCTGAACACTGTGGTGGGTTGTGTGCACGTAAACCATGTGCTCACCTACAGGAAACACAGATGCACAGACACACAGAGACATATACACACATTATCATCATCAAGCCTGTAATTATTCATATTTCACCTGGTTTCTGTGACTGTACACTGAAAACACTTGTCCCACTGCCCTCTCAGATGCCAGAGTCTCAGCTGTATGAGTGTGCTTCTTAGTAGTAACGAAGCATGAACCTATGCAGCATGGCTCTTAACATGCACACGGAATATGGCATCTGATATCCAGCCAGGAATCAGTGATCTATTGTTCTTGAGGAAAAAGAAAGCAAACCTGATGGAGCTTAACTTATTGAAAGAGAGCTTAATAATTTCCACTTTCTGTAGGTGATTGAGATTTTTTTTCAAAGGTACTTTTGACTTTGGAAACCAGATTTCATTGAATGTCTCACTCTGCTCTGATGGTGCGCTCCTCCGTGTAATTAATGATGGTGTTCAGAAATGGGTTACTAAATCAGGAGCAAGTAGGTATCACTGAAAAACATTTAATTGATACACCACATCAAACATAGCCATTTGTTGTTTACATTCTGTCAAAACGAATTAAAAATGAAAAACCTAAGTGACAGTATGATCTTAGTACTTCAACTCCTGAACTGATAACTATAGAGCTATTTGCATGACAGTAATGCCTACATCCCAATCTCTCCCTGTCTCTGTCTCACTGTCTCTCTGTGTATCTCTCTCATTGCTGCTGGAAAGTATGTACTGATTTTTCAAATTAAGCTTTAAAGTGTCATGACTCCTCTGAGAAGAAGTGTGAATAAAAAAGTCAATTCTATGTGTATCCCAGAAATCTTTCTGACTGGTATCATAGAGTAATAGAAGAAGAAACTGGCAATACTGAGTACTGTGGATGGTGATCTATATTTTTATTTGCAAAATTCTGGCACAGAAACTTTGCTGCAATATTCCCACTTCCTGGAAGTCCAGTTAGTTGTGTGATTCCATGCAAATACTGAAATGTTCAGTAGAATGACCTAAGCTATACTACAGAATGCCCACTTTATATATAACATTTCACTGTTATGCTTTAATCATACATAACAGGTTTAAAAATATGTGCTTGTTTTTATATCATTTTTCACTAAAGAAAGTGCAGAAATCTTTAGGTGGTTTGGTTCAAGAGAGTGATCTCAGTGTAACTTCAGTCTGGATAGCTCTTTCTTTTGCAGTGTCCAGGTTCTGTTCATCTTCTCCTTGTCTCTGTTGTGTTTTTTATGCTTCCCAAGTTTGCGATTAGGTGCCCCTTTTACATATTAAGATTCTTATTGCTCTTTACTCATTTTTATATCTATTTGCAGTCACTGAGAATTGACTTTACAAAGAAAGCATTTATTATTTTGCTAAGAAGTTTTGTTTCTTTTAAATAAATCATAAACTTTCCTCTGTTGCTACTCTCTCAGGAATACCATGTTTGCTTCCATGATCTTTCTCAGTCTCCAATAGAACTTCATGCTATCAGTTTCTGTTACCATGGTCTTGGCCCCACTGAAGGGTTAGGAGGGGATTACACTGCATCCTGTTGACTAGAGAAGAGAAAATTCCTGATGAGATATGAATTGTGAAACTACAGTGAAGCTCTTCCTGGCTCCTGTAGCTTGCAAGAACCCAGTAGCCCCTCACAATCAGTTAGTGTGAGCTATTACAATTACAAGAAATTAATATACCAGAAGTACCCAGGAAAAGGAATCTACTATTCAAGTTAAGAATAATTATAAGAAGTCAAATCTACCCATTGCCTAAGTACAATTTTCTGTGGACTTTTTCTTATGTTAATAAGAAGGTTGAGTGTTTGACCCAACTATCATTATTATGTATAGTAAAGAAAATAAACGTTAAGGAAAGGAGCTCAGAAAATGGAAAATTTCTTTGCAGCTTTGTCATCTGCTGTTACCAAGAAAGTGCTGGCTTTCTGGAATCTTTATTAAGAACCCTGAAGCTCTAAGGAATAGATTTCTCATGTTACCGATTTCGGTAACATTGAGGTCTCAGAAACATTTCCCAGCAGGGTTGTTCTGCCTACTCATTTTTATCTTCTATTTCTAGTGGAAAGTGACATTAAAGATGTGCAAGACGTCAGATTTCTTACTGGGCTTCCAATTACTTTTTGACATCCAATGTTTTGGAACACCTTGAGAATGAAACCACTCTTCTAAATCTCAATTTCCATTAGGCCCTGTGGTAGGGAAAGAAGATGGAATTTTCTCAGTACAGAAAGGAACACTTGGACACACAGTGGAGTAAAATCTAGATCAAATGTTGCAACTGTTCCAAGATTATTCACAAAACTCCTGAGGAAAAAATAAAGGTCAAAAATTCAAACCTGAGACAAAAGCAACTCTATTGACATCCCCCAAAATTTACTTTGTGGTCTGTAGGAACTTTACATTTTTCTCTACACTTTGTGTGATATGGACCGGGAGGCACTTTTTCTATAATCCTGCCATATTACCAAATACCTTATTTGCTTTAGGAAGTTGAGCAATTATTTAGATCATGTTTGTTATAGAATTATGTTTTTCCATGGCCTATTCATTTTCTTAATATCTCTGAGTTAATATTACTAGGAGAATTTGACACACATAATAAAATATGTATAAATATGTTCTTCTTGCTCCTAGAACATCTTACTCAAAAAAAGATTGATTGTTAGAAGGTAATGTGCAGTGGAAGTCATTGCTATTATCAATGTTTGCTAAAGATTTCAAAGGTAAAATATGCAGTATTAGCAGGAAGCATTCACTCCTGTGTCCGCTAAACAGTCAAGTGTTGCACTATAAATTTTGAATATTTTTGCTGTATTGAGGACAATCTTCTTAGAACGAGTCCCACACATTTCAGTATTAACTGTCAGCAACTACACTTGCTATTCGAAGAACTAAAAAGAAACTGAACCTGGTGGGGGGTGGTGAGAGCTGGGTGATAAATGTTTCCTCATTTCCAGCAACTATTGGATTTTTTTCCCTTGCTTGAAGAAGGAGAAAGCAGGCAAATCTCCAAGGCTGAGATTTGTGTGGTGAGATTTTTCTCACAACTCTACACCTAATTATCTGCATGTACCCTCAGCAGAGATTCGCAAGGTACTGCTTATTGAAAGTGACCTGGTAGGCATCCCAGGTCTTAAGGATGAATGAATAAATAACTCTGCTGAATGCTGCTGAATACGTGATAATGTAATTAGTATTCCCGCCAACGGAACTGCAAATGAGATGCTGCATCTGCAGAGACTTTTATACTTCTCTGTAAATAGTTTCTCTCAAAATACGCGAGTTACATATGAGCTAAGCAAAAAGGCTCACTCTAAATTAAAATGCTATTATGCTATGGATGATATGAATGAAGGGTTTACTGAATTGTCACTTCCAGATTGACAAAAGAAAGCTGTCATTTACATGTTTTCCAAGTACACTGAACCCCAAAGGCATTTGGCTTCTTTAAAAAAACACACACACACAAAACAAAACAAAACAAAAAACCATTTGGGTTAGAAAAATCCACTAGAGGAACACAATGATAACCCATTGCTAACAACTCCATGACTATAAAAATAAACATTAACCTCTACTTGATGCTAAAGAGAAGGAAAAAGAACTGTTTGAGGTAAGATACTTTGTTTCCCAAATTGCAGACCGAGGATTTTAAAAAAGTGTGGTGTTTCAAAATTATAGCAAAATTGCTGCCTCAATTTGTTTAAAACATTAAAGCATTTACCATATTGGAACCAAATCAAGTCAATCTAATCAATTTTCCCTTGGATACTTCAGTAACTTGGAATTTAAATGTTAATCAGTTTCATTCGGATTATTTACATACAGGTGCATGGGAAATAATCCAGTGCAGGGCTGCCCAATATTTGCCAGCTAAAACTGCAGAAACAAAAATATTTTTTTCTTTCTTCCAGAGTATTTGCAAAGCATGAGTGAACTTCCTTCAGACTCAGCAGGACCTCAGCATTCTGGCTGCGTTTCAACTCAAAATGATTTCCCTCTCAGAAACGAATGCACGGATGCCAGTTCATCTCTCACTAGATGTAAGAATAGAGACGTATGTCTCATAGCTAAAGACTCAAGTTACAAATACAGTTAAACAGCAACCGCTGCTGGGTCCAGTGCCTTTAATGTTGCCACTATAAACTAGAATAAACAAGAGTGCAGGGGAGCAGAATTAGAAAAGTTTGGTTAACATTGCCACTAAGTAAGATCTGTGGCTTGGACCAGGCCACCAAGCTCTGTAGGCTTCAATTTCTTCTCATGTCAAGGAAAGCAGTTTGAATTGATTTCTTCTTCACTCATTCAAATCTATTGAGTCCTGGCAATGTGCTTGTTACTGATGAAAGGTAGCAGAATGTATCTCCCCTAAATACACAATTTTGTCATGAGGATTATTTTGAGCTGAAGGCAAAGGAAAATAAGCAGATATAAGAAATATCTCTCTCCTTTCTCTTGGGTTGCCTAAAAGCTGGACAGAAATTCCAATAGGTGTCCCAAGAGGTGGCTTGTCTATGAGGAAACAGAGTTACCAGAGCAGGCTTTAGATCCTATCAGCCTGGAAAGGGCACCACAGTAATTTGCATAAAAGAGTTTACTAACTAGTCTTTCTCTAGCCTGAGTTTGTTCTCTATTTGTCTGTTCACAAATTGCTGCACCAGAGACTCAAAGTCTATTTTCCTTGTCTTGTCACTTCTCTGAAAATGCACCGTTCTTTATTGAGGATGCTACACAAGCTGTAGATCTATCTCCTTGGAAAATAGTCCTTCCATGAGTACCATATCAGACGTATCCGCGAAACTTCTTTTTGTTTTTTTCACGTTAAAATGTTTGATACCAGGGTCCTGGCCGAGAACTCAGAAGGTGTTATGGTGTAAAGGTGCACGCTCCAAAATTCACCCAGTGCCAATGCAATCATATTAACAGGGGGAGCGATTAAGAAGCCTCCCTGCTGAAAGGGACTGAAGTGCTTGTGAGTCTTCAAAAGAAATTCAAGAAGACATTAGAGAGTGGAAAGACTTCCCTTCTTTTCTCTTGTTCAAAATTGGTTAGGGAAAACTGATTTTGTTAAAATGGCCATATAACCAAAAAACTCTACAGATTTAATGTGCTCTTTTCCGTCTTAAAATACAAACAACATTCTTCACAGAACTGAAAAACAAATCCTAAAATCACAAGGCAGCACAAAAGACCCAAAATAGCTAAGCAGTCCTGAGCAAAAGGCACAATTCTGAAATCATCACAATACCCTACCTCCAGTTAAACTACATAGCAACAAAACAACATGATCCTGTCACAAAAACAAGCCTGCTGACTAGTGGAATAGAATAGAAGACACAGAAACAAACATATACCCTTTCTGCCATCTGATTTTTGACAAAGGGACTAAAAACATGCTGGAGAAAAGACAGTAGCTTTAACAAATGGAAAACTGGATATTCACGTGCAGATGAAGCCAGCTACCTAACCTAACCCTAACCCTAACCCTAACCCTAACCCTCTCAGCCTGTGACAAATTAAAATCAGAATGGATCAAAGACCCGGATATAGAACTGGGAACTTTGAAACTGTTGGAAGAAAACATTGGAGAAACACTTGAAGCCATAGGTATAGGTTAAACAAGATCCAAGTAACACAGGAAATAGTATTAAAAATCAACAGATGGGACTATATTAACTTAAGAAGTTTCAACATGGTGAAGGAAATAATCAACAGTCTAAAGAGAAAATTTACAGAATAGAAGAAAATCTTGCTAGGTACTCTTCTTCTAAAGGACTAATATCTAGATGTACAATGACCTCAAAAAAAAAACTTCAAAAAGACAAATCAGTAAAGTGGAAAATGAAAAGAAACTTCTCAAAAAAAGACCTAGAAATAGCCAAAACACATATGAAAAAGTTCAGTATCATTATTAATTTGGAAAATGCAATCAAAATTCATCAAATTTGCATTGAGAAACTTAGAATGTCTATCGTAAAGAATACAAAAATCATTGACAGGTGGTGAGCCTATGGATAAACCATCTTATATTGCTGGTGGGACTATAAAATAGTAAAATCACAATGTAAATCAGTATGGAGATTCCTCAAAAAATATAAAAACAGAAATACTATTTGACCCAGTTTTACCACTACTTAGTATATTCCTGTGAGCATTCTACAGCAATAGCTGCATCTTTCTGTTTGTAGTAGCACAATAGCTAAGCAATGAAAACAGTAGAGCGGTCCCATCAACAGATAAATGGATAAAGAATATGTGGTATTTATAAACAATGGGATATAATTGGCCATAAAGAAGAATGAAATCATGTTATTTGTAGGCAAATATATGGAACTGCAAATCATCATGGTAGGAGAAATAAGCTAGATCTGAAGAACAGCAAATAGTGCATGATTTATGTGAGCAATTTTTAAAAAGAATAAACTAAAGAAGAGATAACTAGAAAGTAGAAATGAGAAAGAGTATCAGAAGCAGGAGGGAGGTTGTGGGGATAAAATAACCATGGTATATGTGTGTACAAACTTGTTGAACAATATGCATTAAAACCCCAAAACAAAAACAACAGAACAGAGGCTCTTTGGAGTGTTTGACTGTCTTATCCTTTCCTTCTGCCTGATGAGTAAACTATTTGTCTCCTCTGGAGGAAGGAACAGCAAAAGGCAGAGAAGAGGCCTTCAGCACACAATGAACTTTCTAACATCTTGATCTTGAACTTCCTGTCCTCCAGAACTACTAACAAATTTCTGTTGCTTATAAATTACCCAGTCTCAGGTATTATATTACAGCAGCATGAACAGACTGAGACAAAGGGTAAAAGAAAAATGACTTGCCCTCTCCAAAAATGTGATGGCAGTGGGGATTCCCACTGGAGAACTATCACTTGGAGCCTGTGCCCTTGTGCAATGGAGGGTTTTCTACCTCTCCCTCTTGTTTTCACATCAGACCACCTGGATTTATTACCCCTAATGTTGAAGAAGAAGGAAAAAAATTATCGTGGGTCAAAATGAACTACATCTTCTCATCTTACAAAGCTGGAGCCAAGCTTGCTTAATGAAAAGCTGAGTGTACATGTGAGTAGTTAATGAACTGATAAGAATTGGCCTATTTTCAGTATTTGTAGCTTTTTAAAGCAAAATATTCTGTCTCTCTTTGAAAGAGCATTTTGTAAAAGTTTGCATAATTAGAGATAGACTAAGTAGTGACCATTTCATAGACGTTAGCAAAACTTCTACAGGGTGTCATGCATTTTTGACCTTTTCATCTACAGATAATATGATTTTTCTCTTCTTGGATTAATACCCTTGCAAACCTCGAATGATCCTAAACCAGCCTCTTTTTATTGACCCAGAAAGTTTACTACTTTCTATACAAATGTTTTTCCAAATATGTGTGTGTGTTTGCATATGTGTATGTGATAAGACTTGTATAGCCCTAAGGCAATTTTATATCCTGTTTGATTCACTGGTTAGTTTATTTTTGCTTGATTTAATACATTTATTTACCATTTACCATTTGGGAGGTGTCATACTAAGTTCTGGAGATAAAACAATGAGCATGAGAAAATACCTGCATCCGTGCAATTAGCTTTTAAACCAATGGTGGGTACCTAGAAGTCTGAACCCATCTTATTCTTTTGCTTTTGCTTTTATTTATTTAATTTATTTTTTGAATGCAACATTATATATATAATAACTAGAAATTTTTGTTGGAGACACAAAAATGTAAACATCTGGAAACAATGAGACTGATTTCAAATGTCTTATAGAGACAACTGCGACTCGTCGCACAGCAGCTTTCCTATATTCTATGATTAAAATAAAGAACTTTTCATATCTCTGAGCCTGTATCCACATGGAAAAGACTTGGGTAAAACGGGTCCTAAGAAGTACTGAGCAGTAAAACACTTTCTTCTCAGAGTCCACCTCACCTGCCTGCCTAGCTCTTCCTTCCCTCCCTCCATTATTTCATCTTTCTTTCTTTCCTCCTGTTATGGCTTATGTTTAGATGCTCCCCCTCCAAATATTCTTTCAGTCACAGATGGGGTTTTTGCAGAGTTGGTTGGATCTAGAGCATGTGCTGCTGGAAAGCATGCTTGGATTGAGGGTGTGCGTGCTACCTCCCTTAAGCAGCTTGGATAAAATATAAGCCATAGAAAGAACTGTGGTAGCCCCTTTGTTGCTTTGGCTGCCTTTTGTCCACCATGAACTGTTTCTGCTGTGTGAAGTTTGTCTGCCATGTGCCACCTTGCCTTGGAGCCAGTCAGTTCTGAACTGAAACCTCTACAAACTGTGAGCTAAATAAACCTTTCCCCTTTAACTTTGCATGCTGGATATTTTGTCTCAGCAATGAAAGAAAAGAAACTAGGGCTCCTTGTTTCCTCCTTCTGATTCTTTTCTTGATTTTCAGAACCATCTAGATACTTGCTGTAATAGCATTTGTTATAAACCTTTCACTATTCACTTTTAAAGAATTAGCATTTATGCAGTGTATGGTAGAAGACAAACTAAGCATGTATTATTAAAGTACAGAATCTAAAATACTGTGATTCAGGCATAGGAAAGTTCCACCAGAGCAAATAGTTTCAATAAAAGTTAAAATTATGGTACCAACTAGTGATGAATCATTTCTAAAGAAAGATGTCATTGTTCTTGGCAATGAAAGCAGAACATAATAGTGATAGTGTGGTCAAAGTTTTATTTTTTTCAGTCACCAAATTTCTTATCTTGCTTTTTCTAAATTCAATATACATTAAATTTTAGAAAGATTAATTGCAATATGAAATAGCCAAGCTATCTAAACACTTATTGCTGGAAATGTTGATAAGGGCAAGTGAAAGAAATGGGAAAAATGTGTTTTTCTAAGGACATATCCAACTGATCAAGCCTTCACTCCCTAGAGCACACAGATTTCCTGACTTTCAATCTGACACCTATAAATATTCCAGCTCAGTGGGTCTTTGGGTTCTCCAGTCTCTATAAATATACCATAGCTTTTGATTGTTTTATGATGGAAGTTTATTTTATTTTATTTTTGCCTGCACAGTTGGCTTTGTTTTTTTCTATGCTTTATAGACCCTTGTCTTTTTATTAGTTCAGTGTTCCCTGTTGATTTTGTGTTTTATATTCCTGCTGTCACCACCAGAACCTCACTGTAAACAAGAATGTTGTATCTCAGTGGGTTATTTTCTGTTAATGACCTGTGATACAGTATATAAATAAACCAGAGAGTCATCCGCAGGTGCAGTTTATTAGAATTATTGCGCTGTGGCTTGGGTAATGTTCTTTGGTTCTTTAAAACTTTGCCGCTTTGAAAAGCAGAAGGGCCAGCTAGCTGGCAGTTTTGAAAAGAGAAAAATGAGCTTGTCATTTTGCGATGAATGGGAAGCCAGATTAATAATCATCATTTTAATTTCTCAGTGTCAACATCTAAGTTACTGTATGACAAAAAAAAAAAAAATCCACCTTACCGAATTACCCAGATGAAGTGGTCTAGTCCTGATAACTATCTTGAGCAGGAATAGAGAGAACAAAAATGGTCCCTCCCCACACATAAAAAAATAAAACCACAGGAAAAAACATACACTATCCTACTCAATTAGAACAAGAGGGATTGTTTTGGGTTGCACACAGGTGCATAATGAAGACCGATAATGATAGTTTATTAATGAATTCTCATAACCCCTGGTGAGGTAGGTGTTATTAAGACTCAAGTTCACATGGGGCAATGGAGGCTAAGTAACTCGCCCAAGGCCACACAGTGAATCAATCTCTACTTGGGGAAAGGAGACCTCAAATGAGCTCCTGCCACACCTTGTGTTCTAACCACTAGATCATGGTCTGTTTTTGTCTTGGGATGAAATTAGCAGAAGTGGAATTGGAGCTGAAGAGTCAAGTGTAAAAGAAATATTTGGTAATGATCTCAGAAGGGAGCTGGAAGCAATAAAGGGCTCTGAGAATACTATAATGTGCTCTTGTGAACAGATATGTACTTCAGGTTTTGAAATACATTAGGAATAGACTCTGCCATACATCAGGTGCATCCTCAATTGGAGAAGACAACAGAAGGAACACAGGCAAAGTGGACATTACAGGAGCAAAGCCAACACTGCAGACATTTTATACTATTAGGGAGGATTCTAAAAACATAGTTAGTTTCAGAATTTTGTCTTTTTGGTGTATTTATGTAAAGAATAAGCTGCAGGTTTCTGTATAACTGTGATAGAGTATTAGATATGCTTTTGTATTTTCTGTGTTCTTACTATCTGTAATAAATAATAAAGGTAATATTCACTCATACATTTTTATAATTATCTATCATTTGAACTTTAAAAATCTACATTTCTGCCACAGACATCCAGGATGAATCTACTCAGACCTAACAAAAGCAACCTGTGCATAACAAATCCGTAGTCATTTCAGATACTAAATGAATGCATGCGTAACCATACCTGTTATTGAAATGATGAGTTTCATTTTGATGCATCTCAATCATCAAATTTGTTCCAGGTCCTTTATCAGACATTTACACTTATTTCTCTTTGCTGTGTTTGTTCTGGAAATATTTTTGCTCAGTAGAACTACGTGATCAGTGAGTTTCACTCTCTTATCAAATGTATCAAAAGCATGCAATCTATGCCACTGCACTGAATGAGCTTAGTGACTAAGCACCCTAATAAACCTTATTCAAGTTTACTAAGGGTGAGATATTGTTATACAATATTGGAAAAACTCCATGTAAATGTTATCATAGCCAGTTTGTTGCTGTCCCATTAAATGATCTGTTGTCTTGTCATCCCATGGTGTTGTCATTTAATTCTTATAGTGCCATCATTGTTCATCTAGAAAGCACCTGTTACTTCAGATGGATGTGGCTGGACAATGACATTTTCTTTTGTCATCACAAGAGAATCAGAGTACTCAGGGTGTGAAGGTTATACCTTCTTTTGCTTCTCTTACCCTTCTCACTTCTCCAGTATTTCATCTGTGTACTACTTTGGTAAGCTCCATGTTCAAGTATTTAAGGATCTGTATTCATAAGTGCTTTGGTCTATGTGGCCAGCCTGTGGGGTTAATATCTTTGTATTCTTTTTATTATTACATACCAAGTCATACTAAGATGGTAAGGCAGAAAAAGGTTTCTTATGATAATGCATTCAGCCTTTCTCATATGTTGACATTTAAGTCACTATTTAAATTTAAATCTACTAGTGTAGCCACTTTCTCTTGATTGAGACACAATGCTAGACACTCCAAATTTAAAATAGGAGAGATTCATTTTGGACCATACTTCCAGTTCATAGTTGGCTGGCTCCCAGGCAGGAAAGCACAGCAGAAGAGTGCGGAAAACTGCTCACCTCATGGCCACCAGGAAACAGAGTGAAGCAAGGAACCAGGGAGAGCTGTGTGCCCTTCCACGTCACATCTTTCAGTGAGCCCTAACTCCTGATGTCAAACCAGCTTTACTACTCGCATAATCACATCAGGGTCCACAAGCCCTGCCTCTGGAAGCATGAAGATTTGGGGGTACATCCATGTATAAACCATAGCCATAACATCTACCAACTAGTAGGCATTGCTACATTGTTTGTTTTATTTCAAGTAGAAATACCTACAATATTTATTTAGCAGTAAGAAAACCATTCTAAAATCCCAGGTACAATGACTATTAATCATAAAATTTCCTTAAAACTAATATTTAAAATAATTATTAACACAGTGTATTTTAGTTTTAGGTACATGGATATATATATATATATATATATATATATATATATATATATTGGTACTGGGGATCAAGCTCACCACCGTCACTTGCCAGGCAGGCACTTACACCACTGAGCTAAATCCCCAGCCCACATGGGTGTTCAGAATGACTCTTATTCTATTTCGTTATTTTTGTGGTCCTAAAGGTTAAATTCAGACTCTCACATATGTCTGGCAGAAGCTGTCAATGGGAGGTACACTCTCAGACATGACTTTTGTTCTTGGCTCACCTACCCAATGCATCCAATTTGTTACATTTTTGTTATTTCAGACCTAGTTTCTTACATTTTTGTTATTTCAGATCTACCTTTGATATTCACTAATTTAAATTCTATCTTACTAAAGAAAAGAACAAAAATGAAAATTACTTTTGGCCTGCTTTGAGAAATTTTGTCAGAGTGACATTTGAAAGAAATATTAATATATGTTTATTAAATACATTTATGAATATATATTACAACCCATAATTTTTCTTATTGATTTGAATGACATATATTATTTCATCAAGGAATTAAAAATTAATGTAGAAAAACAATGCTTAGTGGGCTCCAGAGGTTAGAATGCTAAGACAATTATTGGAGGGAATTAAATAACCTTTCTATTGCTAGCTGAAGTTTCCGGGAACAAATGAACACCGGAAGGTACAGGGTAAAGTTGTCCCGAGGCTCAGAAGAAGATGATACGAAGTGATCCAGCAGAGGGATGCCTGGAAACTGGCCAGGGAAAGGATGCTCCAATGGCATAGATAGACCCACGACAGTTCTCTTATGATTCATGGTAGCACTGTATGCTGGATGTGTGGATTTCTTTTTTGTCTCTGTGTGTTATCTTAGCATTAGTATATCTAGTTATATCTTGAGCTAGTAGGGGATTTTAGCCTTAGTAATCATATTTTAGCATTTGAGGGAATATTAGAGATTTATTCAAGCATATACCCAGCTCTAGAATCCATAATACATTATCAGTGCTAAATAGAAATCACATTTCCAGGGATATCTGCAGTGAAATTCAGTTTACCGCATTACAAAATACTCATTTCAAAGTACTTTCCCTGCAGTTTTGGCTTATTTACCCACTTTTTCTGTATGGAGGAGTGATCACAGTATGGAGTGATCACAGTAACCAGCTTGATCACAGCTTACTTCTGAGTCTTGAGGGCAGTTTTGGGTAGCGCCCTTTCTGAGCTGCCGCTACTCCACATGACGTCAGCAGTCCCTTCTCTAACAGCTCTGACATCTTGCATACTATCCTGGCTACCCCTTTTTGGAAGCACACTGATTGGTCAAGATCCCAGCAATAAAAATTTTTCAAAAATAAGAACAGTATTCCAGATGTGGTGCAATTAATGCAACATGTAACAGGAATATTGATTCTGAAGGCTTGGATATACCAGTCTACTAACTTTATTTGAATTTACTGGAATGGTGACCTGTACTATCATGGAGTTTGCTAATAAGGAGGTTGCAGCACATTAGCGATTTCAGACACGTTCACATTTATACTAGCCAGCATTATCTGCCCTTTCTTGCTTTACATATTGTATGATTTTATGAGTAGGAGAAGTGCTAGGAAAAGAGATACAATAAATTTTCTATTATGTTTTTTGACAAGTTCTCCCTAAACGTATGTGTTTATTTCTGTATCCTTCCCTTTGAGACATGCCAATGTACTGAGATACTTCTGGGATAAAGCATGAGAACAGTCAAGAACTTCGAGAAGGAGCATTGCAGGAGCTGGGAAGGCGGTATGAAAAGGGAATGAAGTGTTGGCATTTCCAGTCGTTCTTCTTCTTCACATATCTGAACTGTGACTGTCTTCAGGTAGAATATAAATTAATTGACTTACATAAAAATAAGGTAAAACTCAACCCAAATTACGAAGAATTATCTTTCCATTAAATTTTTTCAGGTGTTCTGGTGAGCTACCTGTCATTGATACTTTCTAAAAAATGAAAAATTCCTGACTGAGGATATTGCTAAGGATATTAATTCATCTGTGAGGTTCTAAGACAAGAGTATTTCAGGTTAAGGAAGATACAAACATTTTTATAACATAATACCATGTTTATTCTCATTAAATGTTATTTTATTAAATTTGCTTTAACCTTTATTATTACTGCTAATTTTAGCAGTGTTTGAGACTGAACCCAGATTTTCAAGCATGCTAAGTAAGCATTCCATCACTGAACTGCATCTCCCACCTACGAGCTTTACTTTGTGATTTCCTGTGACACAGTATCATTTGCATACTCTATAAATGCTGTTTTAGGTTATTATTTATTGCTGAGAAAAAAATAGGTAGCAGTATATTTAAGGCCCCATTGATTAACATTTTCACAGAAGCATGTGAAAGCCCATAAAGGAAACAATTGTTTAGTATGCGTTTTGCTATTTAATCACAGATTTGACTCCTTGCTTTTTTTCTTTTTATCACAATTGCTAATGAACCACTAATTTCTAATATTGCAATTGGAAAGAAATTGGAAGACAGGAAGAAGTTAGTTTTGTAAGACCATGTGACTACACCCTGCTGGTGGTACGTGCATTTTACACTCTCCTATGGGACTCATGGAAAACTGTGTTTGTGGGTGAGAGATGGGGTTGGGGCACAGTGAAAATGAACTGTTGGCTGTGAGAGAAAATATGAGGAGCATCCTATAACTAAGGAGTGATCAGAGAGGGATAGCCTGAGGTATAAAACAAAGGAGGAAGTTAGAGACAAAACAAAATACAGCTTCCACTTCCAAAACAAAGTAAAAAAACAAAACAAAACAAAACCAGTCAAATAGAGAGCATATGAGAAGTGGAAGTGGTTGGACTGAAAATAAAGAAGAAAGGATTCAGTTTAGGGAAAGAGTTCAAAATAAAACTAAAGACCAAACCAGCTTCTTCACTAGCATTACATATAGGTGAAATTCTTGGTCATCAGAATTTGAGGAAAAAAAAACATTAAGAGCACAAGCCATTTGCAGACACTGAAAATTTGTTCTCTAATAACTTGGCTATAACATACTTCTTTTTTTTCCCTTGGAGAGATTGAGATTTTTGCACATTCATGGTTTTACTAGCTATCTTTTAAATATTCATGATTTTTCAAGTAGTATAAAGAATGGCTCAGATTGTATTGGAAAATTAATTCAACCCATGAGATATAACTCATTTGGACTTACATATTTCAGTAGTTTTGTTAAATGATCCCGGAGCATCACTGAATCTCAAAATTTGAAAATCTCTGGACCACTGAACCACTAAAGGTTTTTTCTTAAAGTTGGTGCCAACATTTTTTTTTAAGTTCAGCATACTAAGACACTCTGCATACCTTTGCTGAACATGAATATTTTGTAGCTCTATTTTTGTTGTGGTTGTTATTTTGTCACTTTGAGTGTAATTGCATTAAGAAATGACAGAGAGGTAAAAAAGCTTCCTGTGGTTAACAATGAGAAGAAGAAAAGGAAGCATCTGTCACTATCAGCAGCACAGAGAGCTGAGCTGGTGTAAGATGCTTCGCTGCAGTGTAACTGGCAGGTGACTGAAGATAGGGTATTGGAACCACCACCATAGAGACAAAGACAGGTATTAAAGTACAGTGAAAAATTAAAAAAAGAATGGACAAAAATGCATAGATGAAGCCTAAATATCTTACTGATCAAGTGAGCTTGACATCAGCACAAGTACTGATTGACTGGTCATGAGCAAGATAGAATGTATCAAGCAAACTAGAAAGAGAAGGGAATATTTAGAAAGCTGTCCACTAAAAGTTTGAGAAGTGTTATGGTGTAAAGTTTCAGACAATCCTTTTGGAATGGGTTTATGTAGGTCATGATGCATATAAACATCTGACTGGTAGTTCTGCTATGATACTTTCTCAAAAATCCTTGAGTGTTGAATAAATCTACAGTATTGATATATTTGTGTCATGTTCTCACAGAAATTCTCATCATGGCCCATGACAGAATGTCAACAAAATAGGACTTAACTGATCTGTTTCTTGGAATCCATTGATATGATTATCTACCAAGGGAAGATATCAGGGGCTGAGGACTCCAATATCTCAGATGTTTGAAAGAGGTGTGCAATTTTCTGTGCATTATTATATAAATGAGAAGTGTTTCCTAGCAGCATAAGTTCATTTGTTAATTGTCTACTATAGCAAATGCTACACCTTGTAACTTGCTTTTATTGTCTTCTGCATTATTTTAGGCCCTATAAGATATATTCAGTTTTGCAGGTTTTTTTTGGTCTGTTTCATCAAATTAGATAGACAGTATTAATAAAGTCAAATTAGATGGACAGGATTAATCAAGTTCCTTTTCTCACTCTTGTCTTCACTCCTTCCTCCCCACACATCCTCAGGAAATAAAGAGATAGGGGAAAGAAAGGAGAAAACATTCGGGATATGTACATTTAGAATCATTCAGATTAAGCCCAGAGAATCAATCCACAGATTATTTGGAATATTAAAGGTGACTTTCTGAAAAAACAGCCAGGTTTCCCCTACATAGTGATGGTAAAAATGTAATATTGGTATGATATTATTTTGGATGAAGACTTAGAAGTTTATAGTCATGTGGATATCAATTCTCTGATATCACCTGAGAATATACAGAAGAGATTTCCACTATACTACTATACTCTCTGTCATACATGCAGTCTCAATTGCATCTGGTATTTCAGCTTTATCTCTATAAGTAATGCATTTTCCCATATACTTATAGACTCTATTTAAAGTCTCTGGTGAATTGGGCAATGCACTTGCTAACCACATATTCCCTAGTGCTCCTTCTGTGCCTTCTGCCATGGCTGGGAAATGATTTCACTTTCAGAAAGATAAACCTCTAATGAGCCCTTATGAATCTTTGTTCAAAGATGTCCAGTCCACCAGGGATCAGCTAGGAAGGTGTCTGAAGTGTGAATTACTTACTGATTAGAAGCCAACACTAGATTTTTCTCTATTTCTTGAGGTCACCAATCAAATTCAAACCATGTTTTAAATTCTACCCAACAGCAAAACCTTTTTTTTTTAAACAAAGCTATTTTTTTTCAATCTTCTTAGCTGAAAAGAATATTTCAAATTCACAGCTTTCAAACTTTGTGGTGAATGAAAAATAATGCTTTAATAGACCTTGACCCTTCAAAACAGCACACCGTTAAATTGTTTAAACAATGTACTTACTGACTTCCCATGTCTACAATGGGATTCAGAGACAATGTGATTATTTTGAGAGGGTAGTTAGGTTATTAGCAATTAGAAGGTTTTAAAACAATTTTATAGATGCAAAGTACTTTAAGCAGTTTGCAGCATTTAAAATATAAAGGATACAAAAGATCAGTGAGTTAGGCCTTTTATTTCTTCCTTTTAGAGAAATGTAGAAAATTTCAATTTTTTTCCAGCTAATTGCTTGCTAAAATATGGGAAAATCCATGCACCTCTATACCTTGATGTTTGTTCTCATTAGACAGAACACAGCACCAACTGAGATGCTATTTGGACCAGATGGAGCTTAGGCTGAGAAGGAAAGTCTATTTTCTTTGACATGAACACAGCAATTATTTTGGGGTTGTAAGGAGTAACAATTGCTTTGCAAAAGCCACAGTAGCAGGGTCCCTCCACAACTATATCCTGACTTGTCTGGGAGAAGGAACTTCTTAGGAAATTATCAATAATTAATGTGCTTTAGAAGGAAAGAAAGAAAGAAAGAAAGAAAGAAAGAAAGAAAGAAAGAAAGAAAGAAAGAGAGAGAGAGAGAAAGGAAGAAAAAAGAGTGAAGAAGAAAAAACTTCACTGTTTAATGTTAAGAAAAGAAAGAAAGAAAAAGAGGGAAAGGAGGAAGAGAAAGGAAAATGGGAAGGAGAAGGGGATTGAAGGAGAATGGAGGAGAAGGAAGGAAAGGAGGGAGGGCAGAGGAGAAAGGGAGGTGGATATCATGAAAAATAACAGAATCCTAAGAGTAATTTACTTTTCTGTGTCTGCTTGCTAGAAAAAGATTATTACCTTGTGTTATTAACATGTCTCCATTATTTGTTTCACTTTCATGTTAATTTCTGTCATTTAAAAGTTCAAGAAACACTTGGTGAGTTTAGTGTCATTTAAGGTTAGATTGCAGTGTCTTGACTATGTTAATTTGTACAGGTGCTACAGTTTAATATCTTTGGTTGATTCATCTCATGCAAAAGAAATGTAGATCTTCCTGAAAGCTTCTATTTTTTCTTTCTCCTCTACCTTTCGCCCAGCAAACTGAATAAAAAGCTTAAAAGAATCTTCTTTCATCACATCTGAAGGTAGAAAACTGGAAACTTTTTCAACTGGAGAACTTTCAGAGGCTTAATAGCTGAATCTACTCTTCGGTGAGTTTGCGGGTGACACATTATCATCTGAATATACCCAAGGGGTGGTGACAATTTTGATGCATAAATAGGCCTACATAAGATTGGAGCTTGAACCAATAATAAGCAACAGGGCTTCATTTGTGAGACATTAACTTTAAATCCCAACTCTAAAAGTCTCTTATATTGTTTAGAGGAGAAGTGAACAAAGACAGAAGAGAAGAAGGAGCAGACAGCCTCCTATATTCTCTACTGATGCAGAGATAGTGCCCGCAATAGGGATGCAGTTACTACCCGGAGAGCTTGAGAATAGCTCTGAGCACTACATTGACTAATCTTCTGGAAAAGTCAGTGACAGAAGTGAAAGAATCAACACCATATCTTCCAGAAGTCCTTTAAACATGTTGTCACTCTCCAGGATGATTAGGACAAACATGAATGTAGGCAGAACAAAACAAGAGAATTGAAACGCTCCAGGATATGGATGGGAATGTTAGGAAAATGCTCCGAGTCTGCTTGTAAGAGGATTTTTCTTTCAAGGAGAACCTAGTCACTCTCTTTTCCAATCATTACTGCATTCTGTGGTCAGGCTAGTCTTACTCCAGCCAGGTTTTAACCATATCACATTTTCTTTAAAAGTTCTGTAATATTACAGGGTAGTCAATCATCAGAGGCTGGAGAGAATCGGGAGCAGAAAACGTGGGGGAGGTTGACCAATGGTCACTAAGTTACAATAAGATAGGAGCAAGGAGCTCTTGTATTCTTCTGCACAGTAGGAGCTATAGGTAGCTATCATGTACTATACATTCCAAAATTATAAAGAGATTTAAGAAGTTTTCTCATTTAGGACATGGTACATTGGTGCAATGGAAAAGCAGGAACAGCCCGTCCCTACTTCTGCCCCTGATTCTCAGCAACTGGATGCCTGGAGCACCTCATTTGCCTCTTTGGACCAACCGGGGTTACTTTGGATGCATAGTGGGAGAACTTCCATGAACCATGGACGATGATGTGTATAAAAATGCTAACTTGGAAAAGAATGCTGCACATTTTCTTTTCTTAGGGACCTGCCATACAGATGGACACCCAATTAAAGACATCTTTTATATTTTGCTTAACTAAGAGTTTCCTCATTTAATTTGACCAGAAAATTCTAATTTTTTTATATTCTCCTTTTGTTTTTTTCTTCCTCTCTCTTCCTCCCTTCTTTTCTCAGTCTCTCCTTTATTTCTTTCTTTCTGCCAGATACAGTGGAAGAAAAAAATATAAGATGGTTTTAACTTGAAATTTAAATCTCTAAGCCATGTACTCCAAATATACTTTTCCACTTAAAACTGGCTACTCCTCTATATAAATATTTAGCTTTCACTTGAGGGTACTAACCACCCATACCAGGCCAATCTCTCTCACATTGTTTCTCCTGTGACAGATCACAATTCTGTCCTCTTTCCAGACTACTTCATCTTAGTCACATTGCTTATGATCTAGTCTCACATGCTCCTTCTTTACACTCATGAAACAGTCTCATTCAGCTCATTTTATATTCTACCACAGTCATTTGAATTTCTTAACTGGTGGCTTCCTTTGTCATACAACTACCCATGCCTTTACTTCATGCCACTCTAGTTATAAATCTCAAGAGAACAAAAACATAGCCAGCACACTTTACAGCACCTAGTAATGATTTGGTAGCTCTCAGAGAGCAGCTGTTGTAGGAGTAAATGACTGATAGAATGGTGATAAATTTGTCAGGCGACTGGGAGATAATCAGAGTTTTTAGATTTATTTGTTTGTCTTTAATGCTGTATTTTTTTTATGGAACAAATGAAAAGGAAGGAGGTAAAAACTACTATGTCTGACATCAGAGTGGTGCTCTAGGCATCCTTTGGTGGCAGTGCCCAGTTGTGTAGCTTGATTCCTTCTCAACATGGCTGTGCTAATCAAACCAGTGTTCTGAATGTTATTATCTGATAAAAAAGATCGGCTGACATCAAAGTCCTCTTGGAAGACACAGAAAAGTAAAGCAGGGGAAGAACATAACTTTCATGAGAGGAACATAGGAAATCAAATAAGATTCATTTGACAATTTCTTTGAGCTCATTGTGTGAGACATAAAGGCACTTTCTTATCTTAACTTGAGAATGTACAATTTCCTACCTTTCTTACTTGGTGTTCAGTGTTGACTTCACGCTCCTTTTTCTGTCTGAACATATTTCATTACCAGCTGTGAATTTCGAACTGTCTTCTCAGCAATAAATAGACCCTTCAGAGTTACAGCCTTGGAGTCAGAGAGTAGTGCTCTAAGAAGCAGCCAAAGAAGGCCCTGGAGCTCTGTCCCGGTGGGAAGCCAATCTTGAGGGAGGTGAGGTGGAGCTGGCCCTCATAATGGGTGTTTTCTTCTTCTATCAGGATAATTCTGCTAGTAGGAAAATCTTAGTTGCTTTGCTTTGTTTTTGATAAAAAAAATAAATATTTTAGGGCTCCACAGTTCTGGAGAGGTGTTGCAGAGAGCTCAGTAAAGTACCTGGGTTGACTGAAAGGGCACTAGAAAAAGCAACTATTGGTAGGCAGTTTTTGTGCCCAGCAGGCTCCCGCGATGTGCCTGCTTTGTTGGCTTTGAGTAAGACAGAACACTGTTTTCCAAATATTCTCCCACTTCCATTATCACGATCCTGGTCATTATCTTCATTATTGCTATTCTCTGACACATCCGGCACAGCAAACTCTCACCTATTGACAGTGGCTGAATATAAGCACTTCAGTTACTTTGTCAAAACAAGGGACTGCAGGGTCATCTAGTCTTTGTAGCATCACAGACAGGGACCCTCCCATTACAGACAAATGTTCTGAAATTACCTTTGTATTCCATCCACAAACCATGCAGATGTATTTTCCTCATTATGTGCAATTCCATGATAAGAACAAGGAGAGTGGCACGTGGATATTATCCCACAGAAGGCCAAACCATATTCATTATGTCTTAATTCACCGGACAATAGATAAATCAATAAGAACATGTCAAGATTTCGGGTAATGTGGAACCAGGTATGTTCCATGAAAACCAAGGTATTTTTGTATCTCCAAAGGTTCCAATCAGGTGTTTATTGCCTAAAACATGTCTGAGAAAGTTAATGGGGTAAGTTATTACCCACCATGTCTGCAGTTTTTCCATTACCAGCTGTAAAAGCAGGTAGTAATCTCACTCTACCTTGAAGGCATCATTCATTATAAATTACTTGCTTTCAATCATGAGTGCAATGCAGTGAAAGGAAAAATACAAAAGAAGGTCTTCACCATACTCTCCTAAGGACATAAAGAGAAGAATTAAACCTCCATGCCATTGTCAGACTTCACCAAATGGAATAATTTGAATTCAGACAATCAGCTGGTAATTCAGTCATAAATAGTATCTAAAGGGTGGGCAGTATCTTTCACTTTCTTACAGTTTGGTAAGGTAATATGAACCAGAGGCATGCCTCACTATCCAGAACACTAACACATTACTATATGATTGGAGAAGAACTTTCATACTTTGTCTTGGCTCAGGCTAATTTTTGTTCCAATCAAGTGTAGTTGAAGATTCAAGGCAGGAACAGAGAGAAAAATGTCCTTGTGCTTAACTTTGCTCCTGACCCAGGAGTTAGAGACATCCCAAAAATAGTGATTTTCTCTCTGCTATCAAGTTTGAATATGGCTACAGATTTCTCTTCGAAGAGAACAAAGACCTTTCTCTATTGGTGGTCAGCTATGAATATCCAGGAGTCTTTAATGGGATTGGTGTGCAGTCTTCAGCAAAATCTGCAAAGACCAATCTTATAGACAACTGAATAGAGATCCAAATATTTTTGTATACAGAGACTTGCTTCACTGCCTGATTGTTAGATGTCTGTCTTATCTTGCACTCTTTAGTTGTAAACTTCTACACTGTGTTGGTTAGAGCGTGTTATTTCTTCCCATAGGCGAAGTGGACACAACACGCAAATGTCCAGTCCTGTGGATATGGCAAAGGGGATCTCAATAATAATGGTCATGGAAATTCTTCAGAATGATTCTCGAATGAGTTGTGAAATACTCATACAGTAACACACTCAAATAGGGGAAAAGGAAGCCTTTAGAACTTTGCTAGGCTGCATGTTACCCCTACCAGCAGTAGGGGTGCCTGAAGATATTCTCCTTAGGAAATGTGTGGTCATCCTTGATAAACATAAGCAACACAATGCCAAATTTTATCAAAGCTCCTCAGACAGAAAAAAAAAAGAAATACAGATTACTACTGAATCTGCAAGAACTGGGATTTTTATTCACTAGTATAATAATTTACATGCATGGACATTTTATTGCATTTAATACTTTGAAACCTCAAAGTTCTAAGTATCAAAATTGCTATTGGTTCCTTACAGCACCACAAAAATAACAACTCATAAATAGATTTCTATGTTGGAACTGAATTATTTGTCTTAGTCACTAGAAAATATAAATGGTATCAGTAGTGGTTTCAAAATAGTAAAACATTATAATGAACAGAAGTGCATTCTAGTATCTTTTTTTCTGACTCACTTGTTGGTTCAACACATTTTCTTTTCTTTCTTTTCTTTTCTTTTTTTTTTGTATCAGTACTGGGGATTGAACTCACAACTGCATGCTTGTAAGGCAGTTGCTTTTGCCACCAAGCTAAATCCTCAGCCCTCCACACATTTTCACTCTTGCACTATACACAATGCTGACATTTGAGGCTATGGTAGTGTGTAAGACAGACAAGGTTTATCTTAATTTAAGTTAGTCTTCAATCCACTGATAAAGAACCTCCAGAAATTTTATGTGCTCACAGTGATGAAGACTTATTTGATGTTGGTACAATATTTGAAGGTAGCTGTGACTTTGCTGTATGTCATTCTTCCTATTATAAGTGAAGCTGAAGGGGGCAGCCTTCTCCACCGGTGCTCACCTCAGAGCAGCGGGAAAGCTACAGTGCTGGAATTGCGTGCTAGTTTCTAGAGTTTCTTACCGGGAGAGGCACAAACTAGGGTGACTCACATTTTATTGACTACATGAAGTAACATTCACAGACCGGTTTTCAAAGTAGTAAGATGAAGGCTTCTATCAAAAAACCAGACGTGAGGAGCAGTGAATATTTTCGACAATAATACAAGTTACATCACTGTCCTAGGGAACTTACAGTCTGAAAGTTATGACGCCAAAGTGCTACAGGGCATGAAATGGGCATAATTACATATTAGCATCCTTAAGGTTATTTGTTTTCTCCTTATTAAACATCAAAAACATGGTGTTCTGGTAAACAATTCTGTTTTTCTCATTTAAATGTACTAAATTAAGGCAAAAATTTACCAAAAATAAAAAAGCATAGTAATTTAAGTGTTCTTTCTTGTCACTACCTGTCCAGGTCAAGAGTGGGTAGTTTGCATGCCTGATGTCTTCCTTGGATATGGTAGCCATTTCTTAGGCTCCCACTCTGGAATACGCACTTCTCACATGAAATACAAATGGCAAATAAATGCATGAAAAAATGTTCATCATCACTGCTCATTCAATTAGGATTAGAGGTCTCATTCAACCCAGCTATTCATTTTTCTGGGTATCTTCCCAGAGGAATTAAAAACATCATACCATAGTGATATACGTGCACCTGTGTTTATAGCAGCACAATTTGTAATGGCTACTTGGAAACAACCCAAATTCCCATCAACCAAGGAATGGATTAAAAAGACTTTTTTATATGATGGAGTACTATTCAGCCATAATGAAGGACAAACTAGAGACCTTTTTAGGTAAATGGATGCAGCTTGAGACCATACTCAGACGTAAAAGAAATCAGACCCACATGTGTAAGCATTGCATTGCCTTCCTAGTATGAGAAACTGAACCAGAAAACAAGATCCAAAATATACAATAGAT
Organism: Hydrochoerus hydrochaeris; assembly: GCA_004027455.1. NCBI lineage: Eukaryota > Metazoa > Chordata > Mammalia > Rodentia > Hydrochaeridae > Hydrochoerus > Hydrochoerus hydrochaeris. The sequence goes on along the minus strand of PVLA01002202.1, from coordinate 88,978 downwards.
ATTATGAATTGAGAAGAAACTTTTTAAAGGAAAAGAGAATCTAAAGAGGAGAAGGAGAAAGAAGGAAGAGAAAAGAAAAAGTATATATATATATACACACACACACACACACACACACACACACACACAAGGTATGTAAGATAGTTAAACAGTTTCTCTTGGTTCATTAAAAAGAAAGATTTGTGCTAATGTTGTCCAGTTGTAATTTCACTCCTATGCCTTCTTCTCTGAGTAAGTACAATGAAGATAATAATACACAATGTATTATCTATTGTTACTCTCCTATTAGCCTGATTTGAAACTGTTTTATTTCTTTTTTTCTTCTCTTAAAAAAACAGAAGCAGAGAGAAATTGTGATGGAGGTAAGAGGAAAGGCAGGAAGGGAAAAGAAAAAAATATGTATATACACACACAAAAGATAGTTAAGATAGTTTCTTTTAGTTCATTGAAAAGAAAGGTCTGTGCTAATGTTGTTTGGACAATATTTCATACCTATACCTTCCAGTCTGAATAACTACTATGTAGACAACAATATATAATATATTAATTATTTGTTACTGTCCTACTAGCCTGCTTTGAAATTATAATTTTTTTTTTACTTTTTTCTCTTTAAAATAAAAAAAATAGATTTTATGGTAAAATATAACATTTGGAAATGTGGATCAGAGGAATAGCAACTTCTTTATTGCTACATCATATTGACTAACAGCTGGGCATGGTGGGTGACTCATGCCTGTAATCACAATGCTTTGGAGACAGAGGCAGGAAGATCGTTGTGAGTTCGAGGCCTGTCTGAGCTATGTACTGAGTTCAAGGTCTGGTTGAACAACACAGTGAGACCTTGTCTCAAAAAAATATCATATTATCTATTATATCTTATATCATGCTTGATTTTTAGATCTCTTACACTAGGGAGACAATATGATGTTCACACATGTGAGTCTGATTTATTTCCCTTATGAGTGTGGTCTCTAGATATATCTATTTACCTGTAAAGGAAATATTGTGAAAGGGAAAGAAATTGCTCAAAGGGAAAAAAACAATTGGGCTGGAGAAGAAAGAGAAAAGAAGGCAGGGGAGAAATACACGCACACATTCACACACACACACACACACACACACACACAGGACAGGTAAGATAAAGGTGCCACTAATGCTATTAGTTCATAGAAATGAACAGAGCTTAAACTATTTGATCAGTTTTACATATCTGTATTTGATAATCTGTGCAACTATTTTGAAGTTAATAATATGCAATATAATGATTATTAATTTACTACCAGCTTGTTTTGAAATCCTATATCATTTTTTGTTTTGTTTTTGTTTTGTCTCTTTTATTCTATTTTAAATAAAAAAAATCATAGTAATTAAATGTCCAATCTAATTTAGTGTGCAGATATTGATCATCAAGATCATGGGAGAAAAAAGTTCTGACTTAATAGAAATAGAGTCACAAGTTAATAAACTGTATATTAATCAGGTTTCCCATTACTGAAACATAAAACTCAATGTCTATAATGTAATGGAAGAGAAGTCTAATTTGACTCACATTTTCAGGAGATTTAGTGTATGGTCAGCAGATTCCAAGACAAAAACTTTATTGCAGAGGGGGTGAGAGAGCAAAGGCACTTCCTTCCTGGCTACCAGGAAGCCGAGCAGGGGACCAAAGCAGAAGAAGAACAGGCAGGAATCACACGCAGTACCTGGAATCATGCTCCATGGACCACCAAGACAACCCCAGGAACACACTTTACTAATACATTAGGTGTTTCTTAATCCAATGAAGTTGACAAATCAGGATTAATGGTAACAAAGTCTTTGGGTAATGAAAAAAGAGGGCAAAGAAGTGGAGGCACGTTTCAACTCTGCAGCGATCCCTCCCTAAACCACAGTGGGCCAACATTGGTTTCTTTTGGCTCAGGACTTTGGAAGAGTTTGCTCAATTCCAAGTGAATGAGTGTAACACACTGAAGTATAAACTTCATTATGAGAATTTTTACCCATGTCAGTTTAACATAGATACTTCTAACATCCAGCAATATTTTCTAATACTTAGTTACTCAAATGGGCTCATCATTAACTTATCTACAGATCTGCAAAAATAGTTTTATCATCCTAGAACTATGCATCATCAATAAGTTCATAATATAAATAATTTAACTGCTTGAAAAAGACACAATCCATGAAAATGGTTGAATTCGAAAATTTTTCATTTTCATTTTTACCATTTGATGAGCTTTTTAAGTACAAAGATTAATTTCTTAATACAGCCTATTTTTAAAAATAAGTATAATGTAATTCTTAAAATGTGTTTGAATGTGAAACTACATGGAATAAAATATGGGACACAAACTATACATACTTTTTACTTCAGCAAAATGTACCTTTGAGCAAACGACTTCTTGAAACCAAGGTATTTGAAACTGACTTATTTGGAATAAACTCCGGTAAATTTTTTAGAAGTCTCCCTCCTTGTCTTCCTCCTTCTCTTCTTTGACTGAAATATGCTTATTAAAATATTAAGCATTTCAAATGCTAAAATAGGCACTATATAATGTATTCATTAATTCAAAAATTACAGCTCCTTCTCTTGGGAATTTGGCATCAACTAATCAACAAAATAAACACATTATTGCAGGAGGTACAATAAGAAAAGCAAAACCTTGATAGTAGAAATCTGCCTAGGTAATGAAGCAATTATTTCTGAGGAAGTGAGTCTAAACAAGGTCATTTCATGAAAAGTTAAGTAGAATAGGGTTAGGGAAAGATGGAAAAATGTTGACCAATTTGTTACTAAGTTATAGTTAAATAAGATCAAGAAGGTCTGGTATATTATTGCACTGCAGGGTGAATATGGATAATAATAATGTACTGTGCATTTCAGAAGCTGGTTTGTATTGAGGTATCTCTCCAAAGCTTCATCCATTCATAGGTGGGGCTTGCGGAGCTGGGTGGATCTAGAGTGTGTGATACTGGGATTAAGGTTGTGTGATACTAAAGTAATCCACTGACTGGTATTAGCATAGTTCTAGGTACAGCAGAATAAATTTAGTAAAGACAAGCCCCACTCTAGTTTTGTAACCTGAATGGGATAAAAGGGAAAGGAAGGTTCATCGCTGTTGCTCACAGCTTCCTGCCTGCCTCACTCTGGACTGTTTCTCCTCTGCCATGTCCCTGTGCCATGTCACTGTGCCTTGGAGTCAGTTGACTATGAAATGAAACCTCTGGGAATTGAGAGATAAAATAAACTTTTCTCCCTTTAACTTGTGTGTGTTCAGTAATTTGTCCCTAAAAAAGAGAAAAGTAATGAAGACAAAAGGATTTTGAAAGTTTTTAGTGTGAAACTATGACAAATGTTAGGAAATAGATATGTTCCAACTGATTTAAACATTTTCCAAAATATACAGCTACAGAAACATGTTGACACAACTGATGTATTTATCTCCCTCAAATTATTTAAGAATACATTGAGAGAGAAGTCAAGATGGCCAATCAGTGAGCAACAAAACAAATCCTCCCAGGAGAAACAACTCGTATGACAGAACAAAACACCCTGGAGAGACCCAGACAGAGGGATCCTCTTGACACAGGAAGAAATTAAAACATAAAAAAGCTCATCAAATATGTTGGGACTACAACTGAAACAGCTAAAAATTATGGGACACAGCATTTTCGTGGTGACCTGCCAAGTTTGCAGCAGCTTGAATCTGCACTGACCGGCAGAGCCACCCAAACTTGTTCCCACCGCCACTCACAGGAGCCACAGCAGTGCTGAGGTTGGGGGCTGGTGAGCCCAACTGAGAGGGGAGCTGCTGAAGGAACAGTCATTAATCCACGGTCAGTGCTGGGAATGAGACCCCCCCACAGGAAGGGCGTGACCAAATGGGCGACATGTTAGAATCGGGCAGGATGAGCCTGAACTGGGAGTGACAGTGACTTCAGTTGGTTGTTTCCTCCCCAGAGCAGATTTGTGGGATTTGCTTGGACTGGGTCATGCCCCTGGCTGGGACCCAATGAACCATCTCAAATCGATTCCCTGCACCTAGCACGCACGAACTGGGTGAAGTCCCCTGAAGTTTGGCTGGCTTTTGGGGAGGGGCAGGCAGGAGAGGGCAGAGGTCCCTCACCAGTATGCTTTGGAGGAAACGTGGCCAACAGGGAAGGGGGCTGGGACCTGCACTGTAACCTGTGTGGAGGAAGCCAGGACCATGACAGGAGAGAGAGGCAGGAGGAGGCCCCCAGCCCAGAACCCTGAGAGCACTGATCCAGGGAAAAACAAAGGAGACTGAGGGCTGCAAATGCACAACATCAGACATGGCTTCAATGGACATTAAGAGATATTTTTGGGACCTTGTAGATGAGCTTAAAACTGAAATATTAAATCAGATAAAGCAAGATATGAGTACAGTAATAAAAGAAATGCTCTCAGGAAGCATCTCTCAGGAAGATACAGACAGAAGAAGGGAGGAACAAAAAAAAGAGAGAAACATTCAATAAACAACATAAAGAAAATATAGAATACTTGAGAGAGATTCAAAGAGACTACCAGGAAATTAAAAACTCCATTGAAAGCTGGCAAAACTCCATAAAGGAAACTAAGGATAGACTATCAAAACTTGAAGACAAGTTTGCATTGTGTGATCTGAAAGGAAAGATCTCTTAAAAATAACAAGGAAAGAGGCAATAACAATACAAAGGCTAGAAGACGACAAGAGAATCCACAATTTAAGAATAAGAAACGTGAACAAAGAAGCAGGAATACATACAGGCGAATTACAAAGGATATTCATGGAATATTCTTTCCCATGCTTGGGAAGGAATATTCCCAAGCATGGGAAAAGAAAATGACATTAGGTTATGTGAGGCATACAGAACTCCAGCCACCTACAACCAAAACAGAGCTACACTCAGACATATAATAATCAAGATACCAGAAATTCAATATAAAAACAGAATATTAAAAGCCGTCAGAGAAAAGAAACAGATTACCTATAAAGGTAAGCCCATCAGGTTCATGGCTGACTTCTCCACACAGACAATCAGATCAAGAAGAGCTTGGAGTGAAGTCTTCCAAGTCCTAAAGGAAGGTGGCCTCCAGCCCAGAGTGATGTACCCTGCAAAACTGTCACTAGAAATTAATGGAGAAACAAGATACTTCCATGATATAGAGGAACTGGGGGAGTTTGTGACCATCCATCCAACCTACAGAGAATACTGAAGGACATTCTTGAGAGAGAAAAAAAAAATACCAGGATTTTAGGAACAGTGGCAGAAAGGCCTCAATGAGTGCGGCAGGCAGTAGAATGAAGGAGAAAACTAGACAAACAAAGGCAGAAAAATAGCATAGCAGAAATGAGGCAGAGAAGGATAACTAGAAACTCTAACATAGATGGCCTTGATATGCTATACTGTAAATAGTGCACCAGGATTTAAAACCCACATTACTCACACTACTCTGCTTAGATGTATTATATTCTGTTTCAGTCATTCTACCTGTACTAGATTTGAAGGCACAGACAGTAATCCCCAAAATAACAGGATATAGTACAATAATCATCCTTAATTTCCTATTAACTTAATCTAAAGACCTGTAAAACCTACACTGTTTTACCATGACTGATTGTAATCAAATCTGGTTTGTTGGATCACTGTTTTTTATTGATAGATTTTATTCAAAGCTGTTATGATTGATTGTATCAAGTCTGAGAGTGCAGGCAACTGCACTGAAGATGACAAGATTCACTAGAATATCCACTCTGGTTTGATTATTACCTGCATTTGAAGTTTTATACTGTCTACAATATTTTATTTTTACTAATATTGTTATGTACTGCTATATTCAATTATACTGCTATATTCAATTATGCCTGATGATACAGACAATTCTGTTGAAGATAATAAGAAACAACACCTTGTAATGTGGTTTTATACTACTTTTTGGTTTCATGTTTTTATAGGAACTTGTTTGGTTTTGTCTTGCTAAGTTCTGTTTTTCCCTCCAATATAGAAAGGATAGAAATAGATGTAGAGATTCATGCATTCATAGCTGTCTATACTCTCACTGTTTGAATATCTACTTTGTAGGCTTTAATTTTGTAACTTGAACAACTGTTTCTACGAGGACAATATGTAATTTATCAACCAGTGATTTCTTATTAGCTTTTTTTGAAATTCTGTATTATCTCTATGCTCTCCATGCTTTTGTTTCTCTTTAAATAAAAAAGAATACATTGAATTTAAATTTTAGGAGTAAAAATATAAATGTCTTAAAAATATTGAAAATGGAATGGAAATTCAAAAAAGTGTTTATTGTTATAGGCAGTTGAGTTTGTACAAAATATTATAAGTAGGCCATGTTGGAAGTTAGGGTCCTGGGAAACCAACCAACCCACTCTCCTCCCTGGTAAGCAGCCATGGTTCCTGCAAGTGGTAGCTGCCCTAGGGGGAGAACCAGCCAGCATCTGCCAAGATCCGTGCCATGTTGGGAACTTAGGGTGCTGGGAAACCAAGCAACTCACTCACCTCCCTGGTAAGCAGCTATGAGCCTCAGTGGGCAGGCTGAGAATCCAACATCCCCCAACCATTAGCAAATGTGAGCCAGAGGTCTGAGCATCTCTTTGGAGGCTGACCACATGCAATATAGCAAATAGGGGGGATTTCCTTCTACCTTCTCTTTGAAGGCAAATATTGTTATCACTGTTTTGCTTTGTTCTGGTTAATTGTATTGCTCTATTCAATATTCTCTTTTGATAAGTTCTATAATGTTCTGTATTTGGTTTGATTTTGCTATACCTGATTGAAAGAACAACTATTGTGAAGATAACGAGATATATTATGGTACCTATTACTGTTATCCCTGTAACCTGTTGTGACATTCTGTACCAATTTCACAGAATGTCTCAATTGGCTCTGTTCTATCTTGCTCTGTTGTATTTCACTACATTCAAAATAATAATAAAAAAGAAATGAAGATGCAATAACAACAAAAAATATTATAGGTAGTCACATAGGGCTGGCCCTCAAAGAAACCCATGCAGAAGACCAACTGTGGGGGAGACAGACATGTCCCACTGTGGGCCAGACCTCAAGACAAAATATCAAACAAATACCCACATCCTAAACATAAAACATCAGAGATTGATATCCTAAATAGGTCTCTATCACCCTGAAGAAGCCAAAAGCAGCCACTAAGCTAACCTCCTACAGACAAAGAGCACTTGCTCTATATTCATGCCCACTTCTATGTGACTCAATTCCCCATTTGTCCCCAATTTAATCAATTTTACCTGAGCACTTCTACTCATAATCTTATTGGTTGGCCATAGTTCTGTCCCACCTCATGCCCACCTTACAAGTTCCCATTTTTTCTTACCTTAGACTCACCTTACCTTGTGGTTTTGTTCTCAAAAATTTCTAGAAAAGGAGGGTCCTTGGCAACCCACTCAGGACCTGTTGTGCATCTCTCTCAGAAAGAAGCTTTCTTTTTATCAATAAATATATTCTGCTCTTAACCTCCATTATTCCTGAAATTCATTCTTAGATTTTAGACAACATGAAGTCATATCAGACATCTAGTAGGTTGGGAGATTCTTTCCCTTGTATCATTATAACTAGAAAAAATTAGTTTAAGCCATGTAAAGGATTTAGATTTTATTCAAGTGTAATAGAAATTCAATGATCACTGTCTGGTCATGGAAATGATAGGAGCTGATTTACATTTATAACAATTGATCTGTTGTGGTAAGATGAATTGTAGGAGAATAAGAGTGTAGAAGGAAGATTCAGCATGAGAATTCACAAGGGTCCAGGCAAAACATTACAGTATATTGTACTAGAGCTGTTGAGAATATTGATCAGGGAAGACAGCTGGATTTGAAATACACTTTGGAGAAAGAAGTGTCATTATTTGCTGACAGGCCAATGTAAGGAATGAGACAGGGAGAAATTAGGAGTGGTTTTTAGATGCTTAACTTAAACAATTGAGTTTAAGTTGCTGTTTATGAGATAGTAAGATCTTCAAAAGAAATTGGTGTGGAGGACAGTTTGGTAGCTGATGATCAAAAAATCTATTTTGATCTATTTAGCTGGAAATGATTGTGAGTCTTCCTATTGGAGGTATTAAGTATGATGGGATATTTGAGATAAAAGCTTCAAGTATCAAAAAAATATACTTAATCCCTTTGGAATAGATGAGATCAGTAATGAAGATAAGCTAGTGAGAGAAATGTTACCAAGTTACAGGGGTATCAAGACAGCAAAATGAAATAAAACAAAAGCAGGAAGATGTAATAAGATTAGGGAAACAGTGCCAGAGGAGGGAAAAACAAGAAAGAGAACCACACTGGAATCAAAGTGTTTTAGTTAATTTTCTTGATACTAAGACAAAATATCCAACACTCAGTTTTATTGTAGGAAACTTTTATTGTAGCTCAGTTTGTAGCAGTTTCAGCCCATAATTGTCTGAGTCCAATACATGGATGGCATGGCAGAAGGCATTACAGAGGAGAAAACAGTTCATGCTGGACAGAAGGCGGCAAAACAGTGAAGAAATAAGCTCCAACCCACCACCTGCTATGGCAGCTTTCTTTCTGTCCCTTATATTCTGTCTGGGCTACCTGAGTACTCACACCCAGTGAGGGCCTTGGCATTATCCACTCACAGAACTGTCAAACCAATCAGTGGACTAATTTAGTAAACACACACCCTTAATCCCACCATCACACACTTAATCCAAGCATTACACACTCTGGTTACAGTCATCCCTGAAAAGCCCCACCTACAATGGCATGAAGTTTTGGGGGGACATATAGACCCGAGCTGTAATAAAGGCATGAGGCTTTTGGGGGACCTCTAGACACAAGCTGTAACACCTAGGGAACATGGTATTTCATGAAGAGAGTAATGTAGTTTGTAGAATGAGGCTGAAAGGTAGATGAAATGAGAACAGTAAAGAAACCTTCCCTTTAAAGGCAGAGACATCCTTGGCAACCTTAAAACAAGTGGCTTTACAGTGGAGTAGAGAAATAAAAAAACATAGTCCAAACAGAAGTGAAATAAAGAGAAATTGTAACATTGGAAAATGGAGACAGCAGGTATAAAGAAGTTTAGAAAAGTTATATGCTACATATGAGTGGAACAAATGGGGAGGTGCTGTCTGTCTGGAGGAGAATGTGACACTCAGATCAAATTCTTTCTGAGTAGTGAAGAAGTACACAGTCCTTGCTAATAGAAAAGATAAGGCAAAGGGACCATTAGATGGTGAAAATAAGAACGAAATGTGAAACTAAATCAGGAAGGACATTTGTCGCTTAATTAATAGATGGAGGACATTTTACCAGGAATAGGCCAAGGATTTAGCTCAGTGGCTTAAGCACCTGCCTGGCAAGTGTGAGGTTGTGAGTTCCATCCCCGGTACAAAAACAAAACAAAAAAACAGTAATAAGGAATGAGGTAATGATGGGTACAGATGCAGGGAGATTTGTACAATGGGTTGTGAGAAATGAGAATATTTATATTTTATTGTTTAGCTACAGCACAAAAAACACAGCCTCAGAATAGGGGAGGTGTGGAGTGGGAATTCTGAGGACTAAGGAGAAATTTCTAGGAAACTGGAGGAAGCTTTAAGAAGTTTTTATATGTAGAAAAGTTCCTAACATCTGGTAGAAGCTTACTATATGTTGTACAAGAAGAGTACCTCATGACTTTTGGTTATAACAGCAGATTTATCTGAAGTCTTTTTTTTTTTTTTTTTTTTGAGTGCCGGGGATTGAACTCACAACCTCACATTTGCCAAGTAGGCACTTATGCTGCTGAGTTAAATCCCCAGACCTCTGAAGTCATTTTTGAAATTATATATTACATACTTTTGCTTATAGTTTTTCCAAGTCACAATTATAGGAAAGACACTTGCCAACTTGCACCCGTCTTGGTATAAAGAGTAGATCTTCGTTATCTGAGGTCAGAAGAAAACAGTTAACTCTATCTATCTTCTTAATCTTAATTTACCTTCTCATCTTCTAATTTGCATAAGAAAATCTGGTGAAGGTGAGTTTACCAGTACAAATTTTGGATATATTGCACACTAAAAATGCCATAATAACCCAGAGACAACTGTTTTGGTTATAATTTACATGGGAAAATTAGATGCTTATAACACATCACTTTGTATTTTTAAAATGTATTTTCTGTTATTACCTTAATATAGTCCCCATTAGTGGTTCTACATGAGATAATTTTTCAAAAACAATTTCTCTCCTATTTTTTATTTCAAAGAGAATAAAGCCAAATGAAATAAAACAGAATAGAGTAAATCAAAACAAAACCATGAATGCGATACAGGACTTCAAAAAACCATAATAGGAAATCAACAATGACTACCATAGTGCCTCTTGTCTTCTTCAGAATAACAGCCTATACCATCAGATATAATAAAATCAAACAAAAGAGGATAAAATAAAACCAATCAAAACAAAACAATGAGAGCAACACAGGACTTCAAAACAAGATCATAGGAGACCAGCAATGGCTACAATAATGCCTCTCATTATTTTCAAAAGAGCTGCCTCTACCATCAGACAATAACATCAAACAAAACATAATAGAATAAACTCAATCATAACAAGATAATGAAAGCAATACAGGGCTTTGGAATAGGATGATAGGAAATCAATAATGGCTACCATAATGTATGTTGGTATCTTTGAAATAGCTGCCCATGTCATCAAATATAATAAAATCAAACAAAACAAAACAACAAAATAAAACAGAAAAATGAAAATGCAGGGCTTTAAAACAAGATAATAGATTAACAATGGCCACTGTCTTCCCTGTTTAGACATTTCCTCCCCTTTCACTTTCACAATATCTATTGTGCATTTTGGATCCCACTGATTCCTTTCGTTTTTTGTACTAGGGAGATAACATTATGTTCATCCATGTGATTCTGAACCATTTCACCCGTGAGCATGATCTCAAGTTCAAGCTACCCCTACTTTTTTCTAGTTCCCTGTCTCATAAAGCACTTTTTTTCTCTCCTTTGCCTTTCAGTCCATGAATTTTCTTTCAAGTTAAATGTGTTTTTTGTATAAAACATATCGGTGAATCTTGTCTCCTGATCCACTCTGCCTGTGTTTCTTTTTATTGGTGAATTGAGGCCATCCACATTAATGATTATGGCTATAACGTTTCCTACTTTTCCCCTCCAATCAATTGCCTGCCCTGCTTGGTGATCCCCCTCTGTCATTGTTCCTGGAGCTGTGATCACTTTTATCTCTCTCTACAGTGTCCTTCAGTGTTCTTTCTAGGATTCATTTGATGGCCATGAATTCCTTCTGTTTTTCTTAGTCATGGAAATACCTTGTTTCTCCATTAATTTTGAAAGATAGTTTTGCAGAGTACTTCAATCTGGGTTGAAAGTTGTTTTCTTTCAGGATTTGAAATAATTCACTCCAAATTCTTTTTGACTCAATGGTTTGTGTTGAGAAGTCTGCTATGATTCTGATGGGTTTTCCTTTATAGGTGATCTGTTTCTTTTCTCTAACAGCTTTTAAAATATGTTCTTGTGCTGAATTTCTGGGATCTTGATTATTATATGTCTATGTGTAGATTTATTTTGTTTATGATAGCTCAAGTTCTATATGCCTCACTTATCTGTATATCATGTCATTTTCCCATGCTTGGGAAGTTTTTTGGTGTTAGTTTTGTAAATAGTCTCTTTGTGACATTTGTGTTGAACCCTGCTCTTGCTGACATTTATTATTCTTAAATTATTTTTCTTTGCATTGTCTGGCAGCCATTGAGCTGCTACTTCCTAGTTCCTTGCTATTATTAAGAGCTCTTTCCTTTCATGATTGCTAGTTGCAGACCTGTCTTCATGGTCTGAAAGTTTATCTTCAGTTTCTTTCAAGCAGTTTTGCCAGCTTTCATTGGAGTTCTTAATTTCCTGAATAGCTCATTGAATCTGTTTCATTCATTCTAAATCCCAGTCTCTTCTTTGTTTACATCTCCTGGACTTTCTCTGCAAGCTTTGGAGGCCAGAGACTGCCTTTTGCTTCTTCATCTTGACATTTTCCTGGGTTCTTTTGGACAAGTGTGTAGTGGGGTCCCAAGCACATCTTGCATTGGCTACAATTTCTCCAATTTCTCCATGACTGGCTGGTTCTCCTGGCCAGTGTTGGCTATGGGTACATGGTGATGGCCATTGGGTGTGTTGGTGCAGGGCTTCTGCTGCTTTTCCCAGCTCATGCTGTTTACCTGCACGCAGTGTCCCCGGTAGCAGGTGCTGTGCCCAAAACCATTTGTTTAGCTAGGAATTTTGTGTTAAAAAGCTTTATCTTTGATAGGTCTCAGTGTATTGATTATTTTCTGACTTTGCCTTGAAATTTTAGCCATGAAAGAATTAAAAGATTTTGCCCTTCCCTAAAAGCTATCAACTATGATCCGTGCACTCACCCATTTTATCATTCAGATGACTGAATGTTGCATTCAGTTACCTATATAAACCTCAAATCAAAATTGGTAATCTCAACTTTTCCCTCACTCATCACTCTTACTTCTCAACACCTAATTTGCTAGAAGTTCTCCACCATTCCTTACCACTTCCTGACTGTGGTGTTTGGATGGTCACAGCAGCTATGCTGATGTCTGGTATCAAAGAATTTTAACACTTTCACAAATTTCATGCAAGAAATGGGAAAGCATAAAAATGGTGCATTTCAGACGTCTTTCTGTGTTGACAGCAAATCACGTAGCCATCATTTGGTTTGTCTTTGGTTTAGTATGAAGAAATACTAAAAGCTGTTCAGTATGTTTGTGTCCATGCCTGTGTGTGTATGTGTGTTCCACAGCAATTTTGTAACCCTTCAGACAATACTGCTGTCGTTGCCTCCATTCTTCTTTTCTAACCTTTTATAAATAGCCCAAATAATGTATGGATCTGCAATTTTGCTGTCCTTTTCCCTCAGATGCAGGCAATAAAAGTTGATTTGCACTAACAAGCTAAAAGCTTTGAGTGCTACCAGACTGTGATGCGTTCCAGGGGGGAGGGCAGCTATGTGAGCCTATGCTGGTACAAAGCATTTTCACAATAGACCCTAGAAAGATTTAGAATCCAAGCCTGGGACTCAATCTATTGTTCAGAAGTCATCTGGTGTGAAAGAAAAGATTCAACTGGAAACTGGTCAGAGTGGAGACGGTCTTCCTCTTTTTCTGTTTTTGATTTCAGTATAGTCTAGAGGTAAAATGACTACTGCAATTTAAGCCCTTCCTCTTTTCATCTTTATTTTCTGCAAGGATTCTGATTATAATAGCTTCAGAGCATGTCTACTAATAAGGTATCAAAACATGAAACATATTTGTGAGAAAATACATGCTAGAAAAATCCACACTAGAAATGTAGCATGTTTGTGCCACTGGCTGGGACTTGACAGTTTCATTAGTTGTAAAAAAACAAAAAAAATGGAAAATATAGCAAAGGAAAATGTAAAATAAATATGAAAACGATTCCACAAATAATGTGCATCTACCTGATGCATTTGATATTTCATGGGTAAATGTGCTAACTATTCTTGAAAAGATGTTACTGTCCTGCAAAAAGTTACTGGCTAGAAAAAACAAAACTGCAGACTTGCTAAGATAAATTTAGCCTAAAGAATGTATATATGAGAACTATTAAAATATAAAAGCATAATTGCATAGTTTCCACCCTCAACTGCTATAGAGAGTAGATCAACTGCTATATGATCATCAGGATTGTTCTATTCAGGGAGACAAAAGATGGTGCAGGAAAGAATCGTGTTAAAAAGAAGAAAGGGATAATGCAGAAGGGCAAAATCGCCAAAATGCACAGAGCAGAGCCTCCATTTTTGCATATTGAGCACACTCACTTCAACAAAAGAAAAGATACAGAGGATGATCACAATGAGAATAGAAAAAATATTTCTTAGATCATGAAAACACTTCATGTGATACAGAGCAATAGAGTGGCAGTGGTCTAATAACTTGGATTTAGAACCAAATAGCCTTATGCTTAAATCTCAGTTGCCTGTGTAATTTTGAATTATTTGTTTAATGCATGTCAAACACTATTATTGAAACCTTTTCAAGGCATTCTAAGGATTACATGACAATGTACACAGTTCTTGATGGAAATTTTTGGACTCAGTGTTAAGCATTATTACTGAGTAACTATAAGCATGTATTTAAAAGTAAAATATATGAGGTTAAAATGTTTAACTTCACAAATAAATATTTCTTCCATTAATAATGGATAACCAGTAAGTTGTAGTAGTAGTGATGGAGATGTTGGTAATAGGGGATACATTCTTGGTTCTCTGGCCTCTGAGGTCTGAATACCAATTATTAGGCTCTGGGTATTATTCTTGACCATTTGAAAATTAAGGTTGTGTGGAATAGTAGTAACACCTTGCTGGAAACATGACCTTCTAGCTCTGCTAGGAAGATGACTCCTTTTCTGCCTACTCATTTCCTGGCACAGCAAATATAAACTAGCAAGTAGCAGGACAGCTCGAAGATTAATGGGATTCATGCAAAATTTCCTGGTACAAATTTGCTCCCCTCCTAAGAACCCGGGTTTATGCTATATGCCTTTGTAGAACTGGGGGGGAGGAGGAAAATGAAGTGTTTGTGTGGTCCCTGGGAGAGACGGTAAGTGCAGTGTAATATTCCAATTTTTCTCCTTTTAGGTCTGTAGCCAACTAGCCAGGCTATTTGTTCCCTCCCATGGCACTGTGTGTACTCATTTCTAAAGATGTTTCTTATTGTTTCTTATCCAGACAGTGAGTGTCAGCCACCATCTTTCAGCACCATGCATGAACAGGATCCATGTGCAGCAGAAGCTCTTTTCCAGCCTCTCATTTATCTCCTTCATCACTTCATTCTAAAGGCTGTCATGCAGCCTTGCATGTGATCTCAGAAAGGAACAGCAATGCAAGAGTCTAGGAAACATCCATCAACTTGAGCACAGTTCTGAAAATCCAGTTCTAGCTTCAGATATCACCATAGATTGGTTGAGATCCTTACCTGTAATTTCATTACTTTAAAGATTTTCCTTTACTCCATCTGTTCCTTTCATGCTTTCAAAGAGCTTATTCCAATAAGCATTCTTCAGCATAATTGTGAAAGCCAGTCTCCATTTCATAGATTCTTTAGGAAATTCTGCCCCTCAGTAGAGACTACTTCTTGGTGATGCCCAGCTATGAACTGTCAAAAGGGAATATTGCATATACTGGGGAAGGAGTGAGTGTCTTATTTATGAAAGTAAATGTTGAAAGTGTAATACTACAAGAGCATCCCTGTTATTTGGATTTTCTTCACTCTTTTTCAGTCTTTCTAGTTGCAGAAGTCACATGAAGCAGTAAAAATTACTTTAAAAGCATTTCCTTATACTAGTGATGTAACTTACAAACTAGTTTTTTACACGTGCAACCTTCCTTATTCTAGCGTCTACCCTGTCCACCAACCCTCTGCTTATCAGTCTCTTTATGTGCATCTTAAATGCAAGTCATTTGCACCAATGAATCAAAAATACTTTGACTATCAAATAATAGATAAAGATATTGAGAAAGTAAATCACTTGGAAAGTTTCTCAAAAATAACTTTTGTGATGACCTTGTAAGGAGAAATATGAAGTAAAAAAAATGTAGAGTCATGTAATTTAAAAATTTTGTAAAAGAATAACAGTTCATTCAGTCTTTGTTAAAAGGTTACTGCACACTTACAAATTAGACTTTCAAGTTGTAACAGAAATAATTTTGTGAATCTCTAGCTTGCAATTAAAGTCCCCAAGTCCTGACTTAGTACAATTCACTATTTTTCTCTCTTTATTAATACTCTAAAAATATGTGACTGCTCATTATGATTTCATACACAGAAATGAACACAAAAAAGCACATCCTTGAAATTTATGATGCAATTTTAACAATTCCCTGGGGTTGTCCTGTCATGGAATGGATAAAATATTCTTTTAGCTTTTAATCTTAGAAAAAATTGAAGTAAGTCTAAGTAAGCTCTAAGTTCATTAAAAGTAATAGGAGGAGATAGAGATCAGCTCTAAGTAAACCCTGTGCTAAGGAATTTATCTTACGAATATTCACCTCCTCTGGAAGATAAGCAAGGTGTCCTTACCCAATTAATTAAGACAGTTAAACTAAGTGTCATGGCAAACAGTCCAAATTTTTCCATTACCAAGCCACTTCCACTGAAACTTGGCAAGAACACCATAAACTTGTGTAACACGATAATGTAGCACTTCCAGGAACTCTGCTATGCTTTGGAATTAACAGATTTAAATACAGGCTGATTTGAAAAAAATGGTGACTGATAGCCACTGGCAAAACAGCTATTGATTCCATTTCTAAAACTTCCTTTCCTAGCTTCATCAAATTAAAGCAGGTTGGTACTTGATTGATAATGTCATTGTCACTCATGATGTAGATTATAACAGGGAATCAAAAATTGGTCAGTGGGCCTTCTGGAATGTGTGGGGCCAACCTGAGGTGAGGGTAGAAATATCCTGCAAGTAATATCCACTTTGCCTAGCTTGCTCCTATACTTTGTTCTGCCATTTAGTATCACTCTTCAGTTTGAAGTGTCCATATTCATTTAGACCCTTGCAGATTGATCTCCCTGAGACAAGTTGTTTTCTTTTCTTATTCATTTTTGTTTCCACACTGTGACTAGTATGTTACGCAGAATTCAGCTATTTAATTAAAAAATAACTCTCTAGGACCGGAGATATAGCTCAGTGGCATAAGAACCGGCCCTGGAAATGCAGGGTCTGGAGTTTGATTTGTAACACAAAACAAAAACAGAAACAAAACCACTGTGACTTTAATTTTACATTGTATTTTTCAACATTCTTTTAAAAGTTTCACCAAGAATCTATATACTTAAATCAGTCAAAATGTGTTTATTGAAAGATGTGTAGTGAACACACCTGTGTGTCTGTGTGGTCTGTATGTGTGCATGTGTGTTTCTCAAACAGATGAACACATAAAAATTCAAGAACAGTTTGTTGGAAAGAATGATCAAATGCGTATGTGCATAAATTCTTATATATATGTTTATATTTTTTTTTTACTTTTTTTGTGATTGGGATGAGCCCAGAGCCTCATACTTGCTAAGCACATTCTCTGTCATTGAATACACTGCAAGCTTGTCTCAGTGCTTCCCGAATGAGTGAATGTGCAAAAAACAAAAATATCATGCAGGTTGTTTTTGACGTAGGCTGCTTGATTTAAAAAAAAGAAGAATTTTCAGAGGTCTTTTGAGAAGAAATCAGTATAAAAATAATGAATGATGAGAGTATCCTCAGTATTTAGAGAAGGGCACTGATTGGAGATTTGTTTTTATAAGCAATTAAGGCATAGTTTTCTTCTGTCATATTACAAAGCAACTCGTTCTCCAAGGCAAGAAGGAGATTCTAACTCATTGTAGTTCCCAGAAAAATCAGGAAATTAGATTCAGACTGATCATTTGCCTATTAGAAGGACTCTTCCCCATAATTTTAAACACCATGAAACATAAGTAAAATGAAAATAATTTAAGTAGTTGAATTGGGATCTGCTACCTCTAAGAATTTCCTTATAATATCACAGCATGAAGACAATGATCATAATAATCATGCTATATCTACTATGACTAATAAATACTAAGCTGCAATTTCTATTTTATTTTGATATAGAGGCTGTTAAAACCAACACCAAACTCAGCACCTTTGATTTTGTACTCCCACTGCTGCTGGCTATTGTGGCCCTCGCAAAACACAACAAAACAAACAAAAAGTATTGGTTGAGTCTCAGCATTACCATTTTGGACCAAAAACAATCATGGAACCTCTCAATAAATTTCAATCTTTAATTCTGATTGAAAATCATTAGTTAAATCTGCTGATGTGTATCAAGTAGAATAAGAAAAGGAAGGAATGTGGAAGTGGTATCTGTAGGATAAGATATTCTTCATTCAAACTTTCTATCTTATTTGCTGTGGGGTCCAGCTCTCTGAAACTTTCCATTTATAATGATTTTCAATCATAAATAAAACTACTAAATAGTAAATATACCCCATGTTTCCATTATAACTGTTAATACTTATCAGTACTTGGCATACCTTCTTTCATCTATCCCTCAAAGGTTATTTTAAAGCAATTACTGACAGTACAGTTTCATCTGGTAAATACCTCAGTATTTATCTCTAGACTATCAGAAACTTTTTACATTGCTATAATGCCATGGAGCAATTGTAATAGCCAGGGTGAAAAATACACAAATTTAAATTTGTTTGCTTAAATATGAGTTACTAAATAAAACCTGATCAGAATGTCATGACTTAAAAACTGTTCAGCCAGGCTGTATTGCAGAAAAATACAGCAAGGGAGAGGAATTTTTGAAAAACGAGGATTAAACACTCTTGCAATTTTCTCTGGAATAGAAAAATCCACCCAAGAAAATTTAGATAGTGATAAGTCCCACAGGATCCCTGAGGGCCTAACAGCAGCCACTAACGTTGGAGATCACGCAGTTGGTGAGTGAGAGAGGTAAGATCTCAAAGCAAGAATCCGAGCCTACCAACTTGGCTTCGGCTCCTTCCTGCCCCCTGTCCTTTCTGGATGCCTCTCCTGGATCAGTGCTCATTATCTGCAAACCAGACTGGGAAGCGGATCGTTCAAACATGTTTTCTCTTTCCACAGGCACCCTACTCTAACCCTCCCAGGTCTAATGTGATGGGGTAACACACATGTGACATAGAAAGTGTAGCAGATAGACAGAGTTACGCTGCATGTTGAAATTGATTAAAATTTCAAATCATATGTTAAGTACATTTTGATTACTGTCAAGTGTAGGAAAATGGAATTCTAAAAAATTTTTCCAAATTTTTTTTTTTTTTTTGTACTGGGAACTGGGAATCCAACTTGGTAGGCAGGCACTGCAGCATTGAACACAATTTTCCCAAATTCTGTGGCTTCCCCAAGATTTCCTGGCCTCATTTCTAAAAGCATGCAAGTACTGATGACTATATTGGTCACACAGTTGAAGGTCACACTAAAACCTCCAAATTCTTATAGACTGTGCCTACTTGCTGAATGGAAGATAAAAATTTCAAGTTCTTATACCAAGCTGAGCTGCCCCTTCTTTTTATATAGATTTAAAATGAAAGTTACTCTTAATTTGTGTGTGAAAGTGATCTTTCTCTGCTTTTCGTATTATACTTGTCATCTAATAAAGCAGGCAAAAGTTGTGTCAGTGAAATGTCTGGGCTTTCAGGCTGTGGCAGACACAGGATTCACACAGGAATGCTGGTTACTTCCACTCACTCCCGCTCACTGACATTTCTGGTCCCAGAAAGGGGAAAAGGATGGAGATATAAATTGGGGCCTTTTGGTGAAAGGAGAGCTTGAAATGAACTAGATGATTCTAACAGAGAGTGTTCTGCTAACTCATTAAAAATAGGGAACATAGGTTAAGAAGAAAGTCAGTGTTCTTCTGGGGCCCACAGTTCCGGTGCTCCACGGGACTTGTGTGTTGATTGCTTCCTGGTGTCCCCTTATTCCTGCTTAACTAAATCCCTCCCTTGTTTTGAAACTAAGCTCACATTGTCCTTCCCTGGTAAGAGTTTGTACAACTCTCAGGACCCTCTGAGACTGTTTGCTTCTCTTCGTTGTGGTGTTAATGACTGTCTTTTTTTTTTTTCCACTCAAAAAAGAAACAAGAGGATGTTCTAAAATTAATTTCTCAGAAGGCACTAGATCAGAAAGCTGGCGACACAGCTCATAAACACACTTTTGTATGCCCCCTTCTCCATATCTATTGCTAGTAAGTAATAAAGATTTGCGTACAATACAAATTCCTAGAAGGGGAAGATAATAGGAGGAAGCATTCCAGAGGGAGATGACCTGAAATCAGCAGGTGCCCTTCCGGAAAGGTGACCACCTGCTGCCTCCTGTAGGGTCCTGAGCAGAGTGAAGACACCACAAGAGCTGCTTCAGGAACCAACTAAAAGAACTTAGCTGTCAACTCTTGTGTCTGTACTGCTACCCAAAAAGGAAGTGTATCTTTTGTTTTGTTAAAATCTGCAGTCATAGATGGGTAGCCTAATCATTGCTTCCAAGCAACATAAAATTGAGAAGGTAACTTTTTGATATTTAACTTTTTTGATATTTAACTTTTTGATATTTAACTTGTATACTTATTGGTTTTCTCTCTTTAACTTTTTAATTTTAAGTAGTTGCAGAACATGCAGTGCACAGTCATCTTGGGGAGTGGGTACATGTACACACTGAACCTGGTTCCTTTTGTTTATTAATCCACTTCTCTTTCCTTCTTCTCTCCCTCTCTCCTCCTCTAATTCACCTATTCAGGTGTTTATTGTTGTTGATTTTATTAATCTTAACTCATGTTATAGCATATAATGTTTACATGCATTGAGGTTATTAGGCTCCTGTACGTGGCATACTTTTAATCTATTTATTTCCCCTTTCCCTTCCCCTCATCCCTTGCCCTTGTTCAATCAGACCACTGTCTTATTGCAGAGATTCCTTCCCTTGTCTGCTTCTACCTACATTTTATTATTCTCTTTGTTTTTACCTTGCCTTCCTCCAATCAGAGACACCATACAGTATTTAATCTTGCGTGTCTGATTTGTTTCACTCAAAATTACTTTGTCCAGGTGAGTCCATTTTCCTAATGTCTCAAATTTTGAACTGAAATTAGAAATTCCCTATGACTCAGCTATCCCTCTTCTAGGAATCTTCCCCAAAGAGCTTCAGACATCATACTATAGCGATACATGCCCAAAGTTTAGAGCAGCACAATTTGTAATAGCTAAATCCTGGAAGTAGCTTTTATACCCATGAATGAAGAAAACATGGCACAGAATCTATATATAATGGAATAATACTTGACTATAAAGAATGAAAAATTTGAGACATTTGTAGGAAAATGTATGCACTTGGAAAATATGCTTAACACACACACACACACAAACACATATTTCTATTGGTCTTTTAATCTTGTGAGAGTCTACTCTTTCTCTTCAACTAAGTTGTAAATCTTATCTCAAAAACAAACTCCATATTTTTATACTCAGCTAACTTGCAAATCCCACCAAAAATACAAACTCCCATTTTTATATTCTCAACACAAATGTGCAAAAGAGACATTCAATATAATTACCATTGCTGTTAACAGTCTAAACCAAACTCTGATGTGTTAAAATATATGCAAGGTCACTTATAAAGGAAAAAGCAGCTTTACTTGATAATGT
The DNA here is from genome assembly GCA_004027455.1 of Hydrochoerus hydrochaeris. Classification (NCBI taxonomy): domain Eukaryota; kingdom Metazoa; phylum Chordata; class Mammalia; order Rodentia; family Hydrochaeridae; genus Hydrochoerus; species Hydrochoerus hydrochaeris. The sequence goes on along the minus strand of PVLA01002202.1, from coordinate 67,699 downwards.
AAAGTCATCATAAGCTTCCAAATGAACAAGAATCCTGGTGCAAAATGCTTGATATTAATAATAGAATGCAGCATAATTTATACTGCTGTGGTTCAAGGCATTTTGAGCTATCGTAAATCATACAAGTTACCATCGTCTAGAAATTTTTTTGAGGAATAGAAACTTGCCTCACCTGGAAGCCACTTATAATGAGTGACCCAGATAGCTAATTTGGTAATCCAAACTCTGGATCATCTTTTTGGACTTTTTGGTTTTTCCACAAACCATTCATAACCTCATTAAGATAATAAGAAAGATAAAATATTGAAGTCTTTTTTTCAACAGCAAGAAATAAACTGTCCCGTCTGACTTTTAAAAGTAGATGTAGGCCAGCAGCTGCATGACTCTTAAACTTACTTTTAAACTGCTGTCAAGAATGTTATAAATCACACTGTTCCATGTCTGTCATATGGCACCTTAACATTAGAGATTTATCTCAAAGTTTGTGGTTAGAAATCTTTTTGTTTTCCCTAAAGAAATTGTATGTTTTGTGTTTTGAGGCATATTTCCTGCCCTGATTTGGATAATAGAAACCTTAAATGGGTTTTGTTCTCAACCAAGACACCATATGAAGCTTTCTTATAAATTCATTCATTTTCTTCCCTTAGTCATGTTTTTATTCTTTAGTTTGCATTTTACTCACTATTTTATTGTATTCTTGTCAATTTAGAAGCTGACCTAAAATTGCTCCCAGGAGCATGTGACATAGAAATACATATAAATGAGGTCACATTCAGCATTAAGTAGGCAGGTAACCTTTCTGTGAAAGTCACTGGTACAGGTATCATCCCTGGAGTAACAACAGTCGGGCCTGAAATACACCGAACAGTCCCGGGAAAAAACTGAAAGACAGGATGCTACTAAAGAAAACTTACCTGAGGACATAGAATAAGGGGTTACAAAAATCTTGAGCCTCTAGGTGTTGTGAGATAAAGGGAAAACACAGCTGAAAGGAGTCTACCTTACAAACAGAGAATGGTTAGTTAAAAAAAGTGCAGCTTGCTCAAGAAAGCCCAGATAGCAAGACACAGAGCAGAAAAGATTTTCTTGAATACCAACATGGCATTTCTTTAGTTACTCCTGACTGACCTAAATAACCAGTGACTTCTACGGCAATGTTACTTGAAAGTCTGGACCAAAACACGTTAAGCAGCACAACTGCAGAAAGTGCTGACATAAAACGAGAACTTACTTATATCTTTGGATAGGGGATAAAGCGTTAGTTCTTACTATTTCTAGGTCAGAAACCTGTGATGCAGGAATTATTTACATAAGCATGTTTAGTGATGACTCTGAGTACCCAGCAACATGAAGATTAAAATTATACTTACTTGCTACCATCTTCAGGTGTAGCAAGATGGTCATAACTATTCATCATACAGACAACTTTGGAGCGAAAAACCTAAGGCCAAGATTGAGATTTGGCCAGGTGAGAAGGGGCTAGAAAGTCCCCCAGGCTGTCAAGAAAAATATGCATTTCTAGAACAGTCAGTATAGAGAGAAAGTCAGGTTGTCAAACACAGAATTTGGGAAGTCAGAACTGGAGGTTGACTTCATTAGTGCAAATGACCTTTGTTTGTAGGGGTAGATCTTCTCTTTTTTAAAACAAATTTCATTTTTGCAGCAATTTTAGACTTATAGAAAAATCTTACATGCAATAATAGCTTTCTTCCACCATAGTTTCTCTATCAACATCTTGTATTAATGCGATCTGTACAAATGGTGAGAGAATACTGTATTGGTAGTATTAACAAAAGATCATCACTCACATTAGAGATTGCTCTTGGTGTTCTTAATGTCAGTATTTAAACAAATGCATTATGTTTCGTGTACACTACTACATTACATTAGAGAACAGTTTCATGGTCCTAAAATTTCCTGGTGCTTATTGTATTCATCTGTTACTTTTTCCTAATGAATACCCAACAAACTCTAATATTTTTACTGCATGCAGTTTATATTCTTAAGAAAGTCACATAGAGTTGGAATCATACTGCTATATGCAGCTCCTTTAGAACAGTATGTTTTGCTCAGCAGTATAAATTTAAGTTTCAGCCAGTGGTAAAGCTCAGTGGCACGAGTGCCTGCCCAGCAAACACTAGGTTGTTTCAAACTAGGAGTTCGATCCCTGGTACCAAAATAAATAAATAAATAAATAAATAAATAAATAAATATAATTTTCTTCCATTTTTTGATAAGTTGATATCTCATTTATTTGTGAATGACATTTTGTTGTATGGACATATTATAATTTGATTGTTCCTTCACTTATTAGAGAGCATCTTGATTGTGTCTAATTTTTTGACTATTTTTACTAAAGAAGCTGCTATAAACAGGAGTGTGTACATTTTTGTTTGAGGACAGGTTATCAGTTCGGTTGAGTAAATACCAAAGATTTTGATTATTTGATCTTAGAAGAAAGCTGTTAAAATTTTTAAGACTTCTCAACTATGTTCTAAAGTTTCCCATCCAGTTTTATATTCTGATCAGCAGTGGTGAAAAGTTTCGATGTCTCCAACTACTCCTAAGCATTTAATATTGCCAATATTTTAAATTGCAGTCATTCTAATAGGTTGCCGTACTGTCTCGCTATTGTTTAGTTTGCAGATGCTCAACAATGCGTGGCATCAAGTTTCTTTTAGTTTGGTTGTTTTCGTGTGTATATTTTCTCTGGTGAGATAGGCATTCAAGTATTTTCCCATTTTGTATTTGTTTGTTTTCTTATTGTTAAACTTTTCAAGAATCTTTTGTATACTTTGGGTATAAACCTTTTATTAAATATGTAGTAGAAACTATTTTTCCCAGGCCTTTGTTTTCATTCTCGATAAGAGTCACTTACAGAACTGACGCTTATATCTATTGAAATACAAGTTGCTAATTTGATCTTTCATAAATTAGGCAGTTGATGTTCTACCTAAAAAGTCATCATGAAATCCAAGTCATCTAACTTTTTCCCATTATTTTCTAAAAAATTTCATATTTTTGCATTTTATGTTCAATCTATGGTCTAATTTGAGCTATTTTTTGTGAGAGACTTAAGGACAATTATCTAGATAATTTTGTTGTCTGCATACATATGATCACTTATTCCAGTACCATTAGTTGAAGAAAAATTCCCCATTGGGTTTTCTTTGCCTCTTTTTATAAGATCAGTTAGCAAGTTGTTGGATCTGTTTCTGGGCTTTTTGTACTATAAAATTGATGTATATTTTAAGTTTTTCATCAGTATGATCCTTTCCTGATTTTGGTAGCTTATCGTTACTGAAGTTGGATATCATCAGTCTCTTGGTCTTCTTTTGTATTGCACTGTTAATTTTAAATCTCTTTTTCCTCATATAAATTTTACAATCTGCTTGCTAATTCCTACAAAATAACTTTTAGGAATTTTGCTAGGGATTACATTGCACCTAATAGCTCTTTTTATTCGTAATCATGATATAGCTTTCCATTTATTTGACTTTTTTCATATTTTATGATTTTTCTTATATAGATCTTTTATATATTTTGTTAAATTTCTACATAAATATTTTATGTATAAATATTGACATTTTGTATTAAATATTGTTTCATTTTTACTTCAAATTCTAATTATATGCTTATGCTGTATAGAAAAATCAGGTTTCCTCTATTCACTTTGTATCTTATAACCTTGCTATAATTACTTATCAGTTTGCTGATTTTACTTGTCCTTTCTTTTGAATATTCTAGATAGGTAAACATACTACTTATGAACAGTGATGATTTTCTTTCTTTCCTCCCAATCAATGTACCTTTTATTCTATTTTTGTATTTACTGGGTATTGCTTCCACTACAATGGTAAACAGCCTTGGTGACAATGAATATCTCTGTTTTCCTCCTAATCTTAGGGATGAAACCTCTAGTTTCCCACGGTTAAGGTTAATGTCATCTGTAGTTTCCTCTTTCCTTTAGATATTTATCAAATCGAGACAATGTCAATTCCAAGTTTTTTCAGAGCTTTTTATTATGTGCATCAACTTATGTTGGATTTTGCAAAAAAAATCTATTTTTTGCAACTATTGATAATAGTTCTGACTTTTTTCTTATTTAGGCTGTTGATATGGTAAAATATACAATAATAAATTTTCTGATATTTAACCAGCCTCACATGCTTCAAACGATCCAATTTGCTTGTGGCATGCAATTATTTTCTTCATTGTTTGGCATCCCTGGTCATAATAGATATTAGCTTGCAATTTCTTTCCTAGTAATGTCTTTCTTGAATTTATTAAGGCAATGAGGAGCTCATATAAAGAGATAGTACTACTGCTTTTGCTTTTATTTTCTGGAAGAGACTAAAAGAGAATCCACCTCTATTATTTCCTTTTTTCACTGGGTATATTTTGCCTTGAACCCACACAGGCTGATGCTATTTGCAGTGAGGATAAAGAAGAGGCTTTCAGGCAAAGCTCATTTTTAAAAAAAGGACCTGTTGGAAGATTAATTTTCCTGACAACTCATAGTTTCTATGTTGGTGCTGATATAGGCTATTGATAGCTAAAATTACTAGTAATACCTCAACATTCAAAACCTTTGTTCTAAAACATCTACTACATTTATAGATGGAACCAGAGAGAAGACTTAAAAACAATTATTGCAGCTATAAACCAAAAAAGCACTATCCATTTACATAGTGGGTAATGAAATATTGATTACATATCGTAAGCTCTGGTTGCAGATGCAAAGGACACATCACAAATTGTCTTACAGTGTTACAAACATGCTGTTTTCATTGATGTCTGAAAACAAAGTAAGAAGATTTACTTTCACATTTTTTGAAGAGTATTTTAAAATCAGTTAAATATTAGATAATAATAATAAAAAAAACTACCACTTGATCTGAGTCTATTTCCAGATCTGAAATATAAGGACTAATCTGACAAAGTTTTATTTTTACTGTATGTTTAAGGTATTTCAGTGAACAAAATGAGCCAAATACACTTCTTACCTCTAAACAGCTTGTGTTTTAGAAAATAATATTACAATTATAAATGTCATTATAAAACAAATGCTTGTAAGATAGGTGACTTAAAGAGGGACCAAACACAACCACAGGGCAAGGTTTGGTTAACTATTTCTTTAAAGGACTAGAAAATATATATTTTAGGCTTTGTAAGCTCCGGTCTTGGTTGTAACGACTCTACTTTTGTAGCGCAGAAGCAACCAGGTAAAAGTATGAACATGGCTGTATCTCAATTAAACTTTATTTATAAAGTGTGTGGCTGGGAAGATTTGGTCTTTAGTCGGTCTATAGATACCAATCCTTGCTGTTAAGTCTAAAAGGAAAAAAAGAATGCCATGAAACATGTTTTTCAAGTGATAAAACCCCGTCCAAATGCAAACATATCATTTATTGTGTGTATTGAAGAGGGTTACAGTGTATAACCCAATGTCACCACACAAGTGATAGTCACTGATGATAAGCTGATTTATTGCTAGGTGAATCCAGTGAGTGACAATGGTGAGCATCATTTTCTTAGAAGAAAGAGAAGAAGGAACAAACCCTCCCTCTTTCTTTTACATTTAGTCAAATGGTTTTGTCTTCCCAGGAGATTAGCAAAGTTTAAATACATCTTTGCTCTGTCTCTGATGAACTTGGGGATTTAATCCTACTCTGAACTTAACATGATTTCTTAGCCCTTCTCCTTCCCACCTTCTATTAATTGCACTTAAACCTGAAACCTTCCCGGTGCTCAGTCAGGACTTGTATATTCTGCAGCTCAGTGGACTGTACCTCAATTGGGTAAGTCTCTGTGTTCTAACAGCTTCCCTCACGTTTTCTTTTTCAACGAGTAGTTTAAATTCATTCAAGTCTGCCTCTCTTCATAACTGAATATCCATTTTTTTTCCGAGTTCAGCAAGTAAGTCTTTTGTTTCTCACTTTTAGGGCTAAGTAGCTTGCTTTTTGCTGCTGGTTGAACGTTTTATCATCATGAGACTAAGCAACTGCAGGTTTCCGAACTTGAGGGATTTGCCCAACCAGAGTGGTCTCTATGGTAATCTGCTCTCTACCATTCTGTTCTCAACTTTGGCTCCCTGAACCACAGATCTGTTTGTTTTAACAGCTTAGACATTTTGACAACTGTTTTCTGTAACATATGCAGAGTAGACATGCAAAATGTTACCGCATAGCTGAAAGCCTTAGCACTCAAGTGGTTTCAACTGAAGCTATGCATGTTTTTTAAAAAAATAACTTATAATCAGTTAACATTTTTTAATTGTTCTCATTTCTTTAGATGTAGCTCATTTGAAAGTATGATTGCCACTTTTCCAAAACAACAAACGCTTCGTAATTCATATGTGAACGGTAGCAGAAATTTTCATTGCTATATTGATTATTCCTCTGTAGAATTCACCGACTCTTTTCAGCCTGTTCTTACTAAGGAGTGTTCCACAGCTTTAAGAACATCCTTGTGCATACATTTTTTTTTTCATTTTCCAAGCCTGATTTTAAATATCAAATGTGCCTCAACTAATGCAGAATTTTAAAAGTTATGCATTTTATCATTATTTCATTGGTGATTTTTCACCAATATCTACTATTATTTTAAGGACTTTATTTTTATCAGGCAGGTAGGTGAAATTCTGTAATTCATACCTCATACCTTGACATTCCAATTCTGCAGAGCAAATTTAATGCCTACTCCCATATAAGTAACTGATGATAATCTCTTAGTGGGCAAGAGCTACAGCTATTTAATTTCCTATATGTCACACTCAGATAGCAACAAGTTCAGGAGCTCAGGAAATATATATATATATATATATATATATATATATATATATATATATATGGTGGTTATATATAGGCTGGTTTTTCACCTCATTACATGCACATGCACACACATGCACAAACACATATATATTTACATACACAAATGTTATGTAGATTAATAGCTAGTCTTTTCCTTACTATAAAGCTAGTACATCTGAAATACAAAAGTCATAACTGTGGTCATGTTAGCCAGTCCTCTATTGCTGAAGCATTCTAAGTGCATATGATCAAAAACTATTGAAGCAACAGAACTGTCAAGAGGGACCAAGGTAAAGGAGAGAGAATGGATAGTCTTCTAATCAAATGATGCTCCAATATTTGCATATCCACATGTTACTTTAATTAATACATCATGCCATATACAAAACTGAATTCAAAACATATCATAAGCATGATATAAGAACTAAATATATGAAGTTTCTAAAATAAAACCCAGAGGAAAATATAGCTTTGAGTTCAGAAATGTTTTGCATTCAATAAAAAATGATAATCCATACTAAAAAAAAAGGTGATAAAATTAACTGCACCAAAATTAGTTACTGCTTTCAGGAGCCACTATTAAGATAATTAAAAGCAAATCTTAAACTAGGAGTATTTAAAAACCACATATCTAATAAACACTTATATAAGTAAAAATTACCCCAAAGCTTGGTGGTAAAAAGCAAACATAAAAATATACAAATGATATAAACAGATCAAAGTAAAGAATTAGTTACAAGTAAAAACAATGATTATACCTCCCTTACACAGTTATGACTTTGAGTTTCCTAGAAATGTAATTGACTTCAAGAGTTTTACCTGTTGTGTTTTTTGGTGGGTTAAGTGTTTCTGTTTTAACATTTATTCCTGATACACTTTGATTTTGTCAGTACATGGTGAAAGATACGGATCTAAATCCAATGCATGAGTATATCCAGTTTTCCCACCACCATTTATTAGAGAGGCTATCTTTCTCCCAATGTAGGCATTTGACCTCTTTATCCAAGATCAAATATTTGAATGTGCTTGGAGTTGTTTCTGCATCCTCTGTTCTGTTCTACTGATGCTTGTTTCTGTTGCTGTGCCAGTACCATGCTCTTTTTAAATAGAGTGTAGAAAGAACTCAAAAAACTAGAACTTCCCCCAGATAAGAGACCCAATCAAAAAATGGGCAAGGGAATGAATACACACTTCACAGAAGAAGAACAAATGGCCAGTAAGTACATGAAGAAATATTCAGCATCATTGACCATTAGAGAAATACCCAGACTAAAACAACACTGAGATTCCTTCCTGCCACAGAAAGAATGCCACTCACCAAGCAATAAAATTATAACAAATGCTGGAGAGACTGTGGGATAAAAGGGACATTTGTACATTGTAGGTTGGAATGTAAACAGTACAAGCTCTGCAGAAATCAGTATGGAAATTCATAAAAAACTAAAACTAGAAAATACATTTGACCAAGTTATTTCCTTTCTGATATCTTTCTGAAAGAGTTAAAAGACATCTTATTGCAGTTACTGTGCATAGCCATGCTCATAGGAGCACAATTCATAATAGCTAAAGCTTGGAAGAAGCCTGTATGTCCATCAACAGAAGAATGGATAAAGAAAATACAGTATTTATCTACAATGGAGTATTACTCTGCCACAAAAGATAAAGTTAGGTCATTTGTAGGAAAATGGTTTCACCTTGGAACAATAATGTTAACTGAAGTAAATTAAATGTTCAAGCTTAAATATTGCATGGTTTCTCTTATATGAGGAGCTCAATTTGTAAATAAAGAGAAAATTAAAACTAGAACTAGGGAGCTAGATCTTTCTCAAATGGGGAGGAGACCAAAAGATGGAGAGAGGGGACAGGAAGAGGTGGGAAAAGGGATAAGCAAAAGAAATAAAATGTGTTATCAATATGTACCAACTCCACAAAAAAATAAAAACATTATGCATTATGAATATGTACTAATAAACATAAATGTTAAAAAATTAAAGTCAATTTACAGGACTACTTTTGGAGTCCCTAGTTTACTTTCTTTCCCTTATTTAACTATGTCTCTATACTGATGTCAGTGCCATACTATTTTGACTATTATGACTTTATAATATTTTGTGGATTCAAGTAGTACAGCATCTTTCTACTCTTTCTATGAGTTGTTTTATTTCTTTAATTCTCTCTATCTCCCCCCTCTCTGTTTCTGTGTTTCTCTTTATTTTTTGAATAAGTTCCTGGGTACCAAAGTAAGAAAAAGGTTGCTGTTGAATCCATAGATAAAATAAGGCAGAATTAGCAAAGTGCAGCTATTTGTGCCTCTTGTCCCAGTTATCCTGGAGGCTGATCAGGGACAATCACATGACTCTGGGAGTTTTAGGCCAGTATGAGTAAGGAAGCAGCACCCTATCTCATTTGATGGTTTTTTTTTTTTTTGGTTCCTGGGATCAAACTCAAGACCTCACGCTTGCAAGGCAGGTGCTTATACCACTGAGCTAAATCCTCACCCCAGCACCCTATCTAAAAAAGAAAAAGAAAAGAAAAAAGGAAAAAAAATCAAGAAGGGAAGAATTAACATTTAAAAATACTGAGTTTTCGATTATTACACATACTACAATTTCTTATTATTTGGACCAATGTTTTGTCATTTCGATAGTACAGTCTTACAACAAATCTTTCGTTAAATTTTCTCTTGAGTATTTAATGTTTTGAAGCTGTTGTAAATGACATTTTAAAATTTTAATTTCCAATTTTTATTGATTCTGAAATGCTTCTCATACCCTAAAGTCTTGCTTAGCTCCTGTTACTTCTAGTAGCTCTTTGTGTGAATTTGTTAGCAATTCCTATGTGCATGATCATATCACTCAAAAGCACAGATAATCTGCTGCTTTATCTGCAAGCTGCATAGCTTATGTTGATTCATGTGCCTTATTACACTGACGAGAACACCCAGTGTAATAGAAATGATGAGAACGGACTCTTGGGCTGGAGATTTAGCTGGCCTGGCCTGCCTGGAACAATACCTGCAGGCTTTTCATAGATACTCTTTATCAGGTTGCACAGGTGCTCTTCCATCTCTATTTGGTCAAAGTTTTATTAGGAGTATAGAATATTGTCCAAACTCCTGCTTTGTATTATTGATGTGAACATCTGGCTTTACATTTTTTTCTTTTAATATGGTGAGTTATACTGATTGATTTTTAAGTATATATAGTTCATTCCCAGGAAAAATATTGGCAATAATATAATATCCTTTATTTGTTCTATTGGTTTGCTAAAATTTTGTTAGAGATTTTTATATGTATATTTATGAGGGATATTTTATTTCTTTGAAATATTTTTGACTGTTTGATATAAGAATGATTTTGTTGTCATAGAATATATTGGGAAATATTCCTTCCTTTTTTTCTAGGATGTTTGTGTAGACTTGTAGAAAATATCAATGAAATTGGAACAAAAGGATTTTGATTTTTGTTTCTTCATATGTGTATGTGTGTGAAGATCAACCAATTTATAGATTTTTAGCTAAATTAGTCAAGAAAAAAAGAAGAGTTAAATTTATTAAAATCAGGGATATAAGAGGGGCCACAATGATCAACTTGGCAGAAAAAAAGGATTTAGTGACACAATACAAATAGTTGTAATCCAATAAATTAAATTAAATTAAATAAGAAAATTCCTTAAAAGACATAAATTACTCAACTTGATTCCAAAGAAATAGAAAAATCTAAATAAACCTATAACATGTAATGAAATCAGATTACTAATTTTCAAACTTCTTGGAAGAAAAGCTCAAGATCAGGTGACCTTATCAGTAAATTCAATCAAATATTTAAAGAAAAATTAACAACAATCCTTCAGCATCTCTTTAAAAAATAATAAGGACATTTCTCAAATATTCTATTAGTTTAATATTTTCTTAATACTAAACCACGCTAAAATACAATGAAAGACACTATACAAACTATCATTATTTAAGAATGTAGTCAGGGGTTGCAAGGAGAGCAATTATATACAAGACACAGAATTTATAATATTATTTTATGATGGTCACCCACAGTTAAACATAAGAAAGTGAAGAGATCTATCCACAACACTAAAGACCCAGAACATTCAGCCAAGGGCCTGGATCCCACAGCAGTGTCCTGCATAAGTCCAGCTGAAGACCTAGAGCCCATGACAATGCTTCCCATGTGTCCAGCTGGAGGCCTAGTGCCCACGACAATGATTCATGCAAGTCTGTCTTACGAATCTGTGCTGGGAAGGCCCAAAGTTCAGTGGAAAGCCGGAAAGGCTATGCTAGTGGAGTGAAGGATCTGTGCCAGCAGGTTGAGTGTTCTGCAGTGGAGCCAAGATGTGAAGGTCAAAATAAGGACCAGGGTTCCCCAAAAAAGTACCACGGCCATCGTCAGCAACAATGAGGTCCTGAGTTTCTCTAATGATGAAAACACTTTAGTACATGCCAGGAATCTAGTGTGACAAACTTCTCCTAGAGATTAAACAGCACGCATCTTCTCCTCCATAGCCAGGAAACAATGCTCAGTGTAAGGACCAGAGCTCTTGCTATGTGAACCACAGCCACTGTCAGCAACAAAGTCCGGAGTTCCTCCAATGATAATGGCTGAGTTCATATCAGGAAAGCTAACCATGACAAGCTCCTCCAAGAGAACCAACAGCTCCAAACAACACCACTCAGGAGAACCCACAATGCTGGACTCTTCTTCTCCATGTCTACTTTTATGCTGGCAACTGTCTTCAGGTGGCCCATCCGTGCTCAGCACCATGCTGATTCAGTTCAGCTGGTGTTAAATTGACCACCAGTTTTTACTCTATAACAAATATAAAAACAAAATGCTCATGAAATTACTAGCAAATTGAGTTGAGCATCATATAAAAGAATTATACATTATGATTAAGTGGGATTTATTCCAGGAATGCAATTTGGTTGATATTTGAAAATTCATCAATGTAGTCATTACGTTACTAAAAAAAAGTTTATAAATGTAACATGTCAATAAATGCAGAAGAAATCATAATATTTGATAATATATTATGCTATTATAAGATACAAATGTTCATCAAGATAAGAATAGAAGAAAATTCTTCAAACTGATAAAAGGGTATATGGGTAGAAAACTCTCTGGCTAACAACAAACTTAACCCATACTTAACAATACATTTAATCATATGAAAGAATAAATGGTTTCCATTGGTGATCAGCAAATGACAGAATTTTGTTCAGGTCACTTCTGTCCAAATTGCATGTTCAAAGAATACCACGGCATTGGTTGTCTGTAGTCTCAACTACTCAGAGGCCTGAGGCAAGATAATAACTTAAACCTACAAGTTTAGGTCTTGCCTGGGTTCCATAAAAAGACTCTGTGTTTTAAGACAAACAAATAAACTATGCATTCATTGATTATATATATATTACATTTAATATAGCCATTCACTGATAGATTGGGATTGACTTTTGTATGCTTTTTGTCTATGATCATTTTTATAACATTTTGGATGCACCTATATTTCTAATTTTCATGCATTAGACTTAGCAATTGAACTATTGGGTCACACAGAAAAATCTAAGTTTAAACTTTTGAATAACTATTGAAGTGTTTTCCAAAGTGATTGCACCTTTTTACTTTTCTACAAGGAAGATATGAGAGTCCTAATTTTTAACAAGTTTAACAAGTTTGCATAACAACAACACTGGTAATATCTATCACTTTTTACTGTAGCTATCTTAGTGAGTGTGAGATGGAATCTCATTGTAGTTTGATTTGTATTTTCCTGATGGCTAAAAATGTTGACAATCTATTGATGCATGTATTGCCACATGTATATCTTGTTTAGAGAAATGTCTTTTAGACTATCTTTCAATGAAATGTTTATGTGTTTATTATTAAATTATAATAGTTCCCTATATATTGTTACATATACTCATATACTCTGGATTTAATTACTTTATTACATATATGATTGACTAATATTTTTTCTGGCTTCATTATTTTAGCTTATATGAACTCCAATTCTATTTTTTTTGTTATTGCTTATGTTATTATATCTAAGAAAAATCCACCTTAAGGTACTGAAGACTTACAGCTAATTTTTTTTTGTGAGAATCAAACAATGAACAAATAACAATTTGAGTAAAATTAATAGTTGAATATACAAGGTAAATAGTTTTATATCCATTATAAATAGAATCAGTAATATTATTCTAAGGAGAAAGATGAAAGCAAGAAAGCAAGAAAGCAAGAAAGCAAGAAAGCAAGAAAGAAAGAAAGAGAGAGAAAGGCCTAAGGGAAAAGTCAAAATTAAAACATATGAACATAAATATATGTTAGAGGACAATTATCTCTATATGTTTGGTCAAATGTAATATTTAAAATTAGAAGTAAAAAATATTAAGGCTGGTGTTTATGTTTTATTTAAAACTTGCTTAATCTAATTTTGTTAGAGACATTTTGATACATATAGTGTACTTATCAGAAAGTCATTTGATATGTACCGATGTGTTTGTTTATATTTTTAAAATATTTAGTGAAAGCATAATAAATTCGGTATTGAGTACGAAGTAAAATTGGCTTGAATAATTTTCCCCTGAAGATTCTCCTATGCAATCAGTTGATCAAATTGACCATTCACTTCTAATCTACAGAATAGAACTTAAACCTACTAATAGATCTCAGAAATAATGAACCCTAATTAACTGATGTTGTTACTCTTATTCTAACCCTTTGATATCTTCAGGGAAAAAAACTTTCATTATGTTTCTAGTATTTTAATTTAGCTTATTTTCTATGACATAAGAGGCATGCAGTAAATACTGTATATAATTTTTGAGACCAGGAAAGAAACAAGTATCAATCACTGATGTGACTCCTTGTATTCATCCTGAAATTTCACACATACACACATGAATGGCACATCACACAATTAGAACATCTCTGAAATGGAGATTTAAAATGAGAAAGGAAAGATACACGGAGAGTTATTAAGTCGCACAATGGAACACATTGCCAAGGTATAGGGCATCCGAAGCAGAGCATATCTAGTGGTCTGAGGTTACTACTACAAAGAAACCACAAGCTGGGGATTTAGCTCAGTGGCTTAAGCACCTGCCTGACAAGTGTAAGGTCGTGCGTTCGAGCCCCAGGACCAAAAATAAATAAATAAATGAATAAACACACAGATCTGTACATCCTTGGACTTGATGGCCCTCCTTCGACATGACTGAGTATGCCGAACTTTGTGTTCACACATCTCCTGAAGGTCCCTGCTTCTTAGAGGTTCGGACAAATATCCTAACTTCAGAAAGGAAGCACTCGTTTTCCTTTCTTTTCTGGCTTGCAAAGCATATGTGTTCAAGTATGCGTGTGAACTGATGCGCACATCCTCATGCCCGTATATTTTGCGATTTTCGCTCATAAACTTTCCTTCCAATAGTGCTACTCTATATAAAAATGACATAACACAGAATGAAGGCATGGAGAAAAAGGTAAGAGTATTTGTGCCTCGAGGAACATTCATTTCTCTGCCAAAAAAATACAGAATGTAAAGTGGTGAAATCCAGGTATTATCTATCCTCAAATGTGTCTCTTTTCTTTTATAAATTTTAGTTGGTGTGTGGTTGTTTTAAAACATTTTGTATCAGATGTCAACATTTGTGTAGCAGAATATTTTGTATAAAAATTGAGGTTATTGGTATCTCTTTAAATACTGAAAGATCTGAAAAGAGAAATTTTAGCTCCATGAGACAGCAGTCCTCTAGCTCCCGTAGCCACTGACATAGGCCTGAACCTCTGTAGCTGACCGATGAATCTATTATTGTCTCTACTTCACTCTTTTATATTTCCTACCTGATCCCTGCAAGGATTCAAACTTGCATCCTTTTTTTTAAGATCCAAATGCATTGTTTTTCTTTGTTTTATAGTCATCAGTTCCCTCAGCATTCAATTAAAATAAATTACTGGCCTAGAATTAATCTGTTTTTGAGAAATGAAATTTTCACTATTGCTTTCACGGTTAATATGTAATTACTAAGTGAATTATTGCCATACTTTGACTTTCTTTAGGACTCTGTTCAGGAAAGAATGCAGGAAATCATAGTTATTTTCAAAACAATTCTTGAAACAGAACATCTATTTAACATATTGGGCAAAATGTGAAAACCAATATGTATTTTTGTTGTTCTGAGCAGGATAACAACACAAGTGAAAATAGGTGTGTAAACACCAGGAGAAAGTAATGAAAAACAAGATTGCTAAGATCACCAAGGCCAGTGGTGTTTTATGATGACCTGCAGCAGCGACTAAAGTACTTCTCTTGTATCTATAGACTTTGGAATTCATTTTCTCTTATGAATTAAATTTTAAAAAATATGAAAGACTTTCTGCCTTTCCATGGACCTTTTAAATGGCTTGCGCAGAATATGGCACCTAATAGACAATAATGATTCTGGTCAAAATATTTAAACCAAAAGCAAAACCAAAACCAAAATGTGCATTTGAACATACGATAGATTTAAAGGAACAGAAAGCTATAGAAGTCTGATTATGGAACATATCTTTCACACTGAAGGGAAATTCTAGATCCCAGGAAAATCTTTGAAAACATTTAAACTTCCTCTGGGGACAAAGCTGTGTAAAGAAAGTAAGGCATATAGAAGACATTGCTACAGCCCATGCCACTTACGGACTTTGCCTATAGTGCTCATTAATCACTTCCAAACCAGTAGGTCCTCTTTTCATGCAAAAGTCACAATAATATACATCAGTGGTGTACATCACTTATCTTTTACCTGGCTACATTTGAAGAACAATAAATTCATCAAAATCCTTAGCTGAATTAAAAAAAAAAAGCAATTAAAGACTCTCAGTTGTCTTTGGAACCTTTCAAAGATTAACCTTTTTCAAAGTGTTGATATAAACTAACGTAAGTTTAGTGTGATGGAAATTTCATTAAAACTGAAAAATAATCAGCAAGATGAAAGGCAGATAGGTACTCACTGCAATTAAAGATCACTGTCCTTTACTGCTGTAGGACTGTGAGCATGACCACACATCTGGCTTTCATTAACTGAACAAGGATCATGGAGTGGGACTATCTCAGAGAGGCAAACGAATTATCTATGGTGCTACCACCTGTAATTCCAGCACTCAGGAGGCTGAGGCAGGAGGATGACCATGAGATCAAAGCCAGCCTGGACTACATAAATGAGTTGAAGGCCAGCCTGCACGACTTCGTGAGACCTAGCCTCAAAAAAAAAAAATTTTTTTTTGAGAAGCAAACAAGCACAACCCAAGCAAGGACCAGGAGAATGGGTTTTAAAAGATATTTTCCACATTTGCACTGTAGACATGTTATTGACATCCCATTTTTTAGCACTTGACTTATAAATTTCTGCCTATTCCTTCATTAAACCAATGTAATAATGATAAAAAGCATCTCTACAAAATCAAACTTTAAAATTACATGAACAAGTAATAGAAGAACTTATCTATCACCAAGGACACTAACAAAAGAAGTAGCCTGAAACCATCAAAATAATGTATATTTCACTGATACCTAAAGCACCTGTTTGCTGCCTACCCATTTCAGTAATAACCAAAAACAATGTTCTCAGAGTTGTCACCCAAATAGGAAAGTTAATTAAAAGAATGAAGTTATGACTGGGTGTGTGACAGTTGAGTGGGCCGGTAACAGTCGAGGGGGCAGTGTGGGATGCGGAGCGTGCTGAGAGTGTACACTCGGTGGTGAGCAGGAAGTCGGTGTGCTCACTGGAGATTGTGAGGAAGGCAGAAGCAGCTCCAGGAAAGGGGGAAAGAGTGAAAGGGGGCCACGAGCTCAGGCTTTCACAACTTAAAGGCAGACGCCGCCTCTGGCTTAGGTGCCTCCCACTGTCTCTTTGTTGGGACCAGTGACCTGCCAGCTAAACATGGCATTGCTTAGAATTTGCTGCTTCATTTTACACCTCCTTTAGGGTAATGGAAGCAGAAATAACAGCTGGGTGCTGTTCAGGGTTAGATGTTGGGTTACTGGATACTGGATGAGAAGCAGAAGGGTTGAATGATCACCTGCAGGATTAACGCCAAAGAATTCAAAATGGAGGTCCTCCACCTGGAGGCCACCAAATCAGTCGCAGTCAGTGGTGGAAGGCCTGGAGTCACATGTGCATCCCTCTGCATTGGAAGGAAGACAAGTCTGTGATGGAAGGCTGAAAAACTAGTGTTGCATTGAAAGGCAAGGGTGAACACTGGAACTCATCCAGAAAAAGAAGTTCTTTTCTCCTTCTTTCCCTTTTTATTCTGTCCAGGTTCCCAGCCTGCTGGTTAGTACCACCCACACCTAAGGGATTATTCCTCCCTTAGGTGCTAGCCTGCATGTCAGTCACTCATAGACACACCCAGAAATTTTACTAATCAGTCAGATTGACATATCACAACTAATGATCACACAAGGAAAATGACATAATAAGTGGAGACAAACAACTCTCTCAACTCCTTTTCAGAAAGAAACTTTCAGATCATGAAGATTTCAAATTGTTGACCAGTTATGATATAACAAGGAAGCACTACATTCAGATAAATTTTTCCAAAAATTTTCATGCAATTTTATAGCCATCTGATGTAATAATCATGAAGAGAGATGAAAAGTGACATTGCAATCAGAAAATTAGAAATGGACAAATATCAAAATATATCAAGCAAAACTGGAAATTTAGGCTCAAAAATTTAACCAACTTCCAAAATGTCTATGATGAATGTTAACGATAGACATGCATACGTACGAGAAGAATCTCAAAGTAGGTAATTTGAACTAAAGCAACCTCAGTTTTTCTTCAAGGGATAATGGTAAACTGATATTCCAGGAAAAATATTATGTGTCATTTGATTCTTCAAACACTTGGCAGCATACTACCGTTTGACATGGTTGCAAAGATCAGAGAAAGTGCCCACAAGAGAACTGAATTGGCATGAGGAGCAGAATCAAATTTAGTGAACCTAATGCCTACAAGTTACAAGATAAAGTGTAGCCAATTAAAAGTGTGCTTGAGATTGTGAAGTAATAAACAGCATGTACAAGTCTATGCAAAATGGAGACTGGGTACCATTCTTCAACAAATATCTCAGGCAAAGGAGGCACAAATTCCACAGTCTTGCATATAGGAAGCAAGAGAGCAGCAGGCCATGTCCCCAGAAGTTCTTCAGGGAATACGCAAATCTGAATTTGAACCATATCTGAGAAAGGCTGTGAGATGACAAGAAGACAGAAAAAACCTCAGACAACAGAGAAAGTTGTAGAAGTACGTGGAAGACAACACAGACCAGAGAGAGGAGATGCCTAGGAGGGCCTGGTGCAGGTGATCACAAGACATAGAACCCAGAGTGAGAGCTCCTCATGCTGGACAGGTGGTGAATTGTTTTTCTTTATTCAAAAATAGAATACTAGAATGCTATTTTTCTTCATTCCTATGAAAAATGTCACCGGGAATGGTTATCCCAGAGTTCATTTTTACAAGCAAAAATCAGTTTCTCTGATTGCAATGATAAATTCTAAGAGAAAATATGCAGTCACTTCAAAGTGCATGTGGCCATTCTTTGTTGATGTCTGCTAGCGATGTTTATTATTTAATTGTCATGGACAAGCAGAAAGCCTATCTGTGCAAACGCTTACTCTCTGTCGACATTCTTCTTTTCAACTAGTTAAAAATATTTCCAAGGCAATTATAATAAACAAAATTTAACTTATTTTAAAACCAAACCACACCTTTTTTTTTTTTCATAAATGTGTTTCTATGTCAAGATTCATAGAAGAAAAGAAACTGTTGTGTTGCTGTTGTGGTTGTGGTTTGTTTTGAAAAAGCAATGTAAGCTCAATTTTACTGACCACATGTATAGTGGCTACTATATAAATAATAAATTCCAAAATATCCGTGGCTTATAAAGCAGAAGCGTGTTTCTTGCTCATGTGACAGTCAGATACTAGTGATAGGGGAGGGGTTGCTGACTGTACTGGTAAATAAATCAGCTCCATGTGGTCACTTAGGGATCCAGGCTGACAGAGATGCCATCTTCCACTGGGTGGTACCGCAGTAGGCATAGGGGCAGGAAAGTGGGCTGAGGGGGTCCGTGGCAGGTTTATGTGGGCTGATCTTGCAAATGATACACAACTCAAGTGTCCAAAGTTCCCTGGCCCATGCAGTGAGAACTTGGATTGGTAAACACTGGAAAACTAAAGCCGTGGATACAAACACAAGTCTTCAGTTGTCTGTGTTAGACTGAACCTAGAGTTATTTTGATATGGACTGTGCAAAACCCATAGTATAAAAAAATGGTTTCTGTGGTGACATGTACCACTGCTTATTCTCTGAACTGCAAACCTACTAATGTTTGGGCACTCAGTTGAGAAACATTATTATTTTTGATAGAAATTTATTCTTAATGCTCAGATTAAAATATCAAAATCGTTACTAGGGCCATTATTATCAAACACTATCAACAACTCTCAAACACTTGAATATTATCTCTGAAGAGATCTACAGTACAACATGAGGAATATAGTTAATAACAATATATTGTATTTTTTGAAATGCTGAGATAGTTGTGTTCACAATGCAAAAACAATAACTATATGAGGAAATGCAAATATTCATTAGCTACACTGAGTCATTTCCACCATGAATATATACTTTGATACATCATGCTTTATATGATAGATTTGTCAGTGTAAAAATGTAAATAAAACATTATCTATAGGATAATGTTAATATATAGGATATCAGAATAAACCTTGGAAAATGCCTAGTCCAAATCATTTTCCAGCAAATAGAATAGTATATTTGATATTAGCAGTTATTGTATAAATGTATCATTGAGTGAGGAAACACTGTACAGGAAACTAGTCTTCTTGCATCCAACGGAGAGCTACATAATGAACTTGGTACTTGGTCGTGTTAACAGTTTCAAACTTCTAAACTAATGGATGTATTCTCACTCTGACATTGTGAAGTGTAGAAGGGGACAGTGATAATTCTGTGGCTTGTCCCATGTGCCTGTTACTTGATTTATGTTCTCTTCCTGCCTCCTGTGACACTGTCTGAATTCATAAATCTGAGTAAAAGAACAGGGACCCATAACTCAAAGAGGATGAGGTGGGCTAAGCCCGGAGGCTGTGAATGTACCTTGGAGTCAGAGCCTTGGTCCTTCTCAAATACCCGTGGGTGTCAAAGCTCCTGGAGGTGAGGCATTCATCTTAGAGGGTCCCAGGCAGGACCCATGACTGTGATCCGGAAATAGATTTTTTGATATTCAAACATGTGTGTAGTCTACATATTTTTTCCCTTTTTTTCTTAAAAAATAAATGATGCAATCCAGTGGTCTCATTCAGAACTCCAAATATATATACTATATGTCAGTGACAGCAAAGTGCAGGACACTGGCTGTCCCCTGCAGGTTTTATGGGCAAAGAAAAAGTTATAACAGCCTGAAAAACATAATGCCAGAGAACATTCAGTGCACAGTACTCTAGGTTCCTAAAATGTTCCATAACGCAGACTGCAATACTTCTGGACTGGGCAGTCAGTCCTTAAAGAAAATTGCAAAAATGTAAAGGAGCATCACCTTTCTGAGTGATTGTTTTTGGAAAATAATTTGTTAAAATATGGGATTTATATAAACACATCATATATTTTTATTTCTTTTATTAATTGTTTTTGTACTGGGAATCAAACGGAGGAACTTCTGCTTGCCTGGCAGGTGCTTTGCCACTGAGCTCTATCCCCAGCAATTTTTATTTCTGATTGAATTAAAATATAAATCCTTACAGTTTCTATTTTGAGCTCCAATAAATGTTAAGAGATACATCTCACATTAAAAAAACTTTAGATTCTAAGTAATTATTACCAGTTTGGAAACCAGTAATACAAATTGTTGTCCCAAATGGGGGTCCTGTGTGAGGGAAACGGCTCCAAGCCTCAGTACCCCCAGCAATTGCTCCAATGTATTACTTATTTCCCCTTTATACTTGCGCTCCTAACGCACATATTTTTAACAGCATTCGGTTTCACTGTGAAAATATCCTGTTGTAAAGGGTTAACTGCAGGATTACCCCAACTAGAGGACTAGTTAATGGTGCTGTATGCTTTGATTTTCTAGGCTAAATGTGAAACAGAACTCCAGAACATGCATTACTATGGGGAAATAAACAGGAAGATTTTTGTAGGGACAAATTGGGCTGACCATCATAGAGCCAGAAAACAATTTCCCTTTACTTTCAATTCATGTTTTTGTTTGGTAGCACAGTACTTTGTTAGAACAGTATGGATTTATATATCTTGTGTCCAAGAAAAGCATTTAATCTATGTTTTCGAACAGATTTTTTAGTTTTCTACATTAACTCCATTAGTTACTAGAACATCTGAAGAATAGAATCTTTTCCTTTAAGTAACTTCAGCTTTTGAGAGAATGTTAAGAGAATGAATATTTTTGTGCTGCGTTTTATAGAAGGTCACTTCAAAGTATGGGTACTTGTGAAAACTGGGGAATTTGTGTACTCAAACTGAAATAAGGTCATCTTCTGAGCAGAATCTTTCAAACATTAAAAACCAAAACAAAACACGTAACAGCCTGAAACACCAAGAGGTAGAGGTTTTGTGTTAATATTCTCTCCCTCTTTCCAGAGATTGAGACAGCTAACATTTACAGAACAAAGATGCACACATTCATAATGAAATACACTACTCAGCTGCAACTGGAGAATCTGAGATGGGTTACAAGCAATTGAAATCTGTCAGCAAATAGAGGATAGATTACTGATTCACTGGGACTGTGTTTTAACACTGAATAGAAACATTATAAGCAGAATGAGGAGAGAGAAACAGAGAGAGAGAGAGAGAGAGAGAGACAGAGACAGAGAGACACACACACAGAGACAGAAAGAGACAGAAGCAGAGACAGAAACAGAGACAGAGACACCAAAATGACAAAAGAAACAATGACTGGCAGTTAAAGACAGGAGGCAAAGTCCTCATGGCAACGTGTACTTTTGTTTCTTGGTCACATCAAGAGCTTCTAACCAAGGGCTGTGATGTTATTCTAGACAATTTTACTGACATAAAATGAGTCTAAATTATGATGAAATCAGAACAGCCAACCACAAGGGAAGCCATTAAGAATTTAACATGAGGGTGTGTGGATTCTACTTATCAAAGAGAATATTAGAGGTCTATTTGATATAAAATGCTAGTATCACAGTGCTGAGGTTTGGGTTCCTTGGCTGGACTTGCCTTAAACTCATTCCCTTATGAAGCCAAACACAGAACGGGTGTTTCACAAAGAAAATATTTTCTTTTCAAAGCAAAATTTAGATGGTCTGAATAGGACAAGGATTTTATTAGATACTTATTTATCAAATAGTTTTGTGGCAGAAAGGTCCCTAGAAAGCAGGCAGAAATAAAGGTGAACCAGAGGAAAATATCCAAGAATTTGAAATGTAAGACACCTTGAGTCATATTGAACCACTTCCTAACAGTGTGATCTCAGTGCATTTCTGTTCTCTAGATTTCCAATTAGTTTCATCTTAAAATCAGAATAATATCTTCTCATAAAAGCAGTGTCAGAATTAATGAGTAAAAATACTCTAAGTTACCCACAGAGTGCCTAGCAGGGGGAAGAACTCATGAAACAGTATCTATGCTTTCTCTTTTACCTTTAATATTATACTCTGTCTTTCCTTTTCTTTTGTTGTCAGGTATTCAAAGAAACTTTTTATTTTGGTTGAATTTTAGATTTGCAAAAAGTTGTAAAGTCAGTACAAGAGTTTCCATATTCCTCTCACCCAATTTCACATATATCCTCATTGAAATGCAGTTTTCTTTGTTTTCCAGCATGCATGCCTACAACTCTCTTGAAAAGTAATAGATGGCATTTTAATAAAATGTTGTGTCACCCATTTCAGTGGTAACTTCATCATCCCTCAATACAGGATTGATGGAAATTATTACCCTAGAGCAGAAAATTGCTATTAACTGAGGCTATGTGTATTGGCTTTTTCTTGGCTGCAGAAAACTTTGGCTTAATCTAGTCTCTACTACCTTCAGGAAAGATGGGTGGAAGCGAGGGAAAAGTTGATAAAACTCCAATGTCAGAGTGATGGTGCAGTTATTATATATATATTTAACATGTGTCTAAGACCTAACAATAGACCCATGGTTCCAATAATGTGGATAGCATTCTAATGATGTGACAATTAGGTGAGAAGTCTTAGCAGGAAGTCTAAATTTATATCCCTGGAGTCGTGTGTTAGTGTCTTGATGTATCCCACAGCCCCAAGCATTATAACAGGAAATGAGCTTCTTTTATTCTATCTCCCTTCTCCTTGCTGAGTCTCTTTTCTCTTTGCTTGCAAACACTGTCTCCATAATTCCCTTGTAGCTCTCATGGAGGTTTTTGTTCTAACCATGCGTGTCCCTGAAAATTTCCAAAGCTCTAAAACAGCCAAAATAGCCTCCCTTATTTTGTCCAATATTAAAATACTATTACCTTAGTATTCTGTTTAAACTGCATGATGGAGGGAAAAAATGAAGTCAGATGCAATAATTCATGTGGGTTCTTATAGATAACTAGCATGATGTCTTTTTCCTCCCTGAGGCATTTACATTGCAAGAAAGGAAGCCATGCAGTTAAAAAAAGGGGAAAAAAAGCTATCATGTCCAAGAACCAACCTCTAACATTGGAGTGTAGTTATTGTGGCAAAGAGAAGGAAAGGAACCTTCTTGGTTCTTCCCAAATCCAAGTCAGCAAGATATCTTATACGCGACAATGAAATCTCTTCAGGTCATGGTACTTAACATAGATGGGGTAATAGTATTTACAAATGCAAAAAAAGAAACCATACAGAGGACAGGGGAGAGCAAGAGGTGACATAGAAGAAGACTGAACCCCAGAGGAACTTTGGGGTCATTTCCAGGAGGCGATGTGTTCAGACCAATGTGAGGATTGAAGCTTGGCCTTAGTGCCATGTGTATGTTTCCGCTCATAAGATCCAAACCAAAGGCAAGCGAAACACTGAAAGCAGTTTTGAGGAAGAATCTTTTTTATTCCACTGCAAGCTTTTCCTCTGGCTGTAGACCTTGGTGTAACACTTCTGGAAACAAAAAATAATGAAGTGCAATGCTAAAGGCTGGAAAATGAAGAATGATTTGAAGGTGTGAAAGGACTGGGAAAAAAGATAAAAAGTAGTGACAGAAGTTTATTTCATTCCCATCATGAGATCCGGCAATGGTGATATTGCTTATTGCCTTCAGTTACCAAGGCCACAAACCATTATTTTCAGAGCTCATTGCTGCATATGAGCGTCAAGATTTGATGGGAAGATAAAGGGGTTGTGGGGGAGGAATTGCCTGGCCATTCTTCTTAATAGTTTTTTTTTCATTTCTTTTGGAAAGGATAGCTAGAGGAAAGAAATGTTCAGAATATAATAGTAATAATAGTAATAATAACATTAATCATCTTCTTTCTCGTCAAAACTTTGTTAGAATATTGAACTCAAATCAGATCCCTTTGTCTTGTATTTTCTCCTTTTTATCTTCACTGACATGAGGAATATGTGCTGAATAATTCTCTGAGAGTAATGTTGGCTTGCCCAGTGGTGAAATTTTTATTAAAATTTGAATAGAAACACAAAAAGAAGTAATCTTACCAACAGAACAAATCCACTGGATGAGCTATACTTTTCACAGATGATACAATTTAAATTAGATAATGGAACTGCAAAGAATGGAAAATAAAAGAACACACAGACCTATATGTATATGTTTTTAGAAATGTTAAGCAAGAAGGCTCATGACTCAAACTTAGGTTTACTTGGAAGTAAGATGAATGCACTTGTAGGCAGGAAGTATAATTTTCCATTTCTTCCTCCATTACCATTCTTAACTGATCATTTTAGCTGCATTGACAGAATGTAGTCTTTATCAGAGAAGGATTCAGAATAGGAATTCCTTCTAACAACTAATTAGCTATGCTAGCAAAAATGTCCAGTATTTTTAAATGTTTTGTGCAAGTGTATTAAGTGGCCAGAGATGTTCATTGTTTTATTATGATTGTACAAACCCAACTCCACCTGTGCTCAGTTTAAACTGTTTTTTAAAGGAGGGATGTATCTGTTCCTATTAAATGTCATGAGCAGCAAACATTTCAGGCTTGCACTTGGCTCTCAAATTTGGCAGTGAAGGCAAAATGCCATTAGGCAAACTGAAGCACAAAGAAAAAGCAGACAAGAACAGTTATGAGATCAGGTCCAGCTTTAGATTTCTGATCCTGAGGTGCAGGCACAGCCAAATTATGCGATCCAGATTGCTCATGTCCTACATGGTCTGAGTTTTATGCTACACAAGGAAAAGAGAGGCGAATCTGAGTGGTTCACAGTACAACATCCCCACTGACTGCATAATGGCTAGGCTGTTCATTACTCATACCTCAGCCCTGTGAGCTTAGTGATGCAAAACGTACTGCTGTGTCTAAGCCAATGCTATTTCAGATGTCATATGTGGTGTGTATTTTTAAAATGAGGTTAGATTACTGTTAACTGCATCATTTCTCATTCTGTTTATTTCCATCTCTTCCTGATTCCCCCAATGAAAAGATCTCTTATGTACGCAGACAAAAATTACTCAGCTGTAGAAGCAGACACTGACTCTTGAAGAGTTAAACAAGTTTCAGAATTGTTGAATTTTCTTTCCCCTCCCTAGAAATGGCATGCCTGAATGATACCTAAGCTGTTAAGGTTACCATGGTAATTGTTATTCTTAAATGGAGAGGTTTATTTATGAAGAGAATACCCAACAAACTTGTCTGTACCTTCAATCAGTGCAAAATAACAGTCTTTAAGAAAGATCCAACTTCTGTGAGAATTTAATAATGCACATCAACCTTTATTTGGGTGTGAAATGGGCTTGTTAATGAATGGCAGAACATTAATATATTAAGAATATTTATAGAAACTGTACTTATTGGGTGCACTTTGTAGAATTTTCCTCTTGAGCATGTGGATAGCCTCAAAGTCAACTGAATTTTTGCACTAGTTTCTTAGAGCACCTGATAGGACATTTTTTTCTGTGACTCAGCATAATGATTTTGAAGTCAGTTCACACAATGTAAGTCATCTTTTATTGTTGTTATAATTATCATTATTATTTTAACCCAAGGTCATAGCCTAATGAGCCCACTTCTTACCTTATTTGACTGGTACCAGTCGGTGTTCATTGCAGACTAACGTACTGTAGCACGCTTTCCCTAAGTACATGGTCGTGTTATAAGGTGGGAAGGATGGATACCCTTATTTCCATGTGGAAGGGGTTATTTTGGGTCTCTATCTAAAAACTGTCATGCAAGTTTGGAACAAATTAAATTTGTTAAAAATCAATTCTTTGTGCTCTCCATATTATAGCCTGAAAAATTGGACATTTAGGTTTACAAACAACCTGGAATTCCTGGTTGACAGATAGGTAGATTCCTGTACTTTGGGCATATCTTTAGTCTTGCTTTTATCAAAGTGTGTTACCATGGCTTTCTTTGTAAGTTTTACAAGGCATCCAGCTGGGTCTGCATCTTAAGGCCAGAGGAGGCAGAGCATTGAGCACAAAGCATCAGACTGCCTGTGTGCAAGCCCTTTGTCATTTGTCATCCATGTGACTTAGTCAATTTTTTCATCTCTCTGGGTTTTGGTTTCATTGTTTATAAAATAAATATCATAAGGTCAACATCACATTGTTCTTTTTTGAGAATTAAATGAGTTAATTCTATCAAGTTAGAACAACTTCTGGCACCACGAAATATGAGAAAGTAGATAGTTCTTCTTTAAATATGTATTTGCATTTCAGTGACTGTCCTCAGGTTGGCTGTTTAATGAAAGAATCCTTTGTTTATTCTTTTGTTTTGTTTGGTTGAAAAATTGAATGAATGAACTTTAAGCTCAGTTATGTAATTCTTGTTCATCTCTTTCCATGTCATCTAACTTCTGAATGAAGAATGCTTTCTGTGACTAGGACTTTTTATATAGCAGCACATGCTATTGTAGGAAAGCCCCGCTTGGCAACTCAGTTATCTTCCCAGAAACTCTCTTTCACAGGCAAAGGAAGCTCTGAGCAATCTGCTTTTAGTTGAAAAGATTGCATGCTCTAATTATAAGATGCTGGGGGTACTGGTAAGAGAATAATCTTGGACTCTCTCTTCCATATATCATTGAATGAATTATATCCAGACTGTCTGGATTCAACAAGGAGAAGTGAGTTACAGATTTTTTAGGAGCCAAGGTATTTATTTCGCTTGGAAATTTGATCTCTAAACAAGTCATCTTGCTTATTTTGCTGGTTTATTTTTTTACTATCCCATTTTTAAGAGGTAGTTGGAGAAAAAGAAGACTTATTTGACATTTCTAAGCCACTGGGATGTGTTTTAATTTGTTTCCAGGTTATTTAATCTATAAGACTCACCGGGCTGAATAATTTATGTAACAAAACAATGACAACAAGGTCAAAGAAGAAGTCTGACTTTTCAGCAGGGAATATTCATGACACGATACTGTTGGAGATATGCTTCTTGAATTTTAAAGAGTTTTCTAATATTAAGTTTCAATTAGAAAACAGACAGGTATAAGAAAGAAAATTGGATTCCTTTTGAATTGGAAAAATTAAGCAAATTCTGGGATAGAAATTGTTATATTGCTAATTGAAAAGTATTAACTATGCTCTGTCCACACAATGTTTAGAGAGGGTAACTGGAAATACTTTCACTTGTAACCTAGTTGAACTGTAAACCTCAGAGTACAAGATATTCTGCATCAAGAAATCAGATATTCCTAATTTGATAAATTTACAGATACATAATCTCAATTGTTTATTTCTGGTTATATGTCAACTTAAAAGGAAAGAGTAGAAGAAATAGCATTGCTGCTTGAAATGGGTTACAGAGTTTCTGACAAGATTGAACTGTACCCTCCCTTTTCTAACATGGCAGTGTTTATGGTCAGAAGGGGATGAGGATCTTATGCATAGTGAAGGAAAACTTAGACCATCCAACACCTAGAAAAGCCCGAAACTAGATAGGCAGGACCCAGAATGTTTGCAGAACTCCCTTGTCAATAGTGCATGCTCTGGCACTAACTACATTGATAGTGATATTTAACATTTATTAAGTACTCACTGTATTAGAGGAATTAATTCTTGCTTTTCTAATGAGCAAATCAAGAATGTTAGTGAATTAAGGTAATAAAAGTTGATTTCTTTCTTGCATCAGGTTGGAAGGCATCTATTCTCTTTCTGATGTGTTGCTCTGCTTTCTTGTAGGTCTTCACACCCCACAGTGCATCCCCTGAATCCAATGGGCAGAGTGACAAGAGGAGCAGAGATATGGAGAGCCTGATGGTCAGAGTGGGCCAGGTCTGGTCCTAACATGTCACTCTGCTCCTATTCATGTGAACAGCACTCAGTCACATCTTACCTGAGACTATGGTGGTCAGATGCAGTGAAGCACCATGCAGAAAGAGAGGGCATGGATAGCATTAATCAACTGAAAGTCGCCTGTTTACCTCTCTGGATTCCTCAGTTCATCCTCACAAGGACTTTTTGCAGATCAAGGAACTTGCACTTCAAATGATAGCGCTGGTCTTGTCCCTTTGACTCAGTCTGTGCCCTTAGCCACTGTACTGAATCACTGCCTTAGCCTTTGAAATTGACAATGCATAAGATTCTCCTCCCTGATAACTGAAATGACAATATTTGCAATCTGTGCTATATCTCAGGAATATGGAAAAATTGTGGTCACGTCAGGACTTGCCTGTCTCCTGTCTGTTACATAGATGAGCTTTGTGGGTATCTTTCTGTAGTTAACTCTTCTACTTGGACAATATATGCTGTCTCTTTTTGCCTCGCAAAGCAATCCTCCCCTCTCTTCTGCATCATAAAAATCTTCCTACATATCAACTTACAAATATACTCCTTTACATCTGATCTTTAAAATGTTTAACTCCACATGTCTATTTAACTGCTACCTCATCTGTTCACTCCTCTGTTCTGTAAGATATCTTAATTAACGTGTACTCAGCCAGTTTCAGTTTGTTTCCCTCATTTCCTGCTAGATTCCCTCCAAACAAGTGCACCTACCTTTGGTTCAATGACGATCTTAGTGTGTTCACCAGTAGTCTTTATGTAGCTAAAGGGAATCAATTTTTAGTTTGCATTGTATTAAATCTACTAAAAGCATATCACTTTTCTCATTTTTGAAAGTACTTTTTCCATTTAATTTCTAAGATGCCAACATTTATTTGACATTATTTCCATTTTTCTATATATCTTTCATGTGTCTCTCTCTTGAATTTCTCTTTGTCTTCCTGGCATTCAAGGAGAGAATTCCAGCAGGACTCAATCCTCTCTCTATTAATCTTTTCTTCTCTCTCTATTCATTCCCTTCAGACCATATTTAGTCTGATGCCTTCAAATACCACCCCTAAAGTGAAAATCTCTATACTTCCTGCATGTATGTATTTATATGTCATTAATTGAATGCACTATCACCAATTTAAGCTGAGATGCCCCAAATTAAAGTTTTCACTCCTTCATCCTAATCACATTTTGCTCTCTGAAGCACAGAAACTTACTAGATATGTCAGATGACGACAGCATAAAGAAACCTTGGAGACTGAGATCCAAAACAGAGTAAAGGGAGATCCTATCCTGGTTACCTCTGGGCTCTCAGACTTTGCAGCAAGGAGGTTAGCAAAAGGGATTTACATACTGACTTCATGGGTGTTTTGTTTGTTTGTTTGTTTGTTTGCTTGCTTCATCAGATATACATACACCCAACTCACAAAGGAGAATGGAGCACTGATCACCTTTGAGAGGTGAAAGACATGGAACGGAACTAGAAGAGGACCAGGATGCCCCTTAAAAGCAATGAGCTTTCATTCACCCAGCAGAATCTTCTCTCGCTGATGTTCTTGCTTCTGGGGGATTACACTGTGAAAGTCCGCATCCACATTTCAGAGTCAGAGGATAAACTGAAAAATAAATAAGAACCTGGGCTGTGATCATTGACTGAGAAGTGATTACAATTTAATGTAATGGAATACTTACTGAGAAAGACTGAGATATTCTCAACTAAATTATATTACAGAAATCAATGAACTAGAGTACTGAACTGAGAATGACCAAATAGATAAAGTACCTCATCTCAGCAATTTGTATGTTGAAGGGACAGAAATAATAGTTTTGAGAATAAAGTTCATGTGACACATAGCTGTATAGAGAATTCTCAGATATATAAATTACACAGAGGCATATAAATAGAAGTTCATCTAGTTTATGTAGAAGCAAATATGTATATATAATGTTTATATATAAACAAATATATACTATATATGTAAAAACACATGTATGTTATTTTTCACTATTAGCTCTTTCTTTCTTTCTTTCTTTCTTTCTTTCTTTCTTTCTTTCTTTCTTTCTTTCTTTCCTTCTTCTTGGTACAGGGTATCAAACTCATGCCCTCACACTTGCCAGACAGACACTTCTGCCACTGAGCTAAATCCCTGGCCCTATTACCACTCTCAAAAACACTGGCAGACCCACATTCTCCATGAATTGTTGAGAGCTTATTTTACTGATAGTTTATTATAACCTGATTTCTCTGTTGGAAGACATTGCTAACCAGAGGAAGGGACTCCACGGAGAATAAAGACAGTCTCCTTGGGACTTCCCAGTCAAGTACTGTTTATTTGGTATCATTTTGACTCCTGACATTTTAAATATATGAACTTATATCCAAGTTGATAGATGGTAACACTTTAGGTCTGCCGGAAAAACAGAAGACAATTCATTCTTCCTGCCACAATAAGGCAAATAGCCTACAGGACCAACCAAAGCCCATCATAGCTTTAAACAGGAAAGTCATTGATTAGAGGAAAAGCAACGGCTGAAAGAGAAGCCTAGAGATACCGGAGAAGGAGTAAAAGAAGTTACCAGGCTAGCACAGAAAACAAAGAAGACTGCAGCTGAGAACCTGTGGGACTAGAAATAATAAGAACAGCAGGAAGAGAAAGAGGAAAAGCATATAAAGGATAAGGAAAAAAACCCAATAAAAGATGATACATAAAAGGGAATGAAAAACCAACAGAAGATGCCAGGATTTTTGACAGTGAGTGGTAGGATCTGAAAGAACTTCTGAAAGAAGTCGCGGAACTTCCCTGGGGGCACCGTCCTTGACAGTGAGATATTAACCTACAGGGATATCAGTGCAGACCAAGACCCATAAAAATAAAAGACACAGAATAACTAAATAGAGTGCTGTAGATTGCATGTGTCTACTGAGAAGCGTTTTTCTATAGCTATTTCAAAGAGAAGGTAGCAGGAAAAGAGGCATATTTTAGAATGCATAATCAAAAGAATTTTTTATGTGTGTTTTGGTATTGTTATTTTCCTTTCCTTTCCTTCTTCTGAGATGGCATTCAGAAAGCAAGAATGCACTTAACAATCTTTTAAAAACAGAATTAGTCACTCTATTGAACTACACTTTTATCCTACCAATTTCTTCTCTTGTGACGTCTGAAACTTTAGACATTGAAAGAATTTGTTTTCATTATTGACTTTTCCACCCCACTCATAAAACTGCTGCACTTTTTTGGTTTAGGAAAAATAATATAACCTATTTCAGAGGCCAGTTATTCATTTTAATTAAGCATCGTTTTTTGCCTTGCATTTAGATTCACCTATTCATTGACATTCATTAAAATATGAAACCTAGGACTGTTCACTAGTTAAAACTCAGGAGTTCATTGCTTAGTTTCTAGTTTGTAAATTCAATCAGCTACTACAGAGCTTAGCTTTGCATTGCATTTTCTCCTCAAACATTAACTCTACCATTTATAACACCTGAGGACAAACCAACAGAGCCATTCCCAGTATTCTTCTTCAGCAGTTGAAGATAACATTTTGAGTAAGATACAGCTTCCATTTCTTAGGGGCAGTTTGCTTTTTCTTGTTTATTTCAGAGGGAGAGACAGACAAGGCACTGATTGAGTTCACACCTCAGTGATGAGCATATTGGGCCATTAACGCTGATGACTAAGCTACAGCTCAGGCCCACAGGCAGTTGTTTTGGATTTATAGTGAGACATAGTGATGGATAAGTGTAAACTCTTCTTTTTAACAGAGCAAATAAATGCTTCCTATGCAAAAAAATAAATAAATAAATTTCAGATAAGCTAATTTAAGGCTAATCAAAGAGTCACTCACTCTAGGTGAGAATAATGCTCAAGATGGGTCCCATAATAGATAAGTCTCTGGTCCTTTGATATATACACAGCACAATAGAGGCACAGATAAGCATGCTTTTCACTCATAAATAATCTCCTGTTGTGATCCATAATATATTGCAAATTCATTGTGGGTTTCTAGGCAGCCGGAGGACACTAATCAATGCAAAAGAAACTTTGCAGTGGTTTTCACTTGGAATTATCAATCAAGTCACAAATGTGCTTTATTTCCAATAGCCTGAATAAAACTTGATAAAACAAAGTTTGCCAGAGGGAGAAAAAAGTTGTACTTCTGGAGGACAGTTTTTCTTAGAGGATTTCAAAGTACACTGAATCAAATCATCTTCTAATACAGTTTTATTTAGCTTAGAATGAGGTAGGATAAAGAAATAAAGATAGATAAAAAGAAGACAAGAAAAATTTTAATTTTAAAATTCTACTTTTAAGAACAATGCAGCTCTAGGACACAAAGTTACTCAAGGTTACAATACCTTTTTCCCTTCCGGAAAACTCACTCCTCAAAATATTCCTGAGGGTTTAAAGATATAGAAAAACTGTAAAGCAGACCTGTGTTTTTCCGTTTATGGACTTCCACCTTCAAGGAAACAGCAGTACTAAATGGGCAGCATATCCCTACACTGCGAATGGTTTGAACTTTAAAGTAGCCCACCAAATGGGTAACCTGACAGACAGATGGTAAAAGTATACATCCTAGGTCATTTATCTTGAGGATATCCCCCACGTCACGTGAAGATCCTCAGTCCCAGGTTACACTGTACGTTAGACAGTGTTTCCAACTGTTTTCTGGGTATGCATTCTGCCTAATGAACTTCTATGTACCTCTCTTTCATGTGCCCTGAAAACACTACACTGGTAGTCAGCAAACCCACAGTTTATCGTGTGGGTAGGATGAGATGAGGTCTCTATCACCTCTCTGAGGGACCTACTTAAATTCTGTCAGGTAACATGAATAACTTACACCTATGACAGTCCTTTCATCCAGGAGAATCCATTTATTTGGAAAGAATCTACATAGATTAATTCAGATAGTTTTGATTAGCCAAGAGTGATCATTAGAATTGATGATATAGAATTTGTCTAAATAAAGGCAAGGAAATAAATTTCAAGTACTAATAAATAGCGGGTGGATCATTTTATGTTCTAAAAACATTTGTCTGAGCATTTGTCTCTACTGTATTTATTGACAATTTGTCAAATTTGTAAATACACAGAATTGTGCTGTTCAAAGAATCTAAAATTCATAAAATATTAATTTTTACTCATTGAGTACTTACTAAAGCTTATTAGTTTTCTAGGGAGCCATAGCAAAATTGCAGAGTATGGGTGGCTTAAACAAAAGAAAGTGATTTCCCTGCAGTTCTGGAGATCAGAAGTAGAGGACCAAGGTTGGGGCAGGGTTTGTCTCCTCTGAGTGTCTTTCTGTGGCTTGAAGATGACTGCCCTCTTGGTTAGTCTCCACATGCAGTTATACTTCTGTGCATATAATCTTCCTGGTGTTTCTCTGTCCTAATCTTCTTAGAATGACACCAGTCAGTTTGGGTAAGTGCCCACCCTAATGGCTTGATTTTAACTTATTCACTTTTTAAAGTCCTTGTCTCCAAATATAATTAAATTCTGACATAGTGAGGGTTAGTGGTTCAACATATATATTTTCAATCATAAGTAAAACAGACAAAATTCATACTTGTACACTTTATATGCTACCGAAGGCAAACATAATACAAATAGTAACAATAATTTAAAAGTCATAATGTTCTAAGGGTTAGATGCTATTGTGAAAATATAAGAGCATAAAAAGGGGTGTGGAAGGCAGATCAGAGAAAGATGCCTTTAGTTTAGACAAAGAATACTTAAGGATGGCCTTGGAGAGGTTAGCAGCTTTCCAAATAAAGGGACTAATGAAGCAACAGTGAGAAGGATCTGATGCAGGAGCATATTAGTCTATCTTAAAAGAGGAACATCAGAGTACCCAAAACAGTGAAGAAAGGAGAAGAGGAGAATAAGGTATCTGGAAAGTTACTCCAGGGCTGGGTCATGTGATACCATGCAACTTTTGTAAAAACTTTAAGTTTTACACTAAGAAAGAAGTGAGGACATTGTAGAAGTGATATGTCTTGACTTGTTTTGTAACGAATCCACTCTTGGTGGTATGTTGAGAAGAAATTATAGGGTAGAAAGGTGGAAACAAGGAGATCAGTTAGGGTGACTCCATTAATAACCCATTTGAAAAGCGTTAGTGACTCACGCTAGAATTATAGCAGTAAAGTTGGGGAGACAACTATATGCTAAATACATTTTGAAGACTGAAACAACAAGTTTGCTAATGGGGTAGATGTGGGAGGTGAGAGACACCGAAGAGTTAGATGTGGCTTCCACCGTTTTGGACTGAAGCGATGGGCACATTTGACATGAGTTGTGACGCAGGAAGAGGACATGTGCTGATGAAGACCGGGAGTTAAGTTTTGGCGTGATAATTCCTTTTTAGTAGTAATCTGACACCTTTAGAGTAACAGCTCAGGAATTCTAGGAAAAGGCAATGGTTAATAGAGAATAGCATTTCAGTTCTGTTAGAAATTATATTCCTAATATCATCAGGTGGATTCTGAGGAAGCCCTCTAACAAGGACGTGGGATCTCACCTCACCCACCCACGAAACACATCATAGGTTTTCTGCTTACACTTCAGAGAAAGAATCTTTAGGACCCATAAGTGAGAAGGATAAAAAGATATATTAGGCACAAGTAAACAGGTACACACTTCGAAGTGTGGACACTGATGTGTAAAGTGTAGTGTGGCTTAGGGTTGGGGGTTTTATGTCTCCTTTCTACCCATCTTTATTTCTTGTATCTTGTTTCACTAGGAATATGAGAGCAGGCTCTAAGATACATAGTATGAACATGCATGCAAGATTTATTTCAGAAGCCCAGCATCACAAGCCCAGAGAAATAATGATCTGTATGTCAGGCCCCCGTTAATGAAGTGAGCAAGCATGTGCTGCCCTAAAGTCCTGCTCACCTGCACCGGAGCCTGGATTTCACATAAACACAGGCAACTCAATGTGAATCTCAGTTTACTTGCCTGTAAAATAGCTTGTCAATGTTATTTTAAAGATTAAAGATACCATTCAAACAAAAATTGCACAGGGGCAAAGTTAAGGAAAGGTTTATATTCAAAATCCTGGCCATATAAGTGAAAGGCTTAAATCAACTCCTCGTAGCAAACGGGCAGAGAGTTTGAAATGTTAGGATACCATATCAAGTGTCTAGAGTCATCCATATTTGTTAATTAACTTTACTATAGGGAAAAAAGTTTATCCTTTTGTATGTTCAGGAGGGGAGATAACTTCCTAATTTGGAGAAAGCCACCTGCCAAAGTTAGGCTCTTAACATTCTGCAGAAATTGGAAGGCAAAAGGTTTATCTTCCTTGAAGTTTGTATTTCAAAGAGATGAAACCCAGACTCAACAGAGGATCCTGGATTGCAAAGCTATCCAGAGGTCTTTAAAAATATTTACATCTCAAAGGGATAGAAAAAGAACTTAAAATTTCAAATTTAAGTTAAACTAAATACTCTAAGGACAGGGAAGTCAGAGGCCAAGAAGCAAATTGGTCAAGATGAGATAATACAAAATTTATTTCCTAAATAGTACTTGCAAAGCAACTGACTGAGGTCAGGGAGCATAATAGGTTTCTAAAGAATAGGAGCAATTCCAGTAATTATTATTATTTTTTGTTGCTATAGAAAACCTAATCCAAAATAGACAAAACCCATATTGATTTGCATTCTGCTAAATGCTAATTTAGATGCTGCAGGAAAGAAGTAGATTACTGTGTTGGCTAAATGAGAATTCATCTTTTAGCTTAGGTAGACAGAAAAAGAAAAGAATCATCAGAACTGGTTTCATACCATGGATCCCTTATGATTTCTTCTGACACATGGGACAGACCAGAAAAATGTCCTAGCCATTTTCCTTGCTCCTCTAGAATGCAAAC
Organism: Hydrochoerus hydrochaeris; assembly: GCA_004027455.1. Classification (NCBI taxonomy): domain Eukaryota; kingdom Metazoa; phylum Chordata; class Mammalia; order Rodentia; family Hydrochaeridae; genus Hydrochoerus; species Hydrochoerus hydrochaeris. The sequence continues at coordinate 31,573 of PVLA01002202.1, read as the reverse complement.
ACCTGGAAAGAGGTATAGCTGGAAAGCAAAGCGATTGAGACTACTGTCCTTGGCTAACAGAAAAGGACATTAACTGTACCTACTGCTTGATGCCTAATGTCTCATTGAATGTTGACACAGATTAACCCTTACTGATGAGTGGTCAGGAAATAGGAAATAAGAGAGTAAAGATTCTGCAATACAACACATTTCAAAGCACTGAAACTACAGTGCAAGAGAAATTCAAGATTGTCTGCAGACATTTAGTCGTACTAGAAGACTGAAGCCTATGTAAAGCTCAAATTAGACAAAAGTTTTGTTTAGCCTATCCAGGGAATGTAAGAGGTAGTAAATTTGTGGCTTGCATAATATTGCACTGGATTTTTAAAAATGACCATGAGGAATAATACAAATATGCCAGCATGGTGGCAGTGGCATAGTTTGGTTTCTTTGTGTAGATCCAATCAACTAAAATTGATATTGCTTACATTTTGCCAAAATGTAATGGGAAATGTATTTTTCTTTATGTGGTTTCTTTGCCAGATTATTTGTGAAGGTAAACAGAGATATTTCGAATTGGCCGACATTTAGAAGGCTAAAATAATCTCACAAGGCATTGTGCACTTTAAATTATTTGTATGAAATAATGATACTTTGACTGAAGAATAAAAAAGAAACATAGAAGCAAAGAAGGTGCGATTTGGGTTCCATTCCCAGGGATGACTGAGCTTTGTCCCTAGGAAAACACTAAAATTAAATGATATTTTATGCATCATATAGCCCAATCTTTTTATTTTTAGAAAGATGAGAATACTCTATTAGTTCACTTTCTTTTGCTGCAATGAAATACTTACCACTAGGTAATTTATAAAAATAAAAGAGCTTATTTACCTCACAGTTTTTGAAAGTTTACAGGTACTGTGCCAGCTCTGAGAGGGACCTCATGGCGCATGGCATGCATGTACACGTGAGTAGGAGTGATCATATCACATGAACGAAAGCCAGGAAATGACAGGGGGCCCAAGAGAACTCTTTTAACACTCCCAAGGGCATATCCTCAGTGGCCCAGCAACTTCTCTAGGTCTTATCTTTTGAAAGTCTCACTATGTCCTAACATTGCCAGACAGGGCACCAAACTCAACATATGAACCTGTAGTGAGCAAAATTGAACCACATCCAAAATGTAACAGGTATGAGATGGCTAAAGACAGTGAATAATTTTGTAGCCTTGCTTGTACCAGAGTGTGAGTTTTCCTGATTCCTAACAAGGATATCTTTTCTTTGCTTATGGGCCCAAATGGAAAATGGTTTTCTTCTAGACTGGGATCAGTGATTGGGGAATACATAGATCTTTAGTCATACATTCTTGAGAGGCTATGGCTTCCTGATGGTCACAGGCTGTATATCTAACTAGTATTGTCATTTCTATTTATCTTTTTATCTGTTTCTTAGTGATAACAAAGGTAATGAGGAGGGAATAGTAGGCTTACATCATAAAATCTTTCTCAAATCTCATGTTTGTGTCTTGAGCTAAAGAAAATATTACAAATCCAACCGCCCCCTAGTTTTAATTTTGTGCTAGCAGGGACTATGGTATGTACTGCGTGCTGTATCTTTCACTATGTTGTAAACTATGGGAAACTGTCTTATACTTTTATTCTGAGTCTTAAAACAGAGCTACCTACACAAAATGACTAATGAACATATATTTATATTTGCTCAATATACATATGTCTATGTAAATTTCTTAATATTTTATAAATATATTTGCATATACACATATAAATATGAGTACATACCCAACTGTGTAGGTGGTTCTTTTTGACTTTTGCTCCAAAGTGTGATTTTCCACTGCTCAACAGAAGAATGAAAGTTGCTTTGAAAGCAATGTAACTGCAGAGGAGTTTTACCTCTAAGCAATGGTGGTAGAATCAGGGGAAAGAGTTGGTTTGATTGGAGAAGTTACATACTTGTGAGTAACACGGCGGTGGAAATGGACTAGGACAAGGTTGTCTGTAGGCATCTCTTAATCTGGTCGACACTCACTTAGCCTTGACCTCACACCCTAGTGGTTTCCTGATGTGCATTAAAATTGTACAACAGGAGGCGCTGGGAAAATGGGGAGCCGCCAGCATGCCGCTCTGGTAAGTGGCTGTGGCCCGGCAAGCCGTGGCCACCCCAGGGCGAGAACCGTATAAGCGTTTCCTGAGATCCACGCCATGTTGGACCTTGGGACGCTGGGAAAATGGGCAGCCAGTTCACCCCTCTGGTGGGCGGCTGTGAGCCTAACAGGGCCCGGGCTAAGAATCAAACACCCCCACCCCATGCTAGCCAGTGAGAGCCGGAGATCTGAGTATGTCTTGCAAGTTTGACTATATGCGATACAGCAAATAAGGGGGATTTTCTTCTGCCCTCTCTTTGAGGGCAAATATTTTTATCTCTGTTTTGCTCTGTTTTGATCAATGGTATTGTTCTATTCAATATTCTGTTCTTGTAATTTCAGTATTTCCTTCGATATTGCTCTGCCTAATTGAAAGAGCAACTATTGTGAAGAAAACCAGATGTACTATTGTGCCTATTGCTGTTGTCCCAGCGGCCTGCTGTGAGGTTCTATGCCAATTTCACTGCACTGACTCAGTTGGCTATGTCCTGTCTTGTTATGCTGTACTTTACTACCTTCAAAATAAAATAAATAAAATAAAAAATAATAATAAATAAGAAAAAATTTTAAAAATTAAATAACAACAACAAAACAGATCAGCGAAGTACTGAGCAACCTGAAACATGATATAACTAAACAGATAATGGACTTGAAAAGCAAAAGGAGGAAAGGCAAGTGCTCTAAAGGATATAACTGCATGTATATTTAAGAGTGCAGGATTGATAATTATGTTGCTAAGTTTTTTGTTGGATCAGAGAATGGAGCTGTTTGTAGCCTCACTGTTTGAATGTCCACTTTGTATGCTTTGATTCTGTGACATGAACAACTACATCCAGGAAGACAATATGTAATATATCAACTAGTGATTTCTTACCGTTCATTTTTTTTGAAATTCTGTATTGTTTCTACCCTTTTTTTCTGTTTTGCTTTATTTTTCCCCTCTCCTTAAATAAAATTTTAAAAAATTGTACAATAGCACAAGTTCATCCATAAATATTTACCTACAGCTCTGCAGAGAATTAATTATTTTTCCCTGTGTATTCCTAAACAATTTACCATTTGACTTCGTGACAGCCACTATAATGTATCACAAATATATGTCTTTTACTAAACTTTGAGTTTCCTAAGAGTTACCTGGACTGTTTTACATGTCTGTAAAAAATTTAGTGTTTTACACAGGAGATGAATGAAAGAATACTACTCCCTGTCTATATATTTACCTGCCTATCTACCATTTGTCATCTATCTATCTATCTATCTATCTATCTATCTATCTATCTACCTATCTGTCTATCTATCATCTATCTAATCTACCTTGTTCTAAAGGTTTTAGAAATGTTAACTCATTTAATGTTTCCTTTTTATAGAAAGGAACTAAGTTTCAGAGAGATTAAACAACTTGCCCAAGATCACTCACATGAAAAGGAACAAGAAGAATTCACATTGACCGAGTGAGGCTGCAGATTTCTTACTCCAAATGAGCTCATTATGTAGTCTCCCTCCTGGCCTGGACATTCTCTGTTTAGGCTGATAAGTGGTCAGGATCTGAAAGAGGTGAGGCACAGGGCAAATTGTCTAAAGTGTCAATAGCAGCAAAGAACATGTTTGCAGCAAGAAATTTCTGTTTGTGTTTGGTGGTTCATGGGGTTCCTCCTTGGTAAATGATGGGAAAAGAGATACTGAAGCAAAAATTGCTTCAGGATCAGAGGTAAAGAGGTAAAAGCAGGAGAAGATTGAAGAAATTCTCTGTATAGCACTAACTAGGCATAATTGGGGTGACTTTCTTTGTCTTCATATGGTGTTTGAACCTTGACTTGCTCTCATCTCCAAGGAAAAGGTTAATATACCAGCTTGTTAAGTCTCTAGGACTACAAGTGAACATTCTGTTTTTATTATAATTGTTTTTAATGAAGTAAGCATACATTCCACAATATCTTCTGTACATATTTTCAGAAGTTACTAGAGCTTTTGCGTTGGTTCTGTGATTCAGTACTTAAACTAATAAAAAAATGTTGAAATCTCTAAGGTATCAATTTTCCTTATTTTTTTTTTACAAATTCCCATTGAATAACAAGTATGTGTAATAGTCAAGGTACACAAAGACCCGATAGTGTCTGTTTCTCCTTACAGACTTAGAATGATAAAGACCAGATTTATAGTTCCTACTTTGAATGCACTGGTGAGACCTCAGGAATATAAGCTATCTGGTACCTTGGAAAAGTATGATGAATACTTCCATTTGATATTATTCATGTCTTCTGGAGAAACATTCCTGTTCTTGTTGGAATAAGCTTCTTGCAGGGAACACTTGGCATTTTATATCCTTCTCTGATTTTGTTACTCTTCTCGAAGTTCCCTTGGGTTCTGATATACTATTCACACTCTGAATTCTCAGTGATTTCTAGTGTGTGTACTATTTCAGCCTTCTTGTCTTAATCTCAAGATGTAAAGTGGGAACAGGTGAAAGGGTGAACCAAGACACTCATGGGAAGCTGAAAAAAACTCTAAATGAAAATGAGTAGACTGAGGTCAAAACAACTAATTGCTTTGTAAACTCTAACCTCTCCTGTAGCCAAGTCTTACCCTCATTTTTGCTTAGACCCAAGACTGACTAAAAATATAGCATTTAGAAATGTGAACTTCTCTTAAAAATAGTATTGTATCACTCTCTGAGAGTAACTCCAGCCTGGAAGGAGAAATCTGCCTGTCAAACCCACGACTTCATTCTTTTAGGCATTCTTTTCTACTTATCTTTGTCTTTCTGTTTCTCTTTGTTTCTTCTTTTTCTTCTCTCTGTCTCTTTTTGCCCAGCTCCCTTCATCTGCAGCCCTTTGCAATACTTCCCAGAAGAGCTTTCTGTGACTTAGAAATGTTTTACATTTGCACTGTCCAATAGAGTAGCTACTAACTACACACGACTACTGAGAACTTGACATAGGGCCAGTGTGACTGAGGAAGGGAATTGTGATTAAATTAATTGAAGTTTGAGTAGCCACACAAGACTAGTGTCTCAAACTGGTCACTGTAGTTTTTGATCAATTATTTATTTCTGATCTTTCCATATTATTCAGATACTGGTAGTGGAGAGAGCATGTCTTTTTGTGCAGCAGTCTCTTCTTTTATTAAAAAATGTTTATCACCAAGAAAAATTTGTCCCATTTACAAAGTTTGGCTCAGATCTTTTCCAAACTCTCCCCTTAAGTTTAGAGGGCTTTCAGGGCAAGAGAGCATTTCGTGGTTTTTTTTTTTTTCCTGAAGACAGAAATTTCCTTTCTGGTTGCCAGGAGACTGCGTACTCTCTAGCTAGAGATGCCATACACTGTAGTGTGGGTGGAGGTTCAGAATGGTCTCATTTGCAAAGCAAGCGAGCAGGTATATTTGAAAATTTTATGAGCAGAGACAGGGGTCAACAAACTCTTTGGACATCTGCAGGAGTAAACGATGTTGGTACAACAGTCTTGTGCCAGAGGAGGTTGAGGAAAAGCAAAAGGAAGAGTGGAAAAAATAGTAGTGAGCAAGGAGAAGGAACATGAATAGGAAAAGGATAGAGTCAGAATATCCATGTTAAGAATTTTCCAAGAGTGGTCTTGGTCACAGCTCTGCTTCTGGTCATGCACTCTGCTGGGGACAGGCTTTTTCACCAGGAAGCAGTGCCAGCCGCGAGTGCTAGTATTTTAGGACTTGGAGTAGTTCTGAGGGTTAGAGGAGAGGGGTCAGTTAATTTTATGCATCTCTGAGAATATTTCAATATACTCCAAATGACATGAATGCCTTGGTAATGTAGATTGGCTACCATTTTATGTCCTTCTGCCCATATGTTTCTTCCTTTTGTTTTGAACTTGACAAATGTGACCTCAGTCTAATGATCACTTTGGTTTTGATCAACATTTGTTCTGAATAGAAAGAGAAATGTAAAAAAAAATTGAAAACTAGTATATTAGGAAAAAGCAATGTTTCTTAAGAAGCCTGTAGTTTTGCTAAATCATAGACCTTTTTTCCTGAGCAGTTTGCTTACAATCCTGGAATCATGTTCCTCATATCTGGGAAATCTATTTTACATTGACTTCTTGTATTTGCTACATTTTATATTGACTGACTTTGCTGTATTTTAAATGTATTTGTGTCTAGACTTGTGGGGATTTTGCTACAGCCAATTTCTACATTATTAAAAGGGTTATTTTGAGTGGCCCCTGTGAATAAACCTAATTTTCCCCTCTGATTAGTGCTTAATTTGAAATTGTTTGTGTAGTGATGAAATCTTTCTTGAGTTTCACTTTCAGAGTCCAGATTCCATTCCCAGAGGTTGCTTTTGATTACATAAATGCTTTCAGGGTGATTATGTGGGTAAAATTGTATATTAGGTAGTTTTGGTGCTTCTGTAAGAAATTGTGTTGCTTAGAAAGAAAGGCTGTAAGTTAAGTTTTGAGTCTTTAGGTACTTTACAATTACAGGATCATTCTAGCTATTCAATGCAAGAAATATAGCTTGTACCTATAACCTTTCATAATTTTGTTATCTAGCCCTTGCTTGGAGCTGATGTTTCTGGGCACACATATCAGGCTTATCATAGTACAGTTTCCTATATTCCTCCTTTTTCCCCATTTTCAATTTTTGCAGTAAACACTGTTGGAAGGTGACAACAGGATTTTTATGCTATTCTCTGAATCCTAATGTGAAATCAGAGCAAAGAGCTGATTTCCTTTTGAGTCAGAGCTTGCACTGTAAATCTTTATACATATGCTCTCTGACTCCTAGCCAGATAATTTGTTGTCTGTTCTCACAGGTTCACAGGTGCAGTAGAATTTTGCCTCAGGATGAATCATACCTCCAGTATTATCCATCCCTGTTTGGGATTTGGGACAGGAGACAATGCTGGAAAACAGTTAATTTTTGGAGGGATGTCAGGATGGGATGACATATGCAAAAGAGGACATAAATTTGGGGGCCAGAGAACAGAGTGTTGCTTTCATCCCCCTCAGATGACTGTGTCAGTGTCCTAATCTACAAAACCCCAGAATATGACCTTTGGAAATTCAGTCTTCATAGAGATACAATGAGGTCAAATGATGATGAGGTCACTGGAGTCAGCCTTAATATGGAAATGTCCTAATATAAAAAGGAGGAACTTGGACATGTGCAGAAGGGAGACAATTTGAAGACAGAGGAAGAATAGCACATGAGGACAAAGACAACCACGGACCTCCTAGGAGGGAAGTCAGAGCACATCCTACCTGACAGCTCTGTGAGGGAAAGAAGTCACAAATGCCCTGATCTGAGGTTCTTAGCCTTGAGAACTTCAGGTTAGTGCTTCTCTGTTTTTAAGCAACAAAGTTTGGCATGTGAATTATAGCAAACTAATATAAGAGGTCTGGCCTCAGTCCATATATCCTGGAACATGGGATGAACAAGTGACATCGAAGACATGCAGATCCAGTGGCCTCTCTATTCTTTGCCTAGATATACACTTCTGGTTTGGCAGCATGTCTCTTCCTGTATTTATCTTTTTTTAAAATCTTCTTCAGTTTTTATAATATATCACATTTTCTGTAAGTCTTAAAAAATTATCACTCTTGACCCAAGGATAATGTCTCCTGTTATCATCACACCTAAGAGGAGCAGAAAGTTATTTTTGCTACTATTAATAATAGGTTAGCTAATTCTCCTCAGCACCTGCTATGCTCCTGGTGATGTATTTAGAGACAGAGTTATTGTCATTTCCCTCATTTTAGAAAGGAAGGAATTGATGATGCAAGAGGTAAAGTGTGGCCAAGCTGGCTGGGGAAATAATTAGGGCCTGTGAAGATCTCAGGGTATTACCTAGACCCCATATGCAGAACTTCCTTTAAGCTCACATGATCTGTGGACCGAATAAGAGAAGACTAGCCATGAATGAAAGCTCTGCATCATGAGTTTCAATAATGGTCCACTTTACACTTCTCAGACAGGGTGTGTACTTTTGCTCTTACCCTGTTTTTCTCATTGTTCCTCTTAAATTTGCTCTGCAGAGATGATTTCTCTCATACTCATTTAATTTGCACTTTTCTTTTTATTTTAAAGAGAATAAAACCAAGAAAAATAAAACAGAATAAAGCCAATCAAAGTAAAACAGTGTGATACAGGACTTCAAAACAAGATAATAGGAAATCAACAATGGTTACCATAATGCCTCTTCTTGTCTTCAAAATAGCTGCCCCTACCTTCAGATGTGGTAAAAGTCAAACAAAACAGAACAACAACAACAACAACAACAAAAGGACAGACTAGAACCAATAAAAACAAAACAATGAGTTCAATAAAGGACTTCAAAACAAGTTAATAGTAAATCCAAAATAGCTACCATAACGTATCTTGTTATCTTTGAAATACTTGCCCATGTCATTGCATATAATAAAATCAAACAAGACAAAACAGAATAATATCCAACCCTATGAAACAGTGAAAATGATACAGGACTTCAAAACAAGATAATAGAGAATTAACAATAGCCACCACCTTCAGAAGGAGACCTCCATAGATGCTACACTGTGTATTGTTATCCTCTGAATAGACGATCAGATTACCGGCTTCAGACATGCAAAGTCAGTGAAACACTGAACACTGCAAGCATTAAACTGTATTCTATTTCAAGAGCCATCATCACAGCCATGTTTTTCCAAATCAACTGGTCGCTTACAGCGGGGCGGTTGGTGGGGGTGAATTTAGCTCTTCTTGTCTCCCAGCCTGCACGCTGGAAGTGGTTGGTGACTGGTTCTCCCTTCACACATGGTGCTGACTCACAAGGAGGGCTCGCTTCTTGCTGCCTTTTTGTTCTCCTTCTCCAAAGTCTGTGAATGGCACTGACTCATGGGAAAAGATTATCATCTGGTTCTCCCCACAGCAGATTGTGCGTGGCATCAACTTGCAGGGAACATTTCTACTCTGCTCTTTTCAAATAAACTTTTGACACTATTTTTGGCTTGTCTCATCCAGTTCCTTGTTCATGCCAAGAAAGACCAGGAATGCTCTCAATTGGTGAACCATTCCTAAGGGACCTACTCATTAACACTGAGACAGAATGGTTGAACTTGGCCAAGCTCATACGATCAGCTAGTATAGAGTAATGATCACCTCTGTGGTCTTAATCGTTTCTCTACTAAGAGAATCGACCAAACTCTAAGAATGAGAAAATAAGTGTAAAATAAGATATTAGTAGGGAGGTCATAGTGATTAGACTTTTATATTTTGGAAGGCCTCTTTTAAGAAGCAATTCAACTTACAGTAGTACCTCTGTTCACAAACACTTTCGTTCAATTTTGAACAATTTGGTTTGAAAACAGATGCCTTTGTCAAAACTTTGTTTTTGTTTGCAAACACGGGATCAGTTGATGAGTGCCACTGCAGCCATCTTTTTCAGAACTGCAGAATGAATTAAGTTCTTGAACCCAGGTGCCACTGTACTTCAAACACTTCCAGTATTTCCCATAGTGGACTTTTCCAATAGTGAAGCCTCACACATGTAGTCACTGTGCCGGTTCACATTTCAAGACACGGAGTCCAAACACAGGTGCTGCCTCAGCTCAAAGGAACATCCTTCGGAAACCAATTAAATGCATTGTGCTTGATTATTCCATTTATGCCTAGAAATAATTTAAAATGCCTGTTCACAAAAATTTGTTTTACAATGCCCAGGACCGCCAAAATGACCTCCTGAGGATCTGGAACTTTAAAAAAAAATTTTTTCCCAGTGTTGCCTGAGGACAGTGTGGTAGTAGAACAAACAAAAACAAAAGCCCACTTAGATCTTAGTGAAAACTAACAATTTATGAAGCTTTATCTACATGTAGAGTTGTTTTTATAAGACATAGTTTTTTTTTATAAATAATTGAAGGACTTTGGAGACCATAGAACTAAACTTTACCTGTAACTTTACCATTCCTGGGAGGTGTGAACCTTAGCTAGTTACCGCTCCTCTCTGAATTTCAGTAGCCTAATCCTTATGATTGATTAGGTATCTTATTTTACCAATGGGGGTTAGTACTGAATAGAATAGTTAGTATAGAGCAGCTAGGACATTACTGAGGTTCATAATTTGTCCTTCTTTTTACCTTCCCCTTCATTCTTCTCCCAGGTGTGCTGAAAGACTCTCTGCCCTTATTTCAGCTTGCCAATGATTGACATGAAGAACCTTGCTAAAAACTACATAAGTTGACTAAATCTTGACTCAGCACCCTTCCAAGTCAAATGCCAGTTTGTGTTTTTGTTGGACAGGGAAAAGCAGAGACTATATTAGAAATGGATTGTATAACAAATAGGATCTTGCAATGACAATAGGTTTACGTTTAAGAGTTCGCTTGGAAACCATTTTTTCCACATTTCACTTAGACTCAAGGTAACAACAGTAATTATCACCACAATCTGATGTGTGTGTGTGTGTGTGTGTGTGTGTAGTTTATCCTCTGTAGCTATTTTCTTTCTTGGACCTTAGCTTTTTTTTTTTTTTTTTAATCTCTGGCCTCTGGTTTATTTTCCGACCTTTCTCCCTGGGTGGGCCCGAGACTACACATGATCTTTTTTATTCAGTACGGTTCATCTCTAGGTCATCAGCAACCGGCAGACAGCTGAAGACAAAAGTCTATTCAGTGCATTCACACCTTTCCAGATGCTTCCTTGGAGAGTTCTGGGGCTGACAGCAAATGCATTTTAAAATTTTTTATAAAGTAAGTTTCCCTACATTTTTAGATACCCTTTACTGGCTTCCATCATTTCAGGAATAGAATTCCAGCCTCTCAGTTTATTTCCAAATAGAGTATTTAGGAAATCCCCTACCTTCATGTGCTTGGGTTGAAATAACAAAATACAAAAAGACCGGTGGCTTAGTAAATGACAAAGTTTAGTTTTTCACAATTCCGGAGGTTGGAAGTCTGAGATTAGAGTGTCAGACTGGCCTATTTCTGGTGAAGGTGCTTCTCTTATGTAACAAGTAGCTGCTTTCATGCTGTGTCCTCCAGTCACTTCTTTGTGCATTTAACAGAGAGAGAGAGATAGAGAGGCAGAGACAGAGACAGAGAGAGACATAGAGAGAGACAGAGACACAGAGAGAGACAAAGAGAGAGACAGAGACACAATCTTTCCTGATATCCCTTCTTATAAGCTTAGCAATTCCATCATGAGATCACCATCCTCATGAACTAATCTCAGCTACATTTCAAAGCTATTATCTGCAAATAATATCATAGAGGAATTCAGCAAACAAATTCACTTCTTAACAGCCCAATTATATGCCTGACGTAATGGTTTCACACTCTAAGCACGGGTATCACAATGACAAGTATGATCTTACATTGTGCCACTTACAGTACGGCCATTATCAAATTTAAAGAGTTGTTTCAAAAACCAAATGAGATACCACATATAAACAGGGATCACAATGTCCATCACATAGAACTTTAAGAAATGGCCCTTCTCTTTTCCCTAATTTTCACTTGGTCTGCCTGTACAGAGATTGTTTGCAGTAATTGGTACATGTCAACCAGCTCCAGTGTCACTCAACAAATGTAGAAAATAGTGTCACCATGATCCCAATTACATTAGCCTGTTGAGAAACTTTATCATTTGTGTCATTAAAAGGAGACAGAGTGTAGGCAATAGCACAAAATGAAGGCAGTTAGAAATTCTTATTGAGGAAAAAGGCAAAAATTAACCAAACAAAATCAGATATGACAGTCAGATATTTTCTTTTTTAAACTCACACTTGAGCAAGAATTTGTAAACCATTCAGATGGTGAACTAGAGGAGACAGAAATTAATAACATATTTGTGCTAAGTTTGAGGAGCTAAAGATTTTTGGGGAAGATGTTCAAAATTAAGCTTATTAGCTGATCCACAGATCAGAGCCCAAAAATAGATCCATTGGTTAGGGGAAAAGATGATGAAAAATATTTAAAGTCTACAATCAGTTTTCCAGAATGGAGAAAATCTCACAGAAAAATGAATCAACTTCAAGAGAGAGGATGGATCAAAATGTACATGAGATGCAATATGATTCTTTTCAGAATGTGGACAATCATCTAATTTTAAAGAATGTATTTGAACTACATGACCCCTTCTGAATGTGGTCTGATAACTAAAATGAATTATCTTGTGCCAGTGTTTGTAATATGGGCAGAATGTTAACCTAGACCATATAGAACCCATTTCTTCCCTGACGCTTTTTTCCCTTGCATAAAAGTGAAACAAAAAAAGAATGATTTTGTCTTGCAGAGAGTCATCAAATAAAAAGCCTGGTGAGTCTGGTGGGACCTCTGAGAATTAAGAGATTTTAACAGCTCTAAAATACTGCAAAAAAGTACTATTTTAAAATGTCTTTGTGACCTTTCTGGCTAAATTGGAAATGAAAAATAAGAGACAAGCACATTTTTTTCTTATTCAAGAGAAGTGGAAAAGTCTCATTAAGAAACCCAGGAAACTAGGATCAAAGAAAAAACAGAAGAGGAGGAAGATAGAAATATTAGGCACAAAGACCATGAATGCTAAAACTCTTATTCTGTGAGCTCTTTGTGAAACAGTCCAGGAAATTTCAGTTTATCTTACAGAATCTTTACCCAAGTGTTGATCCTCTGTCTTTACTCTGTAAATTTTAGCACTATATATTTCCTTCAAAAGTAGCAATCTTTGGGAAAGGAAAATAGAGAATCTGACCCCTCTCAGTCAATAGATACTGAATCTATTCATGGTTAAGTTTGTGAATATTAAAATGTACTAAATTTGTAATTAGCCACAGAGAAAAGTCCTCCTGATAGGTGACTCAGGTGATTTATGTCTCTTTCCAGGTTTCTGACCTTTAGGAAGGTTGTCATAACTCTTACTATCTTTGAAGATTTCAGCAAATATCTGTGAGTGTAATAGATACAATATGTTATACATATGGATATATGTCCTTTACAGTATTGTATATATTTATATGTGTAAAACTAGGAAAACAATCATATTGATACATTGAGATCCTACAGCAATAATTTTAGGTGTTTCTTGGGTGTGTAATTATTTTAGTTAAACTTATTACAAATAAATATTTCTAAAGACAACAGTAGGACTAAGTAAACTTAGTAATTACGACACAATAGAATAGGAATATAACAAATCAGCTAAAGAAGTGAAAGTCAGTTGCAAATTGGTCTAGGTGTAGACAAGAAACGTGACAAGGAAGCTAATATACAGATACATACTTCCTATAAACTGCTACTGATTTTCCATGAAAGTCTCCCCTGGTAGGTGGATGGACATGTTGATAATAGTGAACAACCTCCATTCTAAGTTTTCTAGCAAAACCAATATTAATGAAACTCCTGGAAATAGAAATTAACACTGTCATATGCATGTTGATCATACAGTGCAGTGTACGGAGCATGTTTCTTCAGCAATCATTCTACAGTGTGTTCTTTCATGTGAGAATCTTGCAGAACAGACTGAGGGAGCAACTAGAAAGAGAAAGGTAAGGTGTATAGGAAACTAGTGTGTTTAAAGTGACACAGAATTATTGGTCATCTATTTTTAAAATCAAATAAAATATCTTTCATAAGATTGTAGTATGCTCAAGTTTGCTTCTCTGAGAAGAATTATTTGGGTCTGTTTCTCTCATAGTTTTCTGTCATGTGTTGTCCCAAGTGCATTAGAGGTGGCGCATATACTTGGCTATTCCAAAAAAAAACCCAGATGTTGCAATTGGTATATACGTAGTATGATTGAATACATTGTAACTTTTTTTAAAACCGCATATAAATATGCTTTAGATTATCCTTTTCAAAGATGAAACATCAAATCAATGAGACTCAGTGGAAGGAGGAGAAGCAGAAAACAAAAATAACCACACATTTGCTCAGAAAAAAAAACTCTTCTTCATTTTTGTCTTTAAATCTTCCTGTTACATAAAAGAGGGTGCCATACATAAAAACACTCTGTTGTATGTTTGGAAGTTATTTATGAGGAATGATTTGAAGGTTTGGAAATTTTCTGCCAGAGGAATAAATAGACTTTTTGCTAACACTGTCTAAATTTCATAAAGAAAATTGATATGGAAAAGAAACAACAATGAATTTCTTCAGCAGTTCAATAGTTTCACATTCTTTTCCATTTAAGCTTTTTTTGTGTGTATGTGGAGTGTGAAGCAAATCTAGGAGCTATTTTGTAAGATATTTATGTTGCAATGAAGAAAATACTCAGTGAAGCAGCTTTTACTTCTTAGCCCTAACAAAGAAATCCATATAAATCATCATTTGGTTTCCACCCTCAAAATATAATTATGATCTCATGGCCAGTCTTTGTATTCCTGAATACCTTACTCTGCAGTACAAGATGCAAAGTGGCTAGGATAGTTGTAATTATTCTGGACTGGAAGGTAGAAAATTTTATCTCATAATGATTCTCCAATTAGTAAATATTAGGTGGGGGGCAATCACTTAATTTTCTACCTCAGTTTATTTTGAAAATTGGAAATTTATTGTAGATGATTTTCAGAAATCTTCCTAGCTCTATCCAGTAGTCTGTGTGAATCATAAGAAAAGGAAAACACAGGATGCTTGTATTTGGGTCAGTCTGTCATGATGTATTTGCTACTAAATGAGACCAGAATTCTCAGAGGTTTTTCTCTTTGTTTCCTTAAATATTTTTATATTTGCATTCATTTTTAAACATTAAATTTATATGATCATTGTGTTTAGGCTACTACTGTCTACTCTATCACAAAAAAGACTGTGTATTTTAAAAAAACATTTAGCAAATTAAGTGAAACTGTCTCAAAATCAAATATCTTTTAAGGGTCAAGAATGTAGCTAAACGTGAATGTTCTGAGTTCAACCCTAGTACCACAAAAAAGATTTTTCACTCCATCATTCAGCCTTTAAAACAAGTACATGAACTAGTCATATAGATACTTGTGGGAGAACATTGCACACAAAGATAACTGTAAGTTTAAACACACAGACACGGTATGATTGGTTGATTCAAGGAGTAGTAGGGAGACAAGTCTGCAATGGACAGCTTGTAGGAGGTAAAATAGAGGCAGACAAAAGTGCTTGTGAAAATGTTTCTAGGCCATGGTAAGTATTTTGGTTTTTACTCTAAGCTATCAAAGGGTCAGACTAGATCTGACTTGTGTTTAAAAGGAAGAACTTTGGCTGCTGTGTCAAGAACAGAATCTCAGAAACAAGGATGGAAGTGTAGATCCTGTTAAAAGACTACCGTACTGAGACTCATAGAAAAGACAGTGACGTGGCTTAGAACTGCAGGGATGAAATCAGCAAGAAAAAATCTAATTCAGGATATACGTTAGAGGTCAGTCCTTCAAGAAGAGATGAAAAAACATCTGCACCTTCTTTAAAATGGGAAATATGTCAAAGAAATTTTGGGCCGAAGCTTGGGGACTGCATTGTGAGATGGAGGTGTGGAACATAGTCATTTGGGGGCACAGATATAAGCTCTTTCCTAGTGCACATTTATAATGTTCCCTTTTAGTGTGCCTCTGTCAGTCAATTTCTTTCTTTCACAACTCACAATATGTTTGTTATGTCAGTTGGAATCTGAGTTAGTCACTTCCTTACTGCTGGAACAAAATAACCAGCACCCACAATTTAAGGAAAGAGAGGCTTATTTTAGTTCAGGGCTTTGGCGTTTCAGTCCATGGTTGCAGGCTCAAATGCAGGAAGCAGCCTGGATGACGGGTCTGATGTAGGAAAGGTGCTCACCCTGTGGTATCCATGAAGCACAGAACAAAGTCAAGGAGCAGAGGATGGATATATAAAGACCATTCTGATCACACCTCCGGGCACCCATATCCAGCCCACCTTCTAACAGCAGGTTGGCTGGGTCACCTCCATAATCGAGTCAACTTTCAAAAGCCTCACCTCTGAACACAGGAGGCTTTGGACAGACATTGTGGATCTAAACCACAACTTTTTACCCTTGATACCCCAGAGATTCATGTCCATCTCTTTTTGGAAACTACATTTCATCCATTCCTAAGAGTCAACATTGTTTTAACAGTTTTGACTTTTGCAATAATGTGCATGTCCAAAGTCTTCTCTGAGATCTAAGTCAAACTCTTAGCTGTGAGCCCAAATCAAAATCCAAATGAAAGTTAAACTCTGGTACCATAGAACAGCACAAGGTAAACATTCCATTCCAAAAGGGAGGAATAGGAGGACAGAAAGGAATGGAAATGATAGCAAAACTAAAACCAAAACCAAGCAGGAAAAATACTAATTTTTGTACTTCTGTGTCCACCATACAGGGCAAGTTGTGGTGAGATGTGATCTCTAAAGGGCTTTTGGGGCCACCCCTAAAGCTTCTCTGGTTGTAGCCCACAGCCAGCCTCTCTCTTAGGATGGACTTCCTCACTTTCTACAGTGTTTCTCAGCAGATGCTCCACATTCTTGGTGTCCCCAAATTACTGAGATCTCATCTGTGACCTCAGCCTCACTGTCATAGCTTTATACACTGTTGTCTAAGAAGCACATCAATTAGGCTCCATACTTTCCTTAACATTGTGGTGGAATCTTCCTTGACCCCAAAATTACTACATCTGCATACCTGTAAAACCATCAACTTGTGGATGATGCTAAGTTCTGTCGCCAACTAAAGCAGTAGCCAGGCCTCTTTGGACCATAGCTGCAGCAGCCTCTTGGTACCTGGATGGATGGGCATTGTTTAATGCTGTAACTCAATTCCCTAGGCCAATGAAGGTGAATTTTTTAAAGGCTAAGTGCCCCAAATACTTGCAATATCATTGCCTGGCTCCATTACTCCTTTTCAACCATATCTATGGTTCTTATGTGTGCTGTTATTCAGTGTTCAGCTGCTGGCCCAGTGCTTGGAAAACATGGCTCACATGCCAACAGAGAAGCCTCTGTGTGCCCATTGTAGCATATAGGCCATAGTTTTTATCCAGGAAGAGGCCTATTGGTTCTCTTCTCAAATTGTAATCATAATTTTGCATCCTTGAGCGTGTGAAGTATAGGGTCTTGCTGATTCCTGAAATGTCCTCAGGGAAGTACTTGGCTTCTTTTTTAATAATAATCTTTCCAGCAACTATGCTCTTCCTTACCCAAACTTCAGATACACTTACATTGAAAGTTCAAACTTGAGATCATTTAACTCTACCGTCTATTCTTAATATCACTGCAGATCTTGCTAAAAGCAGTAAGTAGTAGCCATTCAAAGCTCAAATTGCCTTGAAATTTCCTTAATTTCAAGCTTATGCAAAGCCTCAGAACATGGACAAAACAGACAAATTTTCTGCCAGAGTGTAACACACATGGCTTCAAATCCATCTCCAATGCAGTACTTGTTCTCACTGGAAATCTTCTGAGCTTGGTCTTTATGATGCACATTTCTAATAGTATTCTGGTCTTTGGGGCTTTTGTAAGAGTTCCATCAAGTGCAGTTTACCATATTCTAGGGCTTCTACAGGAATCATTTCCAAAGCTTTCCAAACTCCTCCTGCAAACCAGTCCCAAAGGCTTCCAAACAACATGGTCACATTTACTGTAATTATGGCAACCAGCTGTAAGCAAAATCTGTCTTAGCCATTTTCTCATTGGTGGAGCACCAAATCCAACACCAACACTTTAAAGAACAGGTTCATTGTGGCTCATGGCTTTTAGAAGTTTCAATCTCTGATTGATAGGCTCAAAGACAGGGAGAGAGTGGTGGAAGCATCTGGCAAGAAAGCTGTTCCCACTGTGGTAATGAGGAAGCAAAGGACAAAACAAGAGGATGAGGAGGGAAACATATCCTTTCAGGTCACGTCTAAAGCAGTCCATCTCCATCTAGGGCCCAGCTCATAACAGCAAGCCAGATACAGTGCCTTCATCACCAAGTCGGCGGGCTAGCAGTGAATCACAACAGAATCCATAAAAGCATAAAGAAACCTGGAAAATGGAGAGAAGTGAAATCATAAATATGGTAATAAATTATAGTGTTATTGTGCAGTAATTCCTGTGATGCAAGGAAGGAAAAATGCCTGGAGGAAAGGGAGAGCATTACATCCCTTCTGAGATACAGAGGGAATCTTACTTGAGCTTTAGTCTTACTACCTTTCCCTTTAGTGGCTCTAAAAAGTGCTGCCCATGAAAAATCATGGTAGTTGGCCATGATGATGCAACACCTGTGATCAAGAACTGGAGAGTTGAGAAAGGAGGCTCTCAAGTGTGATGCCAGCGGCCCACATAGTGAGCTGAGGTTTAGCCTGGACTCAGTGAGATTCTATCTCGAAAGAAACAGGATGTTTTAAGTTTGTTTTTCATCTAATTTATATTGTTATAATGCTCTTGATTTACAGATACAATTGCTATTATTCTCTTCATCATTACAAAGAAATACCGTCACATAGAGCATAGCAAGAAGTTCAAGCTAGTTTGCTATTGTGTTAACAGCCTGTATGAAAAATACTTTTGGTAGCATTTTATACCTTACACCTATAAATTCTTATATGCTCAGAAGAACAGCTAATGGCTGTTAATGAAACTGTGTATATCGATGAAGGGTCAGAGTAAATAAACATTACTATATTGACACAGACTTAAATTCTATAGTAATGATGATAATCATGAAATGGACAGCATATGGTAATGGAGTCACAAAACTGCATATGGTTTAGTATCTTTTGCAGAAAAATACTGCATTAATTTTGAAGTAATGCATATTTTTGAACACCATTAAAATCACATTTTTATTATGCAAATATAGGTGCTCTCTAAAATTAATGTAGCTCAATTACATCATTAGATGTCAGAAAGGCATTTGAAAGGCTAGGCTGGAAATAATTCTTTTGAATGTCATATAAATTTCCTTTGCAGCTAATCTCCGAAAAGAGGCAAAAAATTCTCTCTACTCAGGCATAGAATAGAAGCATTAACAATGGAAAGGTCAGCACATAATGATGCAAGAGAGAAAAGACCTAAAGTGCCATATTGATGAAATGAGATGGAGAAAAGTTATATAGAAACATTAACCAATCAATCCTTAATTTAGACCATTAGGTAACATGCTAAAATCTTCTTCACTATTGAATATCAAGGAAATGATAGCCAATAAATTATTTCTTTGGGAAAAAAATCTCAAGAATTATATGCTTAGATTCAACATTCTCTTCCTTTTCAAGTGTCTGTGCTTCAGGTAAAACCTGACAAACTTCAGTTAACTTAGATAGCTAGCTTGTACTCAATATAATTTATCTACATTAGTTTAGAAAATTAGGAATGGATTTCATAAACTACTAAAATGAAAATCAGGCATTCATTAAAATTCATGTTTGGAAAATTACAAGGAAATATTCATACTAAAATGATAATTAAAATTGCAGAATTTGGAACCTTATGCAGAGTATAAATCACATTTTGTAAAGATAAATGTATGTGAGCACATATAAAGACCAGAAGAAAATATATTCAGAAAAGATGTGGTTACTTTTGGATAAGATGCATCTGGAAACTGTATCTTTATCTGCTTTACTGATTTTACCAGTGTGGTGATATTTAAAAATGTGCAGTGACATAGCTGGTGTTAGCAATAACCCTTTTTTCTCTTCTTGACCTCATTCTCACTATCTAATTTACCTGTTCCCTCTTTCAATAGCTCTACCAACTTATATGTGTGTCATAAAGGCCACCAGGAACTGGGATAGAAAACCTGAAGATGCAGAAAATATTGTTATCATCATATAAAATTATGACTTTAGGAAGATATCTGAAAGGATAATATATTAGACTTATTAAACAATGTATTTACATAAAGTTTTCATGGAACACATAGCATATGCACAGAAGAAGAAAAGAAAATTACACTGATTTACTGATTCAGTAAGTTATTAATTTATTCAATAAAGATTCACAAGCAGCATATAAATGACCTGTAGCAGTAAGCCACCCTTGAATAAGAATCAGCACTAGCCTTCAAGAACTTTTGGGTGAGCTTTGGAAATAAACACAAAAATAAGATTGTGGTAAGTTGCTAATAGATGTATATAACAGATAAATTTGCACTGATGCATAAATTCATCCAAAGTGCTGAAGGGTGTCATAAGTTTGAGCCAGTTGCTAGGAGTTCACCAGATTGATGATCAGAGGATGCTTTGGGGCACAAAGTCTAACCTGTGAAACATCCCCAGAATTGTTGAAGAAGAGAGAATTCCTAAATGCTTTAGAGCTTTTCTGGTACATTTGGTCAAAAGAGATTTTACAGTAATTAAATGATAAAAGAAGATAGATAGAAAGTAGATGAAAGTTTGCATGTCACATTGCATCATTAGAGATTCTCATAGAGGAAACATTGTGTCATTGAGCAAATGCAAATAGAATGCAGATTTGTACTTTGGAAGAATTACAGGGTATCAGCAGAGGCTAGACCGGAAATGGAAGAGATGAATCAGAAAAAGCAGAATAACACAGCAGTCCTGTAAATGGATATTGAAAATTTGGACTGTGGCAGTTAGGGTAGAATGGAAAGAAGATTCATCAGAATGCAGGAATCAGTGATAAAGAACATAAAATGAGATAATTCCATTACTATACCTGTATCCATCACCTACTAGATAAATAAAAATGCATGCTTGGTGTTACTTGGGTCCTGTCTTCACAACCACATTTCCTTGACTGACAGAAATATCAGTTGATGGTGTAAAAATGAGTAGTTTCCTGAGGATTGACTTTGACAATAGGGAGGTGCTTTGCCCAAGGTTATTATCCTCCTCCTTAAGAGGGAGCTGAAGCCAGTGAGTGGTCAACTGGGGCACTAAGACCCATCCACCTTGGCTCTGTGCAGTAAAATTATGAAGGGAAATAGTGACTACAAGCCTTCCCTGGGAGCAGCTTAGAATTTAAATTGTGACTGTACAGTGGACAAACTCAACTCATTCCCAAGAGCTCGTTGTAACTCAAGTTTCAATTGAAGGTTCAGGCTCCTCTAACAGCCTTCAACGTCTCTCTCTTGTATAGAGACAGATCTCAGCATCCTTAGAGGTGGCCCAGGATTTTCTTAGTCAACACCATATAGGAGAGAGTGTTGAAATTCCTTCCAGAATTCTTTAGGGTAAAATCTGTATCCGGGACCATTTGGAAGCACAAGAAACTGACATTCAGGTCATAACTCAAAACTTTGTTTGTAAGTCAAAACTAAAATTCTAGTCATAACCGGTTCATAACCCCAGAGTCCACTCTATCACATCTGAAAGTCTCCTGTTCAGACATTCTTCCTTTACTCCTCCACAGCTAGTTCAAGGATCATTATGTAATGGACTTCCTGCAAATGAATGTGCATTTCAGAATCTGTTTCCTGGGAATCCTAATCTAAGGCAGCTTGTGACAGGAGTAGATCTAGGAATAGATTTTGTAAATGGGACTTGGAGACTGGTCCAGTCAGTTTTCTTGGCAATGGGATGCACCCTGTTACTGATAGGTGAGACTCTTATAATCCCTGGCATTCTATGTTGGTTGAAGTGTTAAAGATTTCACTAGTGGTAAAATGGGATGGGGTACTGATGGAGGGGATTCATTGACAGCTACAGTAACTCAAGTATTAGGGAAGTTCTGGGATAGTAGTAATTATATCACCAATGCAAACTGGTAAATGCTACTTAACACTGTCAAACTTGTGAGAAAAACAATGAAAGAGTATGTATAACTCAACACCAATTCAAATCAAAGTGTGAAAGTCCAAGGTCTTTTATTTTTGCTTTTTTGATATGACATTAAGATAATCTTATCTCAGGCAGTCTGAGGGGAGAAAAGAAATTGACTATTAGCTTCAGAATTCAATTATAAAGGTAAAACTCCAGAGAACACCTATATGCAGAATCAGCAGATCTTCTGTGTCCAGGTTAGGGCCTTGTTTGGGAAAGATTTGGATCCTGAAATATGAGATAGGAATATCATGTTTAGTGCACTGAAATCCTTAAAAGCTTCAGACATTTCTGGATCTCTGAGCTTGCCAACATTGACTCCTCCCTAGTTTGGAGATAGAGATGTGCTATGCAGTTTGTAAATTTAACATGAGCTAAGCATCATATAGCCCACCTAACCTTCTAGATTTAGACATTATCTATGGTAAAGTCATAGTATAACCTGTCCAGGGAATACTGGGCCTGCTAACAGGAAGAAGTCATAGGATCTAGTCAATATGTAGCAGCAGAAGCTTGAATAGAATATATAGAAACAGGGCAAAAGTCAAATGCTTCCCAAGTGTCTCTCAAGAGAAAAATGCATCAGTAAATTGTGGTATGCTAGTCAATGGAATAGTGTAAAACACTATAGAGTAATGAAATAGCAACATATACTACAAAATAGAAAAATAAAATAATTTACTGAGTTAAAGAAATAAGACAAAAAGTCTAAAATACAATTTTATTTACATACATTTCTACAACATTCAAATTAATCTACAACAACAGAAAGTTGATTGTTGATTGCCCAAGAATGAAAGAATGAAAGTGTGTGAGGTGTGAAAAAGCAAAATTACAGACACAGTGTGATATTCAGATGATTAATGTCAGTCATTCTGATGTTTTGTAGGTGCACATATATGCCAAATTTACAAAATCATGCATATTTTTAAGCATATTCAGTTTATCATCCAACAGTTATACCTCAATAAAACAACTGAATCTAATTCCCATAAACAAATCACTGTTAGTTTTACAGAATGGGGGGGTCCAACCAATTCCTTTATGGGCTAGTGACAGTAAATGTTACATTGATTAAAAACAAAAACAAGAGTAGAACCCACATATTACCTTTACCAGGAATCTTCTACCACTATACAGAAGAGTCTCATTGTCTCCTTTCTCTTATCCTTCTCCATGATGAGAATTATTTTTCAGAACAGGGCCTTCAGGTCCCTGCTTCTCCACTGCAAACCTAGGAGGGCCTGGAAAGAACCACCATCACCTACGTGCTCTGTGGCTCATACACACAATCAAGCCAGTAGGGGTTCCTGTCTAGTACTGCCTCCCAGTCTTCCTGGAAATAGAGTTCAAATCTTTTTGACAGAAGTAGTGGAAAAGTCATTTAATAGTCTGTCTCTGTGCTCTCCTACTTAAAAAGCTGTAAGGAGATCTGTTAATAAAACCAATATTCCTCCACAGTCCTTCCATAACATGATGAACTGGGTAGCTGTGAGACCATTATCTAGTGATGGATCATCAAGGAAGCTGATTCCTACTTTATCGGGAAGGTAGAAAAGCTAGATTTCTGTCCCACAAACCAGCCATGCTAAGTTTCTTCTATGTTTTCATGTACATTCTCTGATTCTCATCTATCTCTGAAACAAAATATCCTTTTGTTTTTCAAAATAGCCAAATAGTCCTATTCCTCAAGGCCTTAGAAACCTTTGTTTCTTCTGTTTGATGGAATGTGTATTGCTAATATAAAATACGGCCTCCCACACACATAACATACAAATGGACATATAACCTCTAGAATGATAAATCAATTCTGAATTAATTAACAAAATGTCAAAGATATAAAGCTACCAGTGAGAAGGACTCAGACAATATGCATAGCTTCTTTTCCTACTAAGGACATTCAGAAGCCAGGGATACTATTTACACAGTTTATACTCCATCCAACCTAATAGAGAAAGTTGATACTTTTAAATTACTGCTCCTTTGTATATGACTTTATATCATTGCTCAGGAAGACATTAAACAATGTTTTGACGTATATTGAAGGAAGCATGAACACTAGGCTTTCAACTAGACTCAATGTGACTGAAGCCTGGGCCTTTCTGAAAGGTAGCCGCCAGGGTATGTGGTATTCTTTAGTTCCCGTCCTTCACACAGTCAGATATTTCTTATTTAGTGAAGATACTACACTCGAAACACACACACACAGAAATGATCATGACAAAAAAATGATCATAGACAACAGGCCTTTCAAATAGACACTACTGCTAGTGCTTCCTTTCCTGTTCCGCTCAGGGACTTATATTGTGTCATCCTTTGATCCCCTCTTCTGTCTTTTCTCTCTTCTCTCTCTTTCTCTCTCTGTCTCTCTCTCTCCATATATACATATGTGTACATGTGTATATAAATTTGACATTATATGTGGGATAAATTTAGGATATATATGTGGAAATGGAGAAGAAAGGAAAGGAATCTGAGAATAGTAGATTCTATGTCTGTAATATGTGTATTAAATCGTGTTTCAATTTGACAATATTCAGTTTGCATTTTTAATGAGCTAGTCTTAGAATTTAAATACTTTATTATTAACTCTTCCAAGTGTGTAACTTTGGAATTGGTTTGGGTTTCATTTATAATGATGCCGTTTGCTGAGTTATACCTGGAGAGAGAATCATACAGATCAATTATCTATTCATAAAATGTGTAAAATTGCTCCTAGATTGCCATAAAATGCAATTTTAGCAGTATCTGTCATTGTTGAGACTTACAATGCTACTTTAATATATGTAGATATATATTATTACATTCAAAAGACTCAACATAGAGACAACAAATATGGCTAAATAGAGTTGATGTGTTAATAACAGTGTAAGAGGAAGACAGTTTGGATTGAATTCTGGTTCTATTGCTTAAAAGCAATGACTTCAGTACGCAACCTCTCTATCACTCTAACTTTTATTCACCTGTAAATAACTTCCACTTCAGTACTTTCAATCTGTCTTACATGAGGATTAACCAATGTGTGGCCCTTGGCAAAATTATGAAAGTGTGGATTGCTATTATAATAACTATCGCTTCATTATATGGTGACTCAGTGAACAAATAAAATCAAATGAAAACCAAGACATCAATAGTAAAGATAGAAAATGTCAGTAAATACATGTACCTCCTTCACTTCAACCTAATTTTTACAACAGATGCTCCTCTTTTAATCTCAGCAGGGAACAGATTTCACAGCCCAGGAGCTTAAGTACAGAAATAACTGGCTCCTGTAGTCACACAGTTAAACTTGGGACACACTGAGTAACTGCCAGTTGAGACCTCGATGGGTGACTAGGGCATATGGTGATAAAGGATCAGTCAAGAGTACATTTTAATGTTCAATAAATGCCAGCAGCTTTGTGAAATTAAAAATAGAGGCCACCATGCTGCTCCATCAGTAAGCAGCAGAATTCAGTACATAACCTGACAAATCTGTCTGAAGTTTTCCTTCTTGTTTCCTCCTGCAAAAGTAAACTGAAGGCATCCAGAGCACCTATCCTGTGCCAGGTACTGTACTTGGTGATGTGGATGGAATACAGATAGACACATCTCTGCATTCTGTGGCAGAGTGCTGTGATGTTGTCTCTAAAGAGTTATGTCAGTTCACTTGTGGGGTGAATAATGCCAGGAATTCATTTTACTGAATGCAGAGTTATCTGTTCTTGATAACGTGGCAGCCATTCATTTCTCCTCTACATTCAGTTCTCTTTTTCTTGTGGCTGCCCACTTTTGGGGAGTTGCACTCGCCCAAGGTCTTCTGCCATATGGTGGGTTGGGAGAAGGGAATGCCTTCCATCGGTCACCTTCCTTTCTGTTAAGGACTTTGGTGGGATCTGTTGACTGAAGTGGGGCTGAGGAACCATCCAAATGTCAATGTTCCATTTTCTTCTTCCACAGACTGATAGAGTTGACTGTCAGTGAAATTCAGGCCATGAAAGTCAACAGGCCAATTCTTAGAAGAACTGACATTCTTTGTCAGCTGGGGCATTCACTTTTGCTTCAAAAACTGGACCCTGTATGAAGTTTCATTGCCCTTCATGTCTTTTTTAGATAATTTTGGTAAAATTATGGCCTCAGTCTCTTACAGATAATCAGCATATCTCCAGTAGGACAGAGGAACAGTGAGAACAGGAATCCAAATTCTGAATGAAATAAGAGAAAAAACTGCATTTAGCCCAATCAGGGCTAGGTTAGTTGAAGATTACACATTACTAGATATACTCCACCTGACTGGAATGAGAGCTAAGCCAGCCCAGAGCACCTCTATGGGGGAAAAATACTCAGGTGGCCTCCCCGGGAAGAAGAGGTGGCTGTTCTTGTTGCAGTTGCTCTAGAATGTCACTAAATTGGACATGGATAAGAGAAGTTTAGGGTGGAGGGATACTGGGTATAAATCATGCACCTTAGGTGAGCATGCTTGGATGATTCAGATTTTTAACTGTTGATCCAGTTAGGAACCACTGGAAATTTTAGAACCTAGCTCCAGATTTCATGACACCCGCTTACTTTGTTAGTCATACTACTTTCCAGTTTCCGCAGCACAGAGTAATAAACTTTTCTAAACACAATTTAAATTAGATGGGTTCTTCCAGGGAGTTTTATGGATGTGTTTGTACAGATGTATGATATAAAGTATTTTTTCAAAAGTACAGAGAAATGCCTGAATGGAAATGAATGAAAGGAGAAAATGAGACCAGATATTTTAATTTCTTTAAAACTCCTTTTGTATGTCTCCCTCTTTTCCTGTAGATATACAGAAGTACGTACATGTATGTAAGTATGTATGTGTGCCCATAGTCCATGTTTAAAATATTGATTGAATAGTTCCTCTCACCTTTCATCACTTTATCACTGACTTCAATTTATAGTGTTGGGGCATTTAGTCAATGTGTATGTGTATGTGTTATGTATGTGTGTGTGTTAGTTTTATGTACAAATGTTATATGAACATACACAGTTGAGGGTGGATGCAAACATGATTCTTGGGTGCTCAGAT
This sequence comes from Hydrochoerus hydrochaeris, assembly GCA_004027455.1. Classification (NCBI taxonomy): domain Eukaryota; kingdom Metazoa; phylum Chordata; class Mammalia; order Rodentia; family Hydrochaeridae; genus Hydrochoerus; species Hydrochoerus hydrochaeris. The sequence continues at coordinate 4,747 of PVLA01002202.1, read as the reverse complement.
GATGTATAAAACCTACTTTTCCTTTTACACTACTTATAAAGGCAGTTGGTAATGTGCATTAGAATATATGAAAGGGTAAAGAGAATTTCATTAAAATCCCTGTTGAGATCATCTCTCCAAAAAAAATGAGAGAGTTAGAAGCCAATAAAGTCAGAAACTGTATCCTTAAGTATCATAACTGGAGAAGTGATTTATTATGCTCCCCTCAAGGAAATGATGTTTACCTTGAGCAAGGCAGTCAATCCTTGAGGAAACAGACTCACTCACTGAGAGGGCTTTTTCTTCACATTATGCCTCATTTGTAAAGTGCCCATCTTAGGCAACAGGCAGGCAGTAGTCTTCTAGTGATAAGCAAGCCTGTTTTTTCATAAAACTGCAGAGCAAAGCAAAAGCTATTGACTCTATCTCTGGATAATACACACTGACTTATGTTTGATAACCAGCAATCGAATATTGAGTGTCTTCTACATGGTCTTCCATGAATAGATACTCAGTGTGGTACAGAAAATATAGATATTATCTTTCAAATTAAAATATTTACTTTACCTAGACAATTTTGGGAAAGTGAAGCATAGAGTATACAAGTGAAATAGTATTTATGAGTCTTTTCATAAAGTTAGAAGAGAAACTTTAATATAACATGAAAATCTTCAAAAAATAAACAAATGGCATTATTAAAGAAATAAAATAATATGTTGGCAAATCAATTCATTTATCAACACTAAATGTACCTGTGAATATTTCCACCTACACATGGAACCAAGCAGGCACTAGGTGGGGAGATACCTCGTCAAAGAGTGCTTGTCAGAATTTTAAGGGAATTTGTTCCACAAAATGTGAACCATAAGGATTGTCTCACAGGATTCATTTCTGAAAACAGAATCTGCATTTTAACAAGATTCTCTGGGTGAATTACAAGCCCATTAAAAATTGAGAGGCACTGCCCTAAGGGATCTTTGTAAATATATGTTCCCCACATGGACATAGCTCATTGCATTGCATAACCAATAACTATTAAAGACAGTATTATGTGTTAGCACTTATGAATGTTAAAGTGGAGAAAAAGAGTTCAAAGACTGTTTAGGATTCTAACAAGATGGCAGATCAAGGTGACCAGACAACTGCAGTTACTCAATAAAGTGTAAAACCAATCAGCAATAGTTTGTTAAAGCATAGTTGAAGTTTCAAAAAAAGAATTCTTTGGGTACTAAGAACAAATGTAAAAGTGAAAATAAGAATTGTATCTGAGGTTGTTCCAGAGTAAGAGGTTGAGGAGGAATTATCAGCTGACATTAAACTGAGTTTTCACTTCATCTCACTGGAGAGAGGTGAATTATTAGCTCTTTTAAAATTAGGCATTTGTAAGCAAATATTCTTGCTATTGATGCCTTTAAGTGGGACTGATCACAGTGGGATATCAAAGGAAAGAAAATTTTGCTATCTGTGTGCATGAAGAAGAAAAGAATATTACTCAACCCATTTGAGCTAGATTTTTGATAGTGGGATCACTTTATAAAGTTGGGTCTCTTGAATTGATTCGTCCTTAAATTAAGCAAACACACATATTAGAATAAAGAGAAGACAGAGACTTTCCTCTAAAAAATAGGGAAGGGATATATAAATTATACTAAGAGATCAGAAATAAAAAATAATTTTGAGTCTGATATATATTATCTACATAGTGCAGGCAAAAAAAAACCCAAAATATTAACATAGACTAGTTATACTATTGGGGTCCTAGGTAAAAACAATTGTGAAACTGTTCTTGAGATATACTCCTACCATGGGTTTCCAATGAAAACTTGTAAAGGTAACAATACAACTAAAAAATGATTGTTTTATGTAAACAATAACCAGAGTAATTATATTCCAAAGAAATTAAAACAATGTAAGAGTGTTAGACAGAAAATAAAGTTAATATATTAATAATGATTAAGAGTTAAACTAGAAGCATGATGCCTAGAAAAACAAGACAGGGGAGAGAAGACAAGATGGCCGATCAGTGAGCAACAGAATACAAAGCCTCCCGGGAGAAACAACTCATATGACAGAATACGACACCCTGGAGAGATCCAGACAGAGGGAGATGGATCCTCTTGACACAGGAAGAAATTAAAATGTAAAAAAGCTTGTCAAATACTTTGGGATTACAACTGAAACAGCTAAAAACTATGGGACAGAGCGTTTTCATGATGACCTGCCAAATTTGCACCAGCTTGAATCCAGGCCGGCAGGCAGAGCCACACAAACTCTTTCCCACCACCACTCACAGGAAGCACAGCAGCACTGAGGTCAGGGGTTGGTGAGCCCAGTGGAGAGTGGAGAGTGGAGCTGGTGGAGGAACCTTCACTGATCCATGGTCAGTGCTAGGAGTGAGACCCACCCCTTGACGGGAAGGGAGCGATCAGGTGGGCGACATGTTGGAATCAGGCAGGAGGAGCCTGAACTGAGAGTGACAGTGACTTTGGTTGGTTGCTCCCTCCCCAGAGCAGATTCATATGATTTGCTTGGACGGGGCCGTGCCCCTGGCTGGGACCCAATGAGACATCCCAAATCGATTCCCTGTGCCTAACATGTACTAACCAGGTGAAGGCACCTGAAGTTTGGCTGGCCCAGTGGGGAAGGGAAGGCAAACACAGCTGCTGCTTGCACCACAGTGACAAGAGCAGGCAGGAGAGGGTGGAGTTCCCTTGCCAGCATGCTTCAGAGGAAATGTGGCCAACAGGGAAGGGGGCTGGGACCTGCACTGTAACTTGTGTGGAGGAAGCCAGGGCCATGAAAGGAGAGAGAGGCAGGAGGAGGCCCCCAGCCCAGAACCCTGAGAACCTTGATCCAGGAGAAGGAAAAACAAGGGAGACTGAGGGGGGCAAACATGCAACATCAGACATGGCTTCAATGGACATTAAGAGATATCTTCAGAATCTTGTAGATGAGCTCAAACCTGAAATATTAAATCAGGTAAAGCAGGATATGAGTAGAGTAATAAAAGAAATGCTCTCAGGAAGCATCTCTCAGGATGATACAGATGGAAGAAGGGAGGAACACAAAAATAGGAGAGAAACATTCGATAAAGCATATAAAGAAATATAGAATACATGAAGCAGATCCAAAGAGACTACCAGGAAATTTAAAACTCCATTGAAAGCTGGCAAAATGCCTTAAAGGAAACTAAGTATAGACTATCAAAACTTGAAGACAAGTTTGCAATGTGTGATCATGAAAGGAAAGATCTCTTAAAAATAACAAGGAAACAGGCAGTAACAATGCAAAGGCTAGAAGATGACAAGAAAATCCACAATTTAAGAATAAGAAATGTGAATGAAGAAGCAGGAATACATACAGGCAAATTACAAAGGCTGTTCATGGAAATAATTAAGGAAAACTTCCCAAGCATGGGAAAAGAAAATGACATTCGGTTGTGTGAGGCATAGAGAACTCCAGCCACCTACAACCAAAACAGAGCTACACCCAGACATATAATGATCAAGATACCAGAAACTCAATGTAAAAACAGAATATTAAAAGCCATCAGAGAAAAGAAAAAGATTACCTATAAAGGTAAGCCCATCAGGTTCATGGCTGACTTCTCCACACAGACAATCAGATCAAGAAGAGCTTGGAGTGAAGTCTTCCAAGTCCTAAAGGAAGGTGGCCTCCAGCCCAGAGTGATGTACCCTGCAAAACTGTCACTAGAAATTAATGGAGAAACAAGATGCTTCTATGACAAAGAGGAACTGGGCCAGTTTGTGACCATCAATCCAACCCTGCAGAGAATGATGAAGGACATTCTAGAGAGACAGAAAAAAAAATGCCAGGATTTTAGGAACAGTGGCAGAAAGGCCTCAATGAGTGGGGCAGGCAGTAGAATGAAGGAGAAAACTAAACAAAGGCAGAAAAGTAGCATAGCAGAAATGAGGCAGAGAAGGATAACTAGAAACTCTAAAATAGATGGCCTTGATACACTATATTGTTAATATATTGTTAATAGTGCACCAGGATTTAAAACCCACATTACTCACACTACTCTGCTTAGATGTATTATATTCTGTTCCAGTCATTCTACCTGTACTAGATTTGAGGGCACAAAGACAGTAATCCTGAAAATAATAGGATATAGTACGGTAATCATCCTTAATTTCCTATTAACTTAACCTAAAGCTCTGTAAAACCTACACTGTTTTACCATGACTGACCGTAATCGAATCTGGTTTGTTGGGTCACTGTTTTGTATTTTAGATTTTATTCAAAGCTGTTATGATTGATAGTATCAAATCTGAGAGTATAGGCAACTGCACTTAAGATGACAAGATCCACTAGAAGATCCACTCTGGTTTGATTATTACCTGCCTTTGAAGTTTTATACTGTCTACAATGTTTTATTTTACTAATATTGTTATTTACTGCTATACTCATTTATACTGCTATATTCAATTATGCCTGATGATATAGACATTCTATTGAAGATAATAAGAAACAACACAGTAATCATTGTAGATCACCTTGTACTGTGATTATATACGACTTTTTGGTTTCATGTTTTTATAGGAATTTGTTTTATTTTGTCTTGCTAAGTTTTGTTTTTCCCTCTAATACAGAAAAGATAGAAATACATGTAGAAATCCATGCATGCATAGCTGTTCACACTCTCACTGTTTGACTATCTACTTTGTATGCTTTAATTTTATAACTTGAACAACTATTTCTAAGAGGACAATATTTAATTTATTAACTAGTGATTTCTTATTGT